>CAKXYN010000301.1:0-521823 GCA_935064755.1 Tragelaphus eurycerus
AGGCCAGGCTGTAACTCAAAGCAATGTCCACCCTCCCCCAACTTCTTCCCAGGGTCTCCCAGCACCCCTCCACCACCTGCCCAGTGCCACCAGCCCTACAGTTCCTTCCAGAAGTGGCCCACGTCTGGCCTGATCCCTCATCCCACCAGACACACACCTAAGCACACTCTGAGCCGATAGAGGCCTTGCTTCTTCAGGCTGATGATGAGAAGTGAAACCCGTCAGCATCAGGGGGATCTGACGTGGACCCAGCCCTCCCAGGAAATAGCACTGCACTGGGAGGCTCCTGAGACATGCCTTAGACCACAGTGGGTGCGGCCCGGCTGCGGCCTGTCCTCTTGCTGCCCTGCCCAGGAAGAAGCCAGTCAGCGAGATGTCTGACCCATTGGTCCTCCCCTCTGTCCTCTGGCCTGATCCCCCTCTTCTCCCCACGGTGGCTCAGGCTGGCCATGCCCTTCCCATCCTGTGGGCCAGCGGTCTAGGGTGGGGAGCTCACGGTGGGGGTGAAGCCATCTCGGCTCTGACCTGAGCTAGGTCCAATCCTGCCTTCCTTGGGGCCTTATTCTGGTTGGAAGAAAACAGCCGCTTTAGTCTCTGATTCGTGGAGACAGCCGATTTTTCAAAACAGAATCTTTCTCCTAAGCTTTTCCTCAGGATTCACCTCATTGTGCATCTGCTTGAAGCCCTGTAGATCAAAATGGGTAAAATGCACAGATCTATAAGTCTCTGTATGTATGCAAATGTACTTTGTGTGATGTCATCAGTCTAGCAAAACCCATGTGGGCAACATCTCCAACTTTCCCAAATCCCCAGGGAAAATCTATTTCCCCCACCCCATGGGCTAAAGTGTGAGACTGTCTCTCTGTCCCAGGATTCATCCCAAATGCACCTTCTCCCTGACTCAGGACTGAGTCCTGAACACTCCTCCCCTCGCTTCGTCCAATCCCAGCCCACTGCCCACCCCCCACTTCACATGGAGTCCTTAGAGTGGGGTGGCCATGTTGGTCCCAGAAGCTTCACTGACACTCAGTGCTCTCTTCTCAGGGGCCCCCAGCCCCAGTCTACTCCTTCAAGGGGAATGGAGGCCACTGTCCCACCCTCCTATTCTTCTTTTCCCCAGTCCACTCCATGGAGGTTCTTCCAGCAGCCTCCATCCTGTCTTCCCTGTGTGGTGGCCCTTTATGACAAGCCCCAGTGGGAGGGAGGGAGGGAGAAACCAGAAAGAGAATTTATGTCCCAGCAGGAGAGGCAGAGGGAGACTTGGGTCACAGGGGCCCAGTCCCCAGAGTTGGGCACACACGCACACTGAGACCCAGAGCTGCTTCAGTGCACAGTCACTCCCCCCAATCACAGATTCATCTACACAAATCCACAAGGGCAGGGGCCATGGGAACCACAGATTGCTCAGGAAGAGGACACACACAAGATACCTGCAGTTCCTTCATAGAATACAAATCACAAACCTGCAACGCTGGGGACAAAGGAAAAACAAAAATAATGTTGCTGATGAGAAGAATGTCTCCAAATCTTCCCGGTTCTGACCAAGCCTCTAATGTGAATAGGTTGTAAGTTCTGAGTGGTTGGGCCCTGGAGAAGCCTGGTGGAATGGACTGGCGCTCCTTGGCAGGAAGTGTCTGTGCCTGATACCTGCTGTCTTGCTCAGAGCCTCTGTAAGTTAGAAAAGTGGAATCTCACTTGTCAACTGATCTTGTTCGGCTTTGGCATGTGTGAGTCAGCTTCTTGGAGGCTGATTATCCCCAGGGAACAAAGAAAACTGGTTTCCTGGGTAGACAACAGTGAGGACAGACTCAGGGTGCAGAGAAGACTGGTCCCTTCCTGAGCAGACGCTGGGGTGACAACAGTCCCCTGACGGCCAGCACTAACTGGCCCTTCTTCTTGAAAGCTGGTGGACTCAAGACAAGCAAATGTGGGAGCCCCTTCCCACCAACTTCCAAGCTCTGCTGCTCAGAGGCAGCCCGGAGCAAGGTGTTTTATTTTGTAGGACAGGAAACTAGGCTCAGCAAAGCTCCCTTTGGCAAAGTCTCCTTTAGCTAGGATTGGAACCTCCTCATGTCTCCCCAGGGTGAGAACAGAGGGCCCAGGTTGGTGTCTGCAGCCCTTGTAGTACAACAAGCCCCGTGCGTGCTAAGTCATTTCAGTAGTGTCCGACTCTGTGACCCTATGGCCTGTAGCCCACCAGACTCCTCTGTCCATGGGATTCTCTAGGCAAGAATACTAGAGTGGATTGCCATGCCCTCTTCCAGGGGATCTTCCCAACCCAAGGATAGAACCCGAGGCAGTGTAGATGTGACCAAACCAGTG
Organism: Tragelaphus eurycerus; assembly: GCA_935064755.1. NCBI lineage: Eukaryota > Metazoa > Chordata > Mammalia > Artiodactyla > Bovidae > Tragelaphus > Tragelaphus eurycerus. Next base: position 2,323 of record CAKXYN010000301.1, read on the forward strand.
AGAAGGTCGGTGGAGAAAGGACCCCCAAGCCCTCTAGTTCCAAGGAGTAGGGCCCAGGCCTTACCCAGCTGTGACCACAGTCCCCAGGGGCACTGATCCAAAGGGGATGGAATTGCTCAGACTTCTCTCTAGGGTGAAGGCAGGTGCAGAAGGCCAGGGCCTGGCAGGCTAACTCCAACCCCAGTCCTCCAAGTGCCCCAGGCCTTTCTGGCTTCATTCCAGCCTAGCCCAAGGGGAGGACATCTACTTCCTCCAAGGGCCTCCCAGCTGGAGGGTAGTGAGGATGAGGCTGGGCAGGGGGTTCCTTTGTGGAGCCCACTCTCAGCGGTTCATGGGGCTCAATCCTTGGAAAGTTTGGAGCAACTTGCAAATTTATTCCCTGGGAGGAGAAGCCTGAGAAGTCGGCAGGGGGTGGGGGTGGGGTGGTGGGTTGGGGATGAGAATGGTGTGGAGGGGTGGTAGGGGTGGGCAGGGGGGCCAGGGGAGCTGCTGGGAGAGGGGAGGGACTTGGCTAGGTCTCCCAAGCCTTCTTCACTCTCCAAACTTTCACCCAACTCTTTCCCCCCGCCTCCCCGAAACCAAAACACAAGGACAGGAGGACTGACAAGCAGCACTGGCGGGGTGGGCAGACTCGCAGGGACACAGAGCATCAAGAGGCTGATGCAACTTTCCCTTTAAGAAAGTCACCTAGGGCACGGCAGTGCCAGCCCAGCTCGCCTCTGCCCTGGCCTACAGCAGGGGAAGGAGGCTAAGGGAATGGGGTGCTGCGGCCTGAGCCTCTCTCTATCAGGCCTTCGGTCTAGGTGTTTGTTTGGTGGCTCCACGGGGCTTGAGCCTCAGGAAGAGCGAGAGAGAGAGCGATCGAGTGTGTGTGTGTGTGATTATGGATGCATGCGGGCATCTGTTGATGAGTGTGGGTACACGCGTGGGGATGTCTGTCTCGCCGGAAAAGTTGGGTTGTTGCCTGCGTCTGGGTGTCACCGCTGTCACCAAGGAGCTGCAGCGGGCGGAATGGCGGCGGCAAGGTTGGGGGGGGGGGGGGCGGGGGCGGGAGGGGGGGGGTGCGGGGGGCCGCTCCTGGAGGAGGGGAGATGCGTGCGTTGACGGTTTGGCTCCCAGTGGCAGGCATGTGGCAGTAACGGTAGCGCCAGAACCAGAGCATCTATTCGAGGCGCCAGTTGGGTCTGCCTGCTGGGGGCCTGCAGACGCCGGGAACCTCCAGCCGGCCTGCTTCCCTATCTGCCCGCCACTCGCCGGTCGGGTGCTGATTCCTGAGCGCCACAGGTCTTGGGAAGCCGTGCCAGGGAATCTCGGTGCCCTCGGACCCTTGTCTGCAGCTCCGGCTTTGGGAAGGGGCTACGGCAGCCGTGTTTTCCCGCTCTTGCTCTCCTGGGAAGAATCCGTGCCCTCCCCACCCCAACCTTCATTCTAGGGCGGCAGCAGGTGAGGTTAGGGGCCTAGCAGCCCGGGGCGCCCACCCCGATCCGGTGCCCCGCACCCCGACGATGAGGGCCGGTGGGAGCTGACCGCAAGGCTGGAGCGGGGCTGGAGGGGGGCTTTCCCTCACAGCCGAGAGGGGCCCCGAGCCGGCCAGGGTGGCGGGGACCTGGGCGCCCAGGTATTTTCGAAGGCAGCGGCCAGGGGCAGGGTCAAGGTCCCCACACCAGCTGAGAGGCCCACACGTGGCGGTTGATAGAATGGCTGCTTCGGACACCTTGCACCCGGTTAAGGCGAAGGCGCCGGCTTCGGCTTCGAGGAATAGAGGCTCTCCAGGCCATGCTACAGCTTTGAAAGCGACCTCGCCTTTTCCTGCGGTTCTGGGGCCTCTTCTCACGGGACCAGCCACTTCTTAAAGGAGCCGCGCCCCCTTTCGGGCCAGTTCTCCGCAGGCCACGCCCCCTCGCTGGCCACTGTCTCCTTGACAGCTCTCATAAGATCTAGGTTTGTTTCTTTGCTGAAACAAGCTTGATGCTGCAGCTGCAAGAAGATAAAGGTTGGGGGGCCGAAGAGTGGAGGAGAGAAGGGCCTGAGAGGTTAAAGAACCCCCAAGTGAGGGAGTGTCAGAAGATTGGAGGGTAGTGGGTGAGGGGGACTGGTTCCAGGAAGGGACTAATGGGCTACACTGAGCATGCCCAAGTGTTTCCAAGCAACTCAAGAAAACGCCCCCTTACCTCGGCCTACACTGTGACTGAGGCTCAGTGCCCCGCTCTGAGGATAGTCCCACTGTGGCCATAAGTGGCTGTAGTTAGCTGATTTTGGCTCTAGGCAGAATTAAGGGCCCTACCCCACTCGCACAGCCCCTCCCCACCCTCCATCACAGTGAATGGCAAATTATGCTTCCTCTTCTTTCTCCTAAACTGTGAGGTTCTTGAAGGCAGGGATAAAAACCTTGTCACATTTCCATCTCCGGTAAGGACTTCAAGGTTTGGCCCAGATGGACCCTTAAAATTGATGGAGCTGACAGTCCTGTTTGGAGGAGAGGAAGACTGAGCAATGAGACAGTAAAGATGGACCAGGTCCTATGACTATCCTCTTCCTATCCTCCCTTGGGTGGCTCACAGGCAACTTGAACCCAGCTCACCCAACTTAGCTCATCCCCTCCCCACTCCAAACCTGCAGCATCCCCAGCATTTCTGGTTCTGGTCTCTGGGACGGGCACTGGATTCTTCCTATTATACCATTAGAAACCAGAGACCCCTCCTTATCCCTCACCCCCAAGTCCAATGCATCACCAAGTCCTACCAAAGTTACCTTCTACATTTTTTCTCAAATCTGTGTACCTCTTGCCACCCTGTCATCACCTTCCTGAGCCAAGCACCCTCATTGTTGGCCTGGCCTGGCCTAGTCCTAAACCATTTCCTTTCTTCCCCTCTTCCCTCCCTCCAGTCCTTTCTTCATACTAATCTAGGTTGGTGTTTTCAAAATGCACACACCACCAATTGCTCCTCCTCTCAGTTACAACTCTGGTTTTAAGACTTCGGTGCTTGTCATTGCCCTCAGGATAAAGATCAAAACAAGGCCCCAAAGACCCTGACCCTGCTTTTGCATCCACCTTCATCTTTGGCCACTTTCTCCCTCATTCTCTGAGCCCCAAGCTCCTGGTCTTTTTGTGTATTATTTCATTTGCTTGAATCTCTGTTCCTCTTCTGTTGCTCACTGTTGCCTATTCATCCCCCTCTGATTCTTAAACATCACTTCCTCAGGAAAGTCCCCTCTAACAAGGCCAGGCCCCACTGGTGTAGACTCTGGTTAAAGAGGATCTTTCACTTTCCCACCCTTTATCATAGGCTCTAATTATATGTATTTGAGTCACCTGTTTCACTGGTTTCTGTTTACACCCAGCCTGTAAGCTGCAGGAGGCCAGAGACTGAAGAGTTCATGGCGCCCAACACACGTCTGGCCTAGAGCAAGCCCAAAATAAATATTTGTGGAATACATGAATTGAACTGCCTGCTGAACGATTTAGGACATATCCTGTTGGCTGTGGAAGACTATTGGAGGGAATCAGGGTTTTAGGACTTTGGGAAGGTGAATGGATTGGAGGGGAGGAGAAAGTGGAGGCCCTGTAGAGTCGAAACTTAAGTAGAAACTTCAGAAGGTACAAAGGAAGTATAATTAGCCCCATATTCCTGATGGAGAAAGCAAGGGTTAGAGAGGTTCAGTAATTTGCTTGAAGTCACATACCTAGTGAGTTGGAAGAGTCAGTTCCTCCTCCCAGGTCCCAGAGTCCAAGCTCTTCATCACAAGCTAACCTGACTCTGACCCTCATGGCACAGACAGCTTGTCAACAGTGGTCCATATGTAGGTGAGGGTTAGGCCTGGTGCTTGGGTAATGTGGATGCCCAACTGCTATCAGAAGGCCTGACTTATCATAGGCCTTCAGGTAGTACCTTTTGAATGGATGGTTGGGGTCAGTTAACAGAAACCGCAGAGGCAGGAGAGGTAGCAAAGCTTTGCACCCAACTCATTGTCCTGGGAGCAGCTTCCAAGCAGTCTTTTTTCCACTGAGAAAGAGAAGCACCTTGAACACAAGGGCCATATTGCATTACTCAGGGATATCACCCTGTAGCCCAAGTTCCAGGACAGAATGTCCTCAGTTTACTCATCTGACCAGAAGGCATGATGTCCAACCCATGAGGTGGCTGTGCTTCATTACTATCATCATTGTCATTAATTGTTATCTATAGAGTGACAGCTTTGAAAACAAGAAGTCTAGAGTTTATAGCTTGGAGGGAGGGATGTGGTGAATGAGAAGAAGGGTATGATCACATTCCCTCTTCTCCTGACTGCCCCCAGAAGACCAAAGCCATGAGCAGGGATGTCTCTAGAGAGGCAGGAAACCTGGCCTGGGTGACTAAGTGAAGGGAAATGGCCACAAGTCACAGCCTTGCCTGGCCCTGAGGAGGTTATGCAGGACACCTGGTGGCCAGGGGAAAGGCCAAAGGGAACCTAGGGGGGATTTGATTTAGGTCATACCTGAATGATCTAGTGGTTTTCCCAGTTTCTTCAATTTGAGTCTGAATTTGGCAATAAGGAGTTCATGATCTAAGCCACAGTCAGCTCTCAGTCTTATTTTTGCTGACTGTATAGAGTTTCTCCATCTTTGGCTGCAAAGAATATAATCAATTTGATTTTGGTGTTGGCCATCTGATGATGTCCATGTGTAGAGTCTTCTCTTGTGTTGTTGGAAGAGGGTGTTTGCTATGACCTGTGTGTCCTCTTGGCAAAATTCTATTAGCCTTTGCCCTGCTTCATTCTGTACTCCAAGGCCAAATTTGCCTGTTACTTACTCCAGGTGTTTCTTGACTTCCTACTTTTGCATTCCAGTCCCCTATAATGGAAAGGACATCTTTTTTGGGTGTTAGTTCTAAAAGGTCTTGTACGTCTTCATAGAACTGTACATCTTCAGCTTTTTCAGCATTCCTGGTCGGGGCATAGACTTGGATTACCGTGATATTGAATGGTTTGCCTTGGAAACGAACAGGGATCATTCTGTCATTTTTGAGATTGCATCCAAGTACTGCATTTCGGACTCTTTGGAGTTGAGTCAACTTGGTCAACTTCATGGAGTTGACTATGATGGCTACTCCATTTCTTCCAAGGGATTCCTGCCCACAGTAGTAGATATAATGGTCATTTGAGTTAAATTCACCCATTCCAGTCCATTTTAGTTGGCTGATCCCTAGAATGTCGATGTTCACTCTTGCCATCTCCTGTTTGACCACTTCCAGTTTGCCTTGATTCATGGACCTAACATTCCAGGTTCCTATGCAATATTGCTCTTTACAGCATCAAACCTTGCTTCTATCACTAGTCACATCCACAACTGGGTGTTGTTTTGTTTTGGCTCCATCCCTTCATTCTTTGTAGAGTTATTTCTCCACTGATCTCCAGGAGCATTATGGGTACCTACCAACCTGGGAAGTTCATCTTTCATTGTCCTATCTTATTGGCTCTACATACTGTTCTTAGGGCTCTCAAGGCAAGAATACTGACGTGATTCACCGTTCCCTTCTCCAGTGGACCACTTTCTGGTTTGCGACATTGTACAGGCAACAGGGATTGAGACCATCTCCAAGAAAAAGAAATGCAAAAATGCAAAATGGCTGTCTGAGGAGGCCTTACAAATAGCTCTGAAAAGAAGAGAAGTGAAAAGCAAAGGAGAAAAGGAAAGATATACCCATTTGTCTGCAGAGTTCCAAAGAATAGCAAGGAGAGATAAGGAAGCTTTCCTCAGTGATCAATGCAAAGAAATAGAGGAAAGCAATAGAATGGGAAATATTAGAGATCTCTTCAAGAAAATTAGAGATAGAGATACCTAGGGAACATTTCATGCAAAGATGGGCTCAATAAAGGACAGAAATGGTATGGACCTAACAGAAACAGAAGATATTAAGAAGAGGTGGCAAGAATACAAGAAGAACTGTACAAAAAAGATCTTCACGACCCAGTGGTCACTGACCTAGAGCCAGACATCCTGGAATGTGAAGTCAAGTGGGCCTTAAGAAGCATCACTATGAACAAAGCTGGTAGAGGTGATGAAATTCCAGTTGAGCTCTTTCAAACCCTAAAAAATGATGCTGTAATAATGCTGAACTCAGTATGGCAGCAAACTTGGAAAACTCAGCAGTGGCCACAACATTGGAAAAGGTCAGTTTTCGTTCCAGTCCCAAAGAAAGGCAATGTCAAAGAATGCCCAAACTACCACACAATTGCACTCATCTCACACACTAGTCAAATAATGCTCAAAATTCTCCAAGCCAGGTTTCAGCAATATGTGAACTGCGAACGTCCAGATGTTCAAGCTGGATTTAGAAAAGGCAGAGGAACCAGAGATCAAATTGCCAACATCCTCTGGATCATGGAAAAAGCAAGAGAGTTCCAGAAAAACATCTCTTTCTGCTTTATTGACTATGCCAAAGCCTTTGACTGTGTGTATCGCAATAAACTGTGGAAAATTCTGAAAGAGATGGGAATCCCAGACCACCTGACCTGCCTCTTAAGAAACCTATATGCAGGTCAGGAAGCAACAGTTAGAATTGGACAGGGAACAACAAACTGGTTCCAAATAGGAAAAGCAGTATATCAAGGCTGTATATTGTTACACTAATTATTTATTTATATGCAGAGTATATCGTAAGAAATGCTGGGCTGGATGAAGCACAAGCTGGAGTCAAGATTGCTGGGAGAAATATCAATAACCTCAGATACGCAGATGATACAACCCTTATGACAAAAAGTGAAGAGGAACTAAAGAGCCTCTTGATGAAAGTGAAGGAGGAAAGTGAAAAAGTTGGCTTAAAACTCAACATTCAGAAAACTAAGATCATGGCATCTGATCCCAACACCTCATGGCAAATAGAGGAGGAACAGTAGCAACAGTGACAGACTTTATTTTTCTGGACTCCAAAATCACTGCAGATGGTGACTGCAGCCATGAAATTAAAAGACGCTTGTTTGCTTCTTGGAAGAAAAGTTAGGCCCAACATAGACAGCATATTAAAAAGCAGAGACATTACTTTGTTAACAAAGGTCCATATAGAAAAGGCTATGGTTTTTCCAGTAGTCATGTATGGCTGTGAGAGCTGGACTGTGAAGAAGGCTGAGCACTGAAGAATTGATGGTTTTGAACTGTGGTGTTGGAGAAGACTCTTGAGAGTCCCTTGGACTGCAAGGAGATCCAACCAGTCCACCCTAAAGGAAATCAGTCCTGAATATTCATTGCAAGGACTGATGCTTAAGCTGGAACTCCAATACTTTGGCCACCTGATGCGAAGGGCTGACTCATCTAAAAAGACTCTTAAGCTGGGAAAGATTGAGGGCAGGCTGAGCAGGGCACAGAGGGATCAATTAAATACATCCAAGCCCTCAGGGAACTGCCCAACCCACAGTTGACAGACATAAGCAAATATGTCTGGAGTAAGTTTATAAGAACACTTGTAGCACAAAACAAAAGAGGAAGCAATTTGTTCATTCTGGAGTGGAGTTGGGGCCGTGTCAGGAAAGCAACAGAAGAGAAGTGACACTGCAGCAGGGTCCCAAAGGGTTTGTAGAGTTTCACCTGGGGAGCAGGAGGGAAGGTGTTTGGCCGGGGCCCACCTGAGCAAGGCCATGGAGGCGTGCCACACATACTGTTTGCTGTGCCCAGAGCTTCTGGTCCAAGTTAGAGTAATGCCAGATGCCTAGAGCCCAGGCTGAGCAGCATCAGGATAGGGAAGGCCCATCCTGGCTGCCTGGGTGGGGTGAGGTGGGGGAGCATGTGCTGATCCAAGCTGACTCCCCTTCAGGGAAAAGGTTGAGGCCATTCACACAGACGATGAACGAATTGGACCTCGTCCCAGTTCCTTGTTCATTTTTTTATTTTTATTTTTTTATAGAGTTGGGCATTTGGAGAATCAAAAATAAACCTTTGCCCATTGGGACAGGAAGCCTGGAGACCAAGGGTTTTAGGGGAAGGGAGAAGAGTGAGGTAGGAACTGGACTGAGGGTCATCCAGAAAGGAACAGGATGAGAGGGAAGAGCAGCAGGTGGTCTGGGCCCTGCACTACCTGTTCTGGAGAGCCACACACATCCTGCCCTGCCTTCCCTGGGCCAAATCCTCACCTCATTCTCTGCTGTTTCCACAGCTCTGGAGGCCTGTACTCTGAAAGGTTCTAGAAACAAAATCTGTAAGTGTGATCCAGACTCCAGAGCCCCTAACCCACCACCACCATGGTAGGAAAAGGTGCCAAAGGGATGCTGGTGAGTACAGGAACCAGACTGCCGCCAGGGGGTGGGGGTCATGAGCACTGTCCATCCCTTCTTGGGCCTGCTGTCAGCTGCTGGCCCCGACAGGAGGGCCGAGGAGGCTCCATGGGGCCCAAGTCTGGCCCTGCCAGGACTCCTGAGGGCTAGGGCTATCGCAGGCCCAGGCAGGCAGCCCCTCACCCAGCAGGTTAGATACTACTGTGGTTTGGAGCCCACAGCAGACGGATTCTGCTACAGAGCCCGAAAGTCCTGCTGGGAGTCAGGAAGCACTCTCCCCACCCTCATCACAAGATACCCTGGAGACCTTTGACCTTTGACCTGTGCCCTTTGACCTTTGACATTGCCCGCTGCTGCTGTGTCTGAGGCTCCATAGCAGGTCCCCTGGGCACCCCCAGAGGTTGCTTGAGATTCTATTCTTTCTCAGTTCTGCTTATGACCCTGGGCTACACTATTCTCAGGACTCAGTTGGAACCAGTGCTGCCTCCATGTAGCCCTTGTCTCTGAGGAGCACCATCCCTCTTTGCTAACCTGGGCAGCTGTATCTGGACTTCACTAGCTGCCCGTGGTCCCCTAAGGGCAGATCATGAAGGATGCTCCTTCTCTAGAGGCCACGGTGGGGCAGAACAGAGGGAGCCGAGGGCCATGCGTGTAAACCAGGGGCACTTGGACCCTCCAGTGTGTGACTTCTGTCACCATGTGTGTCCTGGTATCGGGAGCAGGCAGCTGGCCCTGGCCACGAGGTCCTCACTTCCTTCCCCCTTTGCCCCAGGCTTGGGTGTGAAGACATGGGCCCCCTGGGGCTCCTCAGTGTCTACCATGAGTCATCCTTGGAGCCTCTGCTGGGCTCCCCATGCGGCAGGTGCCCCATGGAGGGCAAGTCACTTCCCAGCCCATGCCCAGGCCCACTGCCTGCTGCACATGTCCCCCCCCCCCCCGCCCCCCACTCCCAGCCCAGATGGTCTCTGCCAGGCCAGCTCAGCTGCCTCCCTCATGCCTCAGCAGCTCCTAGGACAGGGCCATGCAGGAACCCAGCTGGCCAGGGTGCTTCTGAGCCTGGGAGCAGCTGGGATGCTTGGTGGCACCAGGGGTGGTGCGGGGGATTGTTCCTTTCATGGAGACCTAGTGCCTCTATTTATACACATGTAGGGCCAGGTTTCCTGGGGCTCAGAGGACAGGGAGCTGGTAGAGAGGAGCCCGGGACAGGAGAGCCCCACTGGGTCAGCTTTAATCCCACGGTCTCACACGAAGTCCAACTCAGTCCCCTCCCCTGTGCCTGCTCCCCTCTCGTATAGCATCTTGGGCAGATAGGCCTTGGCGAGTCTTGCTGGTCTCTCTCCACATCTCTGCTGCATTGGGTGCCTCTACTACTGGGAAGCCTCATGGTGAATAGAGCAGAGTCACCCAGGCTAGGGCTCCCGGTGCTGGAGCATCTAAATCGTCCTAGAAGGCTTTGAAAGCACCACAGGCTGCCTGGGGCTGTCCCACCCTGACGTGTTCTGTTGTGCTTTGACAAAAGTGTTTGGATACTTCTTGTCTGCAACAGCCATTACAGAGCCTGGTGCACAGTGGATGCTCACCCAGCCTGGGTCCTGGCATGTGGCAAGTGCTCAACCAGTATGACGTGGCACACATTGGGCACTCACCTAGCACAGTGCCAGGCACACAGTGCATGCTCACCCTGCTCAGTGCTGACCATATCCTGGGTCCTCACCTGGCCCAGAATTTGGCATACATGGGGCATTCGTCTAGTGCAGGACCCAGCAAACCACCAGGGCTCCCTGGCATGGGGCTGGCACACAGTGGATGCTCTCCCAGCACTGGACTTGGCACACATTGTGTGCCGTCCTAGTGTGGTTTGTCACACAGTAGGTCTTCTCCTATCTTAGGCACCAACACACAGTGGACACTCTCCTTACATGACAAGGACTAGCGCAGAGGAGGTGCTGTCCTAGCCAGGCCAGCCTGCACAATGACTGGATGATCCTAGATTCACAACTCCTGCCTCCCCAGTGAAATGGACAATATCTAGATCCAGAGGAAAAGGCCCAACCTCCTCAGGCTTCCTCTCTGGACCTAGGACCTGCCCTCCATTCCACCTGGCCTCCCTCCTCACCCTGGCCCCCCTGGAGCTCACCAACTCAGCTCTGTGGCCTCCCCTCCCCTCACACAGCTTCCCAGCAGCCCCCACCACCCCAGCACGTTCCAGTTCTGCCTCAGCAGGACCTTTCCTTAGAGTCACAGGTCGCAAACAAAGCCCCTCAACTCCTTGGCCCTCTGGAGGAATGCCCACTCTTATTAAGAAAGTCAGAGGTGGGCTTGAGGGAGCCGGCCTCCCTGAGTGGGGCTAGAGCAGCTGGATCCCACTAATGAGGCTCTGGATCCCACAGAGCCCACCCTGGGTGGAAGTGAGCATTTGGGCATAATGGAGCATTTGGGCCTTCCTGGAGCCGGTGGCCCAGCCCGGAGCTTGGCCCTGAGTCTGGACTCACAGGAAGTCAGCGGAAGTCAGCAGAGCGTGTCTGGGGACTCGGCTGCATGAGGCTGGCCTGGAAGCAGCTCAGTCACTAGCGTCTGAGGCCATTTTCTTGGGAGACTTGCTTGAGCCAAGATCACTCCCCATCTTCTCTCCCAAAATGGGCATAGTATCATACCCACCTCGAGGGGTAAATGAGTTAATATATATTAATATGAAGTGTTTAGGACAGCATCTGGCTCACAGTAAGCACTTCATATATATTATCTATTACTATTATTTATAATGCTTACTAGCTTCAAAGATGGGTAGATATGATCCCTATTTTACAGATTAAGAAACTAACACCAGACAAGTAAAGTAACTTGCCTAAGGAGATACATAGAGGGAGATCCACCAGAGCTGGGGTTTGAACCCCGGCCTGTCTGACTCTAAAGACTTTGCCCTTTAAAAATAATGATGTTGGGACTTCCTGGTAGTCCAGTGGCTAGGAACCCACCTTGCAGTGCAGGGGACATGGGTTCGAGGCCGCTGGTCAGAGAACTAAGATCCCACATGCCGCGGAGGAACTAAGCTGTTGCCCTGCAACCACTGAGCCCTTGCACCACAGCCGAAGAGCCCGTGCGCTGCACTCAGACCCAAATGGCCCAAGAAATATTTTTAAAATAACAAAAAAGGTTAAAATAGTATCATCCTGCCATGTTCCCATTGGCGTCAGCACACTTACCAAACTCACAGGGAATTCTCACATCAGAATTCATGCTTGACCTAAGGTTACTAAGATCCTACTTTGTACCTTGCCCACCCATCAGTTTCCAAAAACTGGAAGCTGTGTCTTCCCAGCACCAGAACGCTCGTGCCCACCTTCCTGGTCACTGGTTTTTGGTGTCCCAGCACCCTCTGGAGACTGACCAGTGAGTGTGGCCTCAGAGAAGAGGGACTGAGGGTCTGAGTGACGTTCCACCCAGACCACTCAGCACACTCTTCCAGAGGGACCTCCTCAGGTTCTAGGTGACGCAGTGCTAATCCTCAAGAGTCCGTGTTCTGCAGCTGCCCTCTTGGCTAATGCTGTCTTTCTTCAGACAGGTGACAGCGCAGTTCAGCAGGCCACAACTCTTTTGCACAGTCAGTCACATTCTTCTGTGAGGACACACTCTACCATCTTGGCCAGCTGGAGATCCCCAAGTCCTGGGGAGATTGCTCCAGTGCCCATCACCCCTCAGGCCACAGCACTCTGCCAAGTCTGAGATGCTCTGGTAGTGCCCTGTGGCTACGTTCCCTTCTCCCTGCCCCTTCACCATCTCTAGTGCCCAGTGGTACCCAACCTCGTTACCAGGAGCCCACCAAGTGCCAGGCCTGAATGCTCAGAAGCATCTGGGCCCCAGACCCTACTCTAGAATGAGAATGACCCACCCTCTCTCTCTTCTGTGCCTGCTCTGCCTCACCCTGTGGTTGTGATTGTGTGTGTGTGTGTGTTTTGTTTCAATAACTTGCTGGGAACAAGGGAGAAACACAATAAGCCCCACACCTCACTCTAGCTGTGGAGCATCCACACTGGGCTGCATGGGGACTGGCCGGAGCAGGAGGGCCAGGGGAGGGGTAGGCAGAGCTTCGGAAGGAGATGAGGTAAAAGTAATTGATGCTGCCCAGCAGGCAGTGGAAGAGGCGGGGGATGCATCAGTGTCACCCGGAGCTGGCAGAGGTGTGAATGAGCGGAGGAGACGCACGCACTCCATTCCAAGTGTTCACCCCAAGATGGCGGCGGCTCAGGGACTTGTGGACACCTCCTCCCCAGAACAGGTCAGTCATTTTCCAGGAGGTCAAGCCCCTCTCTGGTGCCAGGCAGACTGTGAGGCAGGACAGGGGGTGGGGAGAGGGGCTGAGTGGTCTGTGCCAGGGAGGGGCAGGCACAGCCAGCAAGAGAGAAAAACACCAGCAAAAGTAATGCAGAAAGTTGCAACTGTGCAAAGGAGCAGGAAGAGTTAGCTGTGTGGCGGGGCCACGGGAGAGGAGAATGGGGGTGTGAGGGCTCCCCCAGCCCAAGGACCTGCTGAGAATCTGCTCTGTGTATCAAAGCTGCCTTATCCTAGCTCCCGGGGAGATGGGCCAGAGGTGCCCAGGAATTGTACTAATCAATTCGGCCCCATTGTCTGTGCCATGGCAGTTACGCCTATGGGGAGAGTGGGTGAGGGGGCAGGGGGACTTGGTACAGGGGCTGCATGGTGAGGATGGGGGAAGGGGGCAGGCAAGCAACTCAGCTGGGAGGTGACAGACCCTGCGGAATGTTTGCCAGTGTCCAGGACTAGGGCCCGGGTGGGGTGGGCACCACCAGTGTGCCCTCATCCCTGGAAGCCGGGGGTGGGCGGGGATGGCAGGCACAGTTTGGCTGATGGCAGTGAGGCAGAGGGGACTGGGACGGTCACCTTCTTTCTCTGCAGCTCATCCTGATTTGACCTCCAGAAGGCAAGAGAAGGCATGTCCTCTAGGGAGAATTGGGTTGGGTTTGGGAGTAGCATTATGCAGGGCTGCCGTCCACCCTCAGGACTGCCAGGGTCAGCAACCAAAGCCACTTCCAAAATGCCAGCCTGCTGCCAGGCGACTGGGGCAGAGGCTGCTCATGGCTTCCACAGTGAAGGGCAGGACTGCTGGGCTCCAGGGCAGAGACAGAGCCCACCCAAAGGTTCTGCCTACTCCCAGGGTCTGGAGTGGAGCCCGGCATGCCTAGGCTGTATCTCCTGTCTGCTGTCCAAAATTTTGGCAAGTCAATACTGGCAGAGCCCTCTGCTAGTCAGGGCTCTGGGATGAAACAGCACGGGACACGTCCTTGCCTCTCTCACCTCCCATATGAGGCCCTGATCTCCTGAGAGGTGCCGTGAGGTTTTCCTTGAGGCTGGAGACACTAATAGCCCCTGTATCCTGCTCGAGTCTGGGGTAGATTTTCCCATGGTCCTGCTCCTCCAGCCCGGCCCTTGACTCTTTCACGTGTCTGGATCAGGAAGCCAGTTGAAGGATGGAAGGCTCTGTCATTGCAGGGCAGGTGCTACCTCAGGAAGACAAGTTGGGGAAACAAGAACCAAAGGGCGTTAGGTCACAGGGTTTCCCGAGGCAGCCACGCTTTACTGTCATGGCTGTTCTGCCTGAATTCCCGCTCTGGAGCCCAGAGAAGGCTGCCAGGGATCTGGATTTGGCTCAAGGTCAGTCTAGGATATAGAGTCTTGCCCGTTCTCCTCTGCAAAGTTTGTCTAGGATAGGACTTCATCCCTTGAGCAAATACTGGGGCTTCAGAGTCCTGGACAAGAAGCCTGCTGGCTCCCAGCAGGGCCTGCCCCGCCTGGCCTGCTCCAAGAGTCCTCAGTGTCCACCACGAGCAGAAGAGAGAGCTCTCAATTCACAGTAATATCCAGTGGACACTGCTCTTGGAGGGCGGGAGTTGGCAGCCTGGGCACAGCTATCACCCAGAATAGAAACCTGGGCTGCCTCTGAGTCTGGACACGGAGCAGGGAGGGGTGCCTCTGCGGTGCGGGGTTGGGGGAGCTCTGGTTTCTGCCATTGGAGCTGAACTGCCTGAATTCTAGGAGCTCACCCAGAACAGTGAATAAACAGAGAGCAGAGGGCTAGGGAGAGGACTTACATAAGCAACTGCTCATCCCTCCTGGGCAGGGATGGGGTGGGAGGTTGTGAACCCAAGACTGGTTGAAGATCCTTGTGCAGGCATGGACACTGCTGCTTCAATGACTGCTTCTTAGGATAGAGGTGCTGAGGGTCTTACGTGTGTATATCTTTGCATGGCAGATGTCATGGAGGATGATCAGCCAGCCCATCCACACAGGCGTGGAAGGCACGCCCCGTAGCCTGCATCGTGCTGAGCCTGGGGAAGCCTGGGCACAGGGCAAGGCAATCCCCACACGGGACATCACCCACGAGGCCTATGAGGACGAGTCAGAGGTGAGGGTAGGGGCTATCCAGGGAGCCCAAGGAGAGTGACCAACCCACAAGGCACCAGGCCACTCTGGTTTAACTCACCACCCAGGTGTGAGCGAGGGAGGGAGGTTGGGAGGGCAGCGAGGGGCAGCAGACAGTGGGAGATGGGTGATGGGCAGCAGGAGCCTGGAGCCTGGCCATTCGGCAGGGCTGAGCTGGGTTTGGCAGACGGGCCACCAGTCTGGGTCAAACACATGAGCACAAAGAGATTCTTTTGTGGGCACCTCAGAGCCATCAGGGACTGTTACTATCAGTGTCAGGCCTTCCACCCAGCAGGTAAAAAAGAGGAAAATTATGCAAGAAGAAAAAAACTTGTGCAGCACTGGAAAAGTCTCACTAGCCTTGGGCATTGCTGTCCAGGAAGGAAGTGGAGGGGAGTCCCTAGAGGAGGGCTGAAAGGGAACTAGAGCCCCCAGGAAGCCCCACAGAGGGACCCTTCCCTCCAGTGTTCTTGGAGGAAGGTGGGCTTCCTCTGTCCTTTGCTGAGCGCCACGCCCTCACCAGTCAGACTGCCTGCACATAGCTGCACTGGAATGAAAAGTCAGAGGCCTAGCTGTGGACTAGGCCCCCCACGGCAGCATTCCCTCCACAACTCCTGAATGGGGCACTGAAGGGCTGGTATACAGGGCCAGGGAGCAGGCTGGTGCTGCTTCTGCTGGGAGCTCCTCCCACCACTTGCATCACTGCACCTCCTCTGCATAGTGGACCCCTCGTGTTGTCTGTTACTTCCCGCCGCAGTCCCGTCCCCAACTCCAGTTCCAGGCTCCAGTCCCCCAGGCTCGGGCCTCCAAGGGGCACAGCCAGCAGGGCTGAACTGTTGAGCGCAAGGCTCAGTAGTGTGCTGCTAGTCAGCGCCACCACTGACTCCTGAGGGCTCAGTCGGCCTGTGACTCGCTGCTGGCCACCCTCCCGGGCCCCTCCACACCAAGGGAGGAGCAGAGACCTCAGAGGCCCACTTGGTCAGGCCTTGAACATCAAACCTTAGGACCGCGGTCTCGGCAAGAGGCCTTGCCCTGCTCCAGCCGTGAGGCTGCCCTGGACCCTCAGTTGTCTCTCTTATGGCTATGACTGCTGCTTCGTGCCCCCACCCCTGTACTCTACTGCTGCTACGGTCCTCCATTGTGCCCCTAAGTAAACAAGCCTCAGACAGAATAAAACTGTTATCGTAGGATCAACATACAGGAAGCCTATTTGGCTGGGCTTTGTTTGGGAATGGATAAACTACTCCAGGCAGGCCTCATGCCCTCTGAAAAAGGACCCCACACTATTATTGCTAGGCCTGTCCCCCCAAAAGCCCCTAGGAGGTGGTGACAGGCTTAGCCGGGATTCTGTAGGGACCTGTCACACCAGGACTAGGAGCTGCCCTCTCTCAGGGCCAAGGCGGCCTTCAAGCCTCTTCATCAGGGCAGCCTTCTGTGACCTCACCCTGCTCCTACCCCAACCCTAGTCATCCTTTCACGTTCTCGTTGTGGTCACATTGAAGTTGCATGCAAAAACTGTGTTTATCTCATTAATGGCTTACTTCCCCCTAGACTTCTAAGTGGGTCTGGGTGTGTTTTGTTCCCTTCTGAATTTCCTGAGCCTGAGGTAGGGACTGGCACATAGTAGGTGCTTGTAAACCTCTGTGAATGAATGCACACAGGCTCTGCTGGTCGGCTCTGGGTGCTCTGTGAAGGGTTCCTGGTACTGGGCCCCAAACCTCCCAGGACCATGTGAGGCTCAGGGTCTCCTCTGGGCAGTGCTGGGTGGGGGGTGACACCTTTAGCAAGGACAAGGGTGTCTGTGCAGTACTGCCCATGTGCTGTGCAAGCCCGGAGCGGCCCCCAGATGTGCCCTCTGAGAGCAAAGGGTGCGTGGCTAGGAGGGCCACCATCAGGTACTGGGGCCTCTGGGCCTGCCTTCCCAAATAGGCCTTCCTGGAAGGCGCAGGCCCAGTGAGAACATTACCTGACTCTGTGCCTGTCGGTCAGCGTCAGAGTTCAGCAGCATGTCAAAGCACCAGGCCCATTTGTTTATTTGCCTGTGTGCCTTGAATCTGTCTCTTTCAAACTGAGGTCAGTGTCACTAACGTGCTGTGCCTCAGGTAGGGCGTGCAGCTATGTCTCTGATCCTGGGTGTCCTCAAGGACCCTGGCCATTTCTCTCAGGAGAACGGCCCACCTCTGGGAGACTGTCTGTGTCACTCAGGGAGTCTCTGGGCTTCTCTGTTGGTGACTCTCCAGGTCCTCCCTTGCTTCTGAGACTCCTCTGACCCCGCAGGCTCTGGTTCAGGGTGGCTGAGTCAGTGGGAGGGGTGGAACCGACATGGCATGGGGGACGGGTCTGCTCACACTTATAAAGGGACTTACTGGGTTAATCCCAACTGTGGGGTTGGGGTCCTCAGTGGGGCTTCAGGCCACCCAGTCCAGTCCCAGAGGTCCCCAGGCAAGCCCGCATCCTTCCTTTTGGGCAAACCCCCTCATCAGCCCTTCCTGACCAGCCCCCTCTTCTGCAGCCCATGCTCTCTCAGCTCAGAGACCCTTTTCTAGAGTCACTCCTAGTTCCCCTGAGGGAACTGGAAGTAGAACTCCCCAGAGTCTGTCCTCCAAGTCTGGCATGGTGCCTACAACTCTGGTCTCCTCTTACAACTCATGGCCAGCAGCTCCCCACCCTCAGCCCAGGTCAGCTTCCCCAGGCCTCCCCTCCCCAGTCGTGGGCAATTAGAGATGGCTTCCCTGGCCCTCCCATCCTGAGTCCCAGAATGCCTTCCTCAGGTCTGGCCTAGCTCAGTTGCTTTCCCCTTCTTGTACCCTACAGCCCTGACCACCAGGTGCCCCCTGGAAAAGCCTTCAGCTGGGGGAGGGGCCCAGTGTCCCCTCCCCCACAGCCACCTGCCATGGGCAGTGTGCTTAGCCTGGTGAGATGGTGGCGGCGGGTTGGGGGGCTGTCTGGACACTGGCCCCTTTGTGCCCAGCCCAGCTTGGCTGCTTGGTATGAGGCCCAGATCCTCACCCAGAGGGGACAGGGGAGGCTTTGGAGGGGCTGGGGCTGGGGGGCTCTCAACTCGAGCTCCCTCTCAGTGTCCCACCTCTCAGATGCTGGCAGCAGCTCCTCAGGTGGGCTGGTTCCCCCAGCACAGGGTGCTAGGGGGCTGGTGAGGGAGGCCCTGCTGGGCACCCTCTGGCAGCCACTCTTCCCTCTGTGCTCCTCTGCCAGGCCTGCCTGCAGCTTCTGTCAGCAGAAGGGAAGCCCAGGGTGGGGGTGGGGGCCTGGAGGGTCCATGGTGTCCCCACTAGGGGAGGCCTGAAGGGTCAGGCACCTCATGCCAATGCCTTGCCGATGGTGGCTTTTCTCTTGTCTGCACAGAATGGTTCTATGCCCGACGAGAAGGACCACAGCCTCCAACGGGGCAACTGGAGCAACCAGATCGAGTTTGTACTGACAAGCGTGGGCTATGCCGTGGGCCTGGGCAATGTCTGGCGCTTCCCATACCTCTGCTATCGCAACGGGGGAGGTACCCAGTGGGCACAGGGCAGGGACCACCCATATGGACAGAGCCCAGCCACCATGGCCCAACCACCCCCTTCCAGGACAGACCCCAGTATAGACAGGCTGGCCTCTGGCCCTAATCTCCTTTGCCCCCACCCCTGGCTTAGGTAAATTTTACCCCCTGACCTCGGCAGCCTGATCCCTCGAGGGGAGAAAAGGTAGAGGAAAGCAACCCAACCTCCCAAGTCTCAGTTTTATACACCTCCCCCCCCCCGCCCCCACATTTCAACAGCAACCCCCAAAATGATTCGGGGGATATTTGAGGACCCCATCAGCTAATGTATGTGAAATTGCTTGGTTAAGTCATCAATTCCCACCCAAACATGGCAGCTCTAGGACCTGGGTTCAGCTCAGAGCAGATTTCCTGGGAACCCCTGTCAAGTTCAAAAACAGGCCGTGAGCAGCGTGCCTCAGACTGAGGCTCCAGTCCAGGGCATGGCACACCCTCCTAGAAGCCCAGCCAATTGCAAAGGTTCTGCTGTCGGGTTCTGAGCAGGAAGAGGGTGGGATTCCCCCAGAGCCAGCCCTGAGCCAGCCCTCTCCCTGCCCACCAGGAGCCTTCCTGGTCCCCTACTTCTTCATGCTCATCTTCTGTGGGATCCCCCTCTTCTTCATGGAACTCTCCTTCGGCCAGTTTGCAAGTCAGGGCTGCCTGGGGGTCTGGAAGATCAGCCCCATGTTCAAAGGTGAGGCCCGGATGGGGTACACACACACACACACACACACATGGGCCTTGGGGGGCCGTGTTGACTCACCCATCTGTATAAAGACTGCCAACCTCTATGGAACCCGGGTGTTGACCTGAGGTCCACATCAGTGGCCAAGGCCAGGGACACGTGCTGGGATCCATTGTTTACTTGGCCTCCACCCTCTCCTCCCACCACATGCATACACAAAAGCCTTTCGCCCGCTCCCCAACTCAGCCCCCAGCTCGCTCCTGCCAAGGCTTTGACCTGCCCTTTCTGTGGCCTTCCACCAAAGCCAGATCCTTAGGCCCTTCAAAATTAGCTTTGCGCCCTTCAGCTAGGTGTATGAGGCTGCTCCTGCCCGCCCCCTCCCCAGGTGTGGGCTACGGCATGATGGTGGTGTCCACATACATTGGCATCTACTACAATGTGGTCGTCTGCATCGCCTTCTACTACTTCTTCTCGTCTATGACGTCCGTGCTGCCCTGGACCTACTGCGATAACCCTTGGAACTCGCCCGACTGTGTGAGCGTGTTGGAAAACCCCAACATCACCAAGAGCACGCGGCCTCCTGCCTGGCCTGGCAACGTCTCTCAGGCACTCAACCAGACCCTCCAGAGGACAAGCCCCAGCGAAGAGTACTGGAGGTGAGGCCCCCATGGGAACTGGGCTTCTAGGGGGTTACCCTGGGAGCCTATCTTTAGCCCTGCCTCTTCGCTGAAGGGCAGTGGTCTGCAGTCTAGGGAGGGTGCCAGGAATGGAGCAGGGCAGGCATTTGGGAAGAAATGTAAGGAGCTCGCAGCCCATTTCAGGAGAGGCTGACACACAGGCTTTGTGAGTTTGTGAGCATCCTTACACAGCAGCATCGAGGGTCCAGCAGTCAGGTCAAACAAGGAGGGTCGCGGCAAAGAGGGGTGGCTTCCTGGTAAGCAGAAGAGCACGGGCACAGGCCCTTAGTCGCAGATGAGCCTGAGGGAAACTCGTTGTGATGAGGGGTAACAGGTGTGTGGGGAACTCACCAGCCATGTGGTAGCCTACAGGGAGTAAGTGACCTCTTGGAGGGCTTACAAGAAAGAAGCGTAGACTTAACCCTGCAGAACCAAAGAAGAGCTGTGGAAGTTTCCTGAGCCCAGAGCTGTCATTATCAAGCTGTGTTTGGGAAGGGCAGCCTGGCACCCCCTGAGCTCTGTGCTGACAGAGAACGGAGTCCCGGGGCTGGCTTGAAGAGAAGCTGTTGCTGGGGGTGTTTGGAACATCTTGTCCCAGCTGGGTGCGTGTGAGGGCCCAGCAGGACACCCTGGAGGAAATTCCCCACGTCCTATTGGGGAGCTTGTGGGAAGGGCTTTGTGGGCTGGTGGGCAGGCCTCGTTCTTTCATTCCACAAACATTTATGGCATCTACTCTGCTGGGCCCTGTGTGCCCACGGGGTATGAACGGCCCTGAGACCATGCCACGAGGAGGTCACACTCCAGAAGGGAGATGGGTAGTTAAAGCTGTTTGGGGGAGGGGCCTCAGTGCAGGTTTATGCAGGGATGTGGTGAGGGCAAGAGCAGGTGATCCAGAACACTTCCCATGGACTTCCCTTAAGGTCCAGTGTCTATGACTCCGAGCAGGGGGCACAGGTTCAATCCCTCCTCAGGGAACTAAGATCCCACATGCCAAGCATGACACGGTCCAAAAACAAATCATAAAACCCCCAAGACTTCCCAGAGGAGGGAGAAAGGAAGTATAGAAGGATTGAGAGACATGGGCAGATGAGCTGCAGCCAGGAGGTGGCAGACTGGAGCTGAGGTTGGGAGCAGGTAGGACAGTGTATTGGGACAGAGGAGGCCAGGACATCAAAAGACACAGGGCTTCCCCTGCCGGTCAGAGGCTTCAAGGCCTTCTCCATAGAGTCAGGGCTGAGCAGTGGAGGTCCCAGTGACGCTCGAAGTCCTAGCACGTCCATGTCCTCTAAGCCAAGGGCCAGCACTCAGAACCTCAGGGCCCAGTGTCCCTGGGCTGCTGCTGCTGCATATGTGCTCAGTTGTGTCTGACTCTTGGCAACCCCATGGACTGTAGCCTGCCAGGTGCCTCTGTCCATGGAATTTTCCAGGCAAGAATACTGGCATGGGTTGCCATTACCTACTCCAGGGCATCTCCCTGACCCAGGGGTTGAACCAGTGTTTCCTGCAACTCCTGCATTGGCAGGCAGATTCTTTACCACTGAGCCACCTGGGAAGGCCATGTGCTGCACTATAGATGTTCAGACGATTAAGATGTGGTCACCGTCCTCAAGACTCATGGTGGAGACCGTAGAGCCGTTGCCTCCCAGTGAGGTTTGGGCAAAATTACCTCTGGGCAGATTCAGTCGTTCAGTCATTGGATGAGTCATTTCCTGAGCACCAAATAGGCACCGAGGACTGTGCTCAGAGCAGGGACAGAGCGGGGACTAAGAGACTCCACCCACTTAGGTATTCTGCTACATTTGGGGCATGATGTGGACTGGGCAACTTGATCTAGAGAGAACCTTCTGGAAGGTTCCAGAAGCACAAAGCCCAGAGATGCTCCAGAAATTATCACCCCAGGGGCTGTCTTCCAGGGTGGGACTACTGCTTGGCAAAGCTCAGAAGATTTTATCCAGTGCAATTAGAGGAGAATTTCCCTCCAAGGAAACTAGCCATGGGTCAGGAGGTCCACAGGATGGCCCCCTGACCTCCACTCCTTGTTTGGGGCTGGAGCCAGGCCTCCCTAAGGAGCCGCAGTCCCAGGTAGGACGCCTTCCCTTCAGGATGGCTCTCTGCTGCCCCCTCCTGGAGAGCCTAGGGAAGTGACCTTTGAGAGGGCTGGCCAAGCTGTGGCTTCAGGGAGGTGAGGTGAGCAAGCACCCCCATTTCTGGGCACCTACTATGTGCTTATTGTTGTTTAGTTGCTCAGTCATGTCCAACTCTTTTGCAATTCCATGGGCTGTAGCTCTCCAGGCTCGTCTGTCCATGGGATTTCTAGGCAAGAACACTAGGGTGGGTTGCCATTTCCTTCTCCACGGGATCCTCCCAACCCAGAGATCAAACCTGTCTCCTGCATTGGCAGGTGGGTTCTTTACCCTGAGCCACCAGGGAGCTATATGCTAGGCATATTATATGATATCACCCCCATTTTCAGATTCAGAGACTGATTCCCCGATGTTAAGGAACTAGGCCGCAATGCTGTGTCAGGATATACATGTATCAGGATATATATGTGTCAGGATATGCATGCCCCCCTGTGCCTGGGGCCTAATGTGAATTAGGCCAATGATACTCTGCAGGCATTCTGGGTCCACAGTCTCCAGTGACCCTTTGGAAAGCTGCACAATCTCACTTGAGTCCCACAGCAACCCTATTAGATAGTGTGTGCCGGTTTTATAAAATATTCCCATTTTACAAGTGAACAAAGCAAATCAAGAGAAAGATGGACTCCTCTAGAGGAAGAAGAGTTCCCAGGGCAGATTTCTGAGCCCACGTCTGCCTTTCGCCCACCCTTTGGCCTCCAGCCTTCCCTGCCCTCACCACGTCTTTACAGCATTACCTCACAGTCCTCTGAGAGCTGATCTGATGCCTGCCAGGCAGGCCCTAAGCTCAGGACCATGCCCTCATCTCCCCAGAAGACACCTGACACTCAATGGGACTTGGATCCCAGCACTCCTTTCTCAGTGTCTTCATGCCAGCTCCGGAGCCACACAGACCTCACTCAAATCCTGGCTGTGCTACATACCAGCTTGGCCTTGTGAGGTCACCAAACCTCTTTAAGTCTCAACTGTTCGTCCATTAAGTGGGAGTGGATACAACATCATTCTTGTTATTATAATGATGTAGCAGAAATCACTAAGAACAGGACGGGTGCTCAGTAAGCACAGTGATAGCCACTGCTAGAGATGCAGTGAAATAGATGAGTGTCCTGTTCTCAAGGCATTTACCATCTGCTTGGGGAAATTAAAAAATAATGCAGAATAAGTCAAGAGATGTTATGTGAAAGCCAACTTGTAAATATGTGTGGTTCCAAAAGTTTTTCAGTTAGTTGTTTGGTCTCAAAAGCACATGGTCCAAAACCAAAACCAAACATTAAATATAGTGTAAAAAGAAAGAGTTCAGAAGATTAGCCTTCCAAACTCTTTAAACCCTTGTATTGTATGCTGAACTCTTGCAAGAAGAAAATAATACAAAGCACTACCAGTGTAACGTATGTAACTAGACGAAGTTTTTAGAGAGTCTTTTGAGCAAGGAATGGGTTCTTTACTTTGAATGCTGGTGCTTGACCCTGTGGCTATTCTGGAAGGCAGAGCCTCCCAACACGACGTGCCCCAAATAGTGCGCCAGTCCGGCTGGGCTTGGGCAGCCCAGAATCTCTAGCCCTGCTGCCTTCAGCTTTGAGTGACCTTGTCTATTTGCCCCATGGGCCCAAACTATTTTTTTCTGCATGTCCCAAAGGGAAAAAGATGGGAAAGCACAGCCGCAAGGGTCCAGGACCCACTCCTGGGAGGAGGGGGTGGATCTTATTCATCCCTTTATCTTTGGTTCCCCCATGGACTAAGAGCCTGGAAAGTTTCTGACCCTGATGCTTGTGGATGAACCAACACAGAGGCAGGACTTTGGCCAAAGAGGGATGTGTTGGTCAGCGCCCTCTGCAGGTCACAATATGAAGGGCAGCCTAGGAGAAGATTGGAGGCAGAGGAGGCCTACTCAGGTGCTTGCAAGTCTGACAATCCCGAGGGCTGAGCAAACAAACAAATCCTGGACCTGGCAACATTGTCCCATGAGGGACCAGGGTGACCACCCATCACAAGGTATTAAACATGTTTTCATGAGGTTTGAGAACTGAGTTGGGAAAAAAAAAGTAAAAAGAGCTAAGATTAGAGGACAGCTTATGAGCTATGCTGAGAAGTCTTCACTGAAAGAGGGGAAACAAAAGAGCCCGTATTTTTCTAAATTTGTCTACAGATTATCCTAGGTTGAAGTTATGATGCCCATTTTAAAGATGAGGAAACTGAGGCTCAATAGTTTGTCTCTTGCTCATCAGTTTTAGCCTGGACAACTCCAGCAGCCAAGCCAGTCCCCCTCTAGATACTCCCCTTTATACTTCCCAGTTCATTTTCCATGATATTAATTCATTCATCCATTCAGCAAATGCTTATTGGGCGTGGCTCTGTGCTAGGCACTTTGCGAACCACTGGAGGGATACGTGAATGAACAAAACAAAAACCCTTGCCTTCATAGAAGGCAGATAACAAACTGAATAGTAAAATGTACAGTGTGATAGAAAGAGACATACTCTGGAGGAAAATACAGCCACGAACGGGGTAAGGTGTGCCAGGCTGGGGCTGGAGTTGCAGTTTTAATTGGGGTATCCAGAATAGGCCCCTTAGCAAAGAGGACACCCAAGTAAAGATTTGAAGGAAGCAAGGAGGGAGGCAACCATGTCAAGAAGCCCAGCTGCGTAATCTGTGGGGCCCAGGGCAAAATGAAAAGATGGGGCCTCTTGTTCAAATGTGTTCAGAATTTCAAGATGGCAATGGCAGGACATTAAACCAAGCACAAGGCCCTTCTAAGCACGGGGCCCTGTGTGCCTGCACAGATCTCACACTCATGTGGATGGGTGGAGGTCTGGGGAAAGAGTACACCAGACAGGGAAGAACATGTGGGCCCGGCACATTTAAGGAACAACAAGGAACCCAATGCAGCTGGAGCAGTGAGTAAGGGGGGAAGGAGCAGGAGGAGAGGAGATTTGAGAGACGGCAGTTAGGAGACAGCGGATCACGAAGGGCTCTGTGGCCACTGGATGGACTTTGGTTTTTCCAAGGCCAGAGATGGGAGCTGCTAGAAGGTTTTGAGCCAAGGAGAGGCCTTGAGAGACCTCTTCTAAAAACCCTCCAGAAGCTTCTCATAGCTCTCAGAATAAAATCCAAACTTCTGCATCTTGACTTCACAACTTCTCTTGATTTTGTTCCTTCGTATCTTTATCCTTCTCTGTTCCCCTCCCCTTCTCCTCCAACCTTCCTGAGTTACTGACATACCCAGGCAGTTCCTGACCCTGTCCTGCTGCGTCATGATCTGACCCTGACCCGTGCCCTCACCCTGGCATGTGCTTTCATTTCTCTTCACCCACTTTTTCTCCATCCTTCAAACTTTGGCTCAAGCCTCACCTCTTCCAGGAATACTTCCAGTGTGTTCCTCCCCATGGGGTTAAGACACTACTGGCAGTGCCCACAATACCTGATTTAGGTCAATATGCCCAGCAAGGGCTTGGCACATGAACATCCAGTAGATTGAAGAAACACAGCTGGCATGGCATAGGGCTCCAGAGAGTCATGCATACTCAGGAGAGGAATTCAGGTTCAAGTCTAGGTTTGTGTGCTCCAGTGTGTGTGCTAAATCACTTTAGTCATGTCCAACTCTTTGTGACCCCATGGACTATATCCCTGCATGCTCCTCTGTCCATGGGATTCTCCAGGCAAGAATAGTGAAATGGGTTGCCATTTCCTCCTCTAGGGGATCTTCCCAACCCAGAGATCAAACCCATATCTTTTACGTCTCCTGCATTGACAGGTGGGTTCTTTACCACTAGCGCCAGCTGGGAATCCTCCGTCTTTTCTCAGTACTCCACTGCCTCCCTCTGTTCATCAGAGTTGGAGGACTAGTGTTTGTGAAAAGATCACAGAAGGCTTCCTGGAGGAGGTGACACCAGATAGGGTACGTCCAGTCTGGAGGAGAGGGGCTTCCTAAAGGAAAGGCCTGGGACAGGTCTGAGCAGGGACAGGGAGACCTCCACACCCCAGGGGCTGAGGAAGCCAGCCCAGGCCTGGGGTGTGGCCTGCAGGCACCCTCAAGGATCCTGGGAGAGGCAACAGGTAGAGAGGCCTGGGAAGGCTGGGGCTGGGGCCTCACCAAGGCTCCCATCTCAGACAAGCCTTGCTGCTGGGCCTCTGTGAGAAGGGAGGGAGCTGCCAGGCTGGGCCCTGGGCCTTGGGAATGTGTTGCTGGATGGTGCAGCGGGCCCTCAGTGCCAGAGTATCCCCTTCTAGTTTTTGCGTGCTGAACCTGTCGGATGACATCGGAAACTTCGGGGAGGTGCAGGTGCACCTCCTCACCTGCCTCCTTGTCTCCTGGGTGGTCGTCTTTCTCTGCCTCATGCAAGGGATCAGGTCTTCAGGGAAAGTAAGTCCCCTCCCTCCAGGATCTGTGCCCACCCAGAAATATCCTGCCTCCCTGCCTGGGTTTTTGTGTGTGTGTGTGTGTGTAGGCAGAGGGGGAGGGGGTGCATGATGGAAGCATGTAGGAGGGACCAGAGGACCCGTGGTGGTTGAGGGGCAGGTTGAGGGGTGGAGTGGGAACAGCCCAGAGGAGTCCAGTGGGCCCGTCTCACCCCCAGGTGGTGTACTTTACGGCCACATTCCCCTATGTGGTGCTGACCATCCTGTTCTGTGGCGTGACCCTGGAAGGAGCCTCCACGGGCATCAAGTACTACCTGACTCCACAGTGGGACAAGATCCTGGAGGCCAAGGTGGGCTGTGGGTGGAAGGTGACCTGGAGGGACGGGGAGGGGCAGAGAGGCGCCAGCCTCTGACCACAGCTCCTCCTGCAGGTATGGGGGGACGCCGCCTCCCAGATCTTCTACTCCCTGGGCTGCGCGTGGGGTGGTCTCATCACCATGGCTTCCTACAAGTTCCATAACAACTGTTACCGGTGAGAGTCTCTCCGCCAGCGCTGGGGCTGCCCCCTGTTCCTGCCCTCTCTGCAGCCTGACTCTGCTTCCCCCAGACCCACCAGATCCAGTGCAGCTTTCTGGCCTGCCAGCACCCTTCCTTCCACTCACAGCCTGGAGATGCTGGCGATGCCGGGTCTGGTTCCAGTCACTGCAGAACAGAGAACACTTAGGCAGAAGAGAGAAGGGGTGACGATAGTGATGCCCCAGGGGTCTGTAAGGACTCAAGAGCCTCACGCCCACTTAAAGAGGCCCAGAACAGACCAGACAGGAGACTGGGGGTACTTTTGTTCCTAGAACTTGGCCTGTCTCCAAGTCTGCTGGCCCAAATTGGGCAGGAGGAACTAAGCTGCATGTCCTGACCACGTGCTTCCCTCCCCATTAGAGACAGTGTCATCATCAGCGTCACTAACTCTGCCACCAGTGTCTATGCCGGCTTCGTCATCTTCTCCATCCTGGGCTTCATGGCGAATCACCTGGGTGAGGACGTGTCCCATGTGGCAGAACACGGCCCGGGCCTGGCCTTCGTGGCATACCCAGAGGCCCTCACACTGCTGCCCATCGCCCCACTCTGGTCCCTGCTCTTCTTCTTCATGCTCATCTTGATGGGGCTGGGCACTCAGGTACGAGGCGTGGGACTCGGGCCTGAGGCTTAGGGTGGGAGGAGGCAGGGCCAAGGGTAGGCCCCTGCTCTGATGGCCGTGTCCTGCAGTTTTGCCTCCTAGAGACGCTGGTCACAGCCATTGTGGATGAGGTAGGGAACGAGTGGATCCTACAGCAAAAGATTTATGTGACCTTGGGCGTGGCTGTGGCTGGCTTCCTTCTGGGTATGCCCCTCACCAGCCAGGTAAGAACCAAGGCAAAGGCTGGGCCGAAGTTGCCAGGGTATGGGGTGGGGGGAAGATAGCAGAGAGAAGGGGCCCGTAGCCTCAGGAACCCCCAACTCAGCTGCCCACTGGCCTGTAGGCAGGCATCTACTGGCTGCTGCTGATGGACAACTACGCGGCCAGCTACTGCTTGGTGATCATCTCCTGTATCATGTGTGTGTCCATCATGTACATTTACGGTAAGTGCCCAAGCTTCCACGGCCTCCTGTGTCCCAGGCCCTGGCCTGCTCACACTGTTCTGTGGGCTGCTGACCTCCCTCTGTCCAGGGCACCAGAACTACTCTGAGGACATCCAGATGATGCTGGGGTTCCCACCGCCCTACTTCTTCCAGATCTGCTGGCGCTTCATCTCACCAACTATCATCTTTGTAAGTTCCTTGTTGGTCCCTCCCCTACTGCCCCCATGGCGAGCATCCTTCTCTTGGGAATCAGCCAAGGAAGAGCACGAGCTCAACCATTAGGCCAGAGCTCCCCCTGGGGCTCCGCACCCACAGCTCTGGTCATTGGAAATCTGAGTGAAGCTGTACAGAATCAGACAGGTGTGGAGACTCAGAACCATCCAAGCCCTGGCCTTGGGTTAGGAATGGAGCACAGGGTCCTGTATTTGACGGAGGACAGTGCCCAGCTTCAGAAGGGGAAAATAGGCTGGCAGCAGCTGAGAGCCAGCCCTCCCTCCCTGGTATAAACCTGGCATCCCCCCAGAGGAGCCTTGGAAATCATAACTGACCTTGGCGTTGGCCTCTGACAGCTTCACTGAGCTCGTGTCTCTAGTCCCTCATAGCCGAGGTGCTTGGAGTGCTCAGGGTATGTGGTGTGAATGCATGTTCCAGAAGCACGCTGTGCAAGTCAGGTATCAGCTCAGGATCCGGGACACCCTCCTAAGCCACCTTGAAATAGGCTGGCTTGGGAGGGGGAGTTCTGGGTTTCCACCAGTATTCAAAACCTGCAAGACAGACCCCCTAACAGGGAATGGAAGCACTGGAGGGAAAGCCCACCATGACCAGGAACAATATACTAAGTCTTGTGATATAACTCTCCATGGTTTCATTATTATCCCCACTTTACAGATGAGGAAACTGAGGCCCTAGGATGTTAAGTAATTGATCCAAGGTTATATAACTTCTAAGGGTCAGAGCTCTCATGTAAAGCAGGTGGTCTGATCTGGAGCGTGTGTGCTGGGCCCATGCTGCGCTAGGGAACAAGTTTAGGAGGAGGAGTGGTCTGCGGACTAAAACCCTTCTGATTCAAAATCATTGTTCCTTTATGATCAGGGTGAGAAGTCAGGGGTGGGGGTGGCGGGTGGTGGGGAGGGATTTGCGAGTGTAATGGTCCCTCCACAGAGAAGAGGCAGGGCTGTCTCTGAGTGATAGAGGGGTCAGCCGGATGGTCAGGGCAGTGTCTGGAGTCGTGACCCCCAGTCGTGCCAGTTCCTCTGTGCCCCAGAGAGGTCAGCACTGGATTTCCACATTGGCTCATGTTTCTGGAAAAAAATAAAAAAGGTCCCTGAGGGCTGAGGCCTCCATTACATGGAATGTGGGATCTTCGCAAGCCTGGCACAGGCACCAGCTCTGGCCACTGGCTCAGCTTTGAAACAGGAGGAGAGGAAGTGTCCTATAAGTGGTGGGAGGGAGGGGAGGGCAGACACGTAGCCAAGCATTGTGCCCTCGGAGGTTATGGCTTTGGCCCAGGACCTGCCCTGAGGGAGCTCATCTCCAAGGCTCCCAGGAAGCTGCCACCCTGTGGGGAGACCCAGGGCACCACCCAGGCAGGGCAGGAGGAAGGAGGCAGCCTGGGTCCGGTGTCTCCAGGAGACTGAGGCAAAGCCCGCAGCATCCTCTCTGTGCTCAGAAAGCCAGGCTGGAATCCCCTCGGGTGAGGATGCCAGGCTCTGTGGACTGTGTGTTTCTCGGCTGTTAGCTTCCTTTTGGAGGCTTTACTTCTTCATAGTGCTGAAAATATTTTTTTTTTTTTAATAAACTCATCCTTCTATCAGTTCAAATGAAGAATTTGTCCACACATTAGATCAGGCTCTAGTTCCATTTGGGAAACTTGTTATAAGCTCCTCTAAGTGCAGCATCCCCCAGATGCAGGTCTTGACTTCTAGAATTTAGTCACTAAAAAGGCTGGAGTGGCCTGAGCTCCAGGATGTGGCTGAAGGCTTGGGAGGTGTATGCTGAGGCCTCCTGCCAAGCAGCACCCATTGTTCCAGGCCCTCCAAGTGGCCCATGAAACACCTGCCCATCTTTCTACTTCCTGTAGTATTTTTGTTGCTGCAACCCTAGGCTTCATCTCTGGTGTCCCTCGGCTCTTTCCAAAGCAGTTCCTGAGAGCACCCCCTGCCTGACACGGTTTCTAGGCTTCGGAGCCTCCCCTGGCTGTCCACCGCTGTCTCTGCAGCCATAGACTGCCAGGACTTCTCCCTTTCCTTTCCCGCATTGCTCCCACCTCCTTGCATAAGTCATTTCAGATCAGCACATGAGATTGTGCCAGGCGCTGTGCTGAGCACTGGAGACCTAGAGCTGATGCAGTCCAGGAGCTCCCAGGTCTGGAGGAAACATTCAAAAAATGCTTCAGTTCAGTTCAGTGGCTCAGTCGTGTCTGATGCTTTGTGACCCCATGAACTGCAGTACGCTAGGCCTCCCTGTCCATCACTAACTCCTGGAGTTTACCCAAACTCATGTCCATTGGGTCGGAAATAACATCCTACCATCTCATCCTCTGTCATCCCCTTCTCCTCCTGCCCTCAATCGTTCCCAGCATCAGGGTCTTTTCAAATGAGTCAGCTCTTCGCATCAGGTGGCCAAAGTATTGGAGTTTCAGCTTCAATATCAGTCCTTCCGATAAACACCCAGGACTGATCACTTTTAGGATGGAGTGGTTGGATCTCCTTGCAGTCCAAGGGACTCTCAAGTGTCTTCTTCAACACCACAGTTCAAAAAATCCTTGCTATACTATGCTAGCATAGAGACATCACTTTGCCAACAAAGGTTCGCCTAGTCAAGGCTATGGTCTTTCCTGTGGTCATGTATGGATGTCAGAGCTGGACTGTGAAGAAGGCTGAGCACCGAAGAATTGATGCTTTTGAACTGTGGTGTTGGAGAAGACTGTTGAGAGTCCCTTGGACTGCAAGGAGATCCAACCGGTCCATTCTGAAGGAGATCAGCTCTGGGATTTCTTTGGAGGGAATGATGCTAAAGCTGAAACTCCAGTATTTTCGCCACCTCATGCGAAGAGTTGACTCATTGGAGAAGACTCTGATGCTGGGAGGGATTGAGGGCAGGAGGAGAAGGGGACGACAGAGGATGAGATGGCTGGATGGCATCACTGACTCGATGAATGTGAGTCTGAGTGACCTCCGAGAGCTGGTGATGGATAGGGAGGCCTGGCGTGCTGCAGTTCATGGGGTCGCAAAGAGTCGGACACGACTGAGCGACTGATCTGATCTGATCTGATCTGATGCTATGCTATGCTAAGTCACTTCAGTCGTGTCCGACTCTGTGTGACCCCATAGACAGCAGCCCACCAGGCTCCCCCGTCCCAGGGATTCTCCAGGCAAGAACACTGGAGTGGGTTGCCATTTCCTTCTCCAATGCCTGAAAGTGAAAAGTGAAAGTGAAGTCGCTCAGTCGTGTCCGACTCTTAGCGACCCCATGGACTGCAGCCTACCAGGCTCCACCGTCCATGGGATTTTCCAGGCAAAAGTACTGGAGTGGGGTGCCACTGCCTTAGTAGATGGAAAATGCCACTGAAGCCTTAAAAGCCACAGATTCGTCCTTACTTCTGCAGGCAGTGGGTGGCCACTGCAAGTCTTTGAGTAGAACTGACTTCCAAGAGCCACGGCAGCTGAACAGTTTCTTGCCTGCTTCAGGATTATCCAGAAGACAGACCCCTCCCCTTCCACAGTGTCCACCTGCCCATCATACCCTGGACCCTTGGTGCCATCAGCTTCTTCCGCTAAGCAAATGTTGATGTCACCCCTGCTGCTAAGCTGCTGCTAAGTCGCTTCAGTCGTGTCCGACTCTGTGCGACCCCATAGACAGAAGCTCACCAGGCTCCCCCGTCCCTGGGATTCTCCAGGCAAGAATACTGGAGTGGGTTGCCATTTCCTTCTCCAATGAATGAAAGTGAAAAGTGAAAGTGAAGTCGCTCAGTCGTGTCCAACTCTTAGCGACCCCATGGACTGGAGCCTACCAGGATCCTCTGTCCATGGGATTCTCCAGGCAAAAGTACTGGGGTGGGGTGCCATTGCCTTCCCCGATGTCACCCCTGCCCTCCCTGAAATGCCTCTTTCTAGTCTCGGAAACTGGAGAGGGAGGGGAGCAGTGCTGATAGGAGGCCTAAGGGCCTGGGTAGGGCTGGGCAGGACTCACACCCACTCCCAACCCCCACTCTTTGCAGTTGATTCTCATCTTCCTGGTGATCCAGTACCAGCCAATCACCTACAACCAATACCGTTATCCAAGCTGGGCTGAGGCCATTGGCTTCCTTATGGCTCTGTCCTCTCTTATTTGCATTCCATTGTACGCCCTGTTCCACTTCTGGAGAACAGATGGGGACACCCTCCTCCAGGTGAGGGGTGCGGGCAGGGGCAGCCAGGTGAATCAGAAGGGGGTGGATGGATGGATGGCGCTCCAGGGCTCCCTTCTGATGCACTCTGCCCACCTGTCCCTCCCCCATGCCTACCTCTCCTGCAGCGTTTGAAAAATGCAACAAAGCCAAGCAGAGACTGGGGTCCCGCCCTCCTGAAGCACTGAACAGGGCGCTACGCCCCCACCAGTCCAGCCTCTCCTGAAGATGGGCTTGAGTTCCAGCCGCTGCACCCGGACAAGGCCCAGATTCCCATGGTGGGCAGTAATGACTCCATCCATCTGCAGGACTCTCAAATGTGAGCTCAGCTCCTGTGGGGAGGACCCCACCCCAACCCCGTGCTCCCAACACAGAGACTTGGGAGACAGTGGAGAGGTGTCACTGCCTGCCCCCACCACGCCCTGACCAGGGGTGGCGCCTCTCACCTTGGCCACCACTGCTAGCACGGTCATTTCTGCTCATTTCCCTAGTGTTTACAGGTCCTTTTGATGCCAAGATGGTAGCTGGGAGGTTTGGGTGATGTGGGGGTTGCTGGGAGGCCCAGTAGCACTTTGGGGGGTCTCAGGTCAGGTCCCCAGATGCCTGCTGGGCTTCACATGGCCTCTGATGCCCCCACACTTTGCCCTGAGCTGAGGTTCTGGGTGGGTCCCCTACCTGTCCCTGTCCCTGAATCTTCGGCCTCCTGACCAGTGTTCCCGCCCTTGGGGTGGACCCCAGCCTCTGCTAATTCAGATCTTCCTACCTGGAGGCAGGGAGGTGGGAGGGGTTGCTGTGCAGTGTTACCGGTCAGGCTGTGTGGCCTGGCCCTTTTGTCTTATCTATGGTTGCTACACGCTTGCCTTGGCCTCGGGCCCAATCTATCTTCCAGGAACGCCTGCATGTCACTCGGCAGCTCTGAGGTCCTTGCACCTCCTTCCAGCACTGGCTGTCAGGGCCTGCTCAGCAGAGGCCCATGACCCAACAACCCGCCCAAAGAATTCGTTTCTGGGGGTTAGGGATGGGGTGATGCTCAGCAGGAGGTTTGAGCCCAGAGCCCCGGGGAAGTGGACCCTAAACGACACCCCATTGCCCTACCACCACTAAGCTGAAGCCCAGTCTTCCTGAACTGGGTTACCCTTGTTCACGTGCCAAATTGAGCCCGTGTGCCCAAACCACTCTCTGGAGCCAAAACTCCTTCCCCCAAGCCCTGCGGTGTCTGTGTGTCCGTTGTCCGTGCAGTGACAGCCCTGGAAAAGCCGCCTCTAATCCTCTGTAGCAATAACAGTGCGCCTCCCACCTCCAACCATCTGTGTACCACTCGGATTTTAAAGTCCATAGGTTTTAATGAAATTTCTATTCCTGTTTCTGAGCTGCTGCTGTGCTTTGTCTGGGTCCTCCAGGGGGACAAGAGTCAGGGCTGGGACAATATCTCCTCTGCCAGGCCTTTTGGGGGATGCCTGGGAGGAGAAAGGCCAGAGGCTGTGACAGTCAGGACCGGAGACTGAGGCCCTGGTGAGAAGGTAGGGTGGGGGCCAGTCAGACAGACAGACAGACAGACAGCAGTGGAATCCTGGGGAGGGCTCATCCTAGACTAGATCTGAAGTGGGCTGGACCCTGGCAGCTGAAAGCAGTAGCAGACAGGACGAGTTCCAATGGAAGCTGAAGTCTCCTTCCTGAGCAGCCCTTCAGGTTGGGGCCTGGGGTGCTGCACTGGACATCAGAGTAGAAGCTGGCCTTTCCCCGGGGAGCCACTGAATCTTCTGTCCCCAGTGGCAGGTGGTAGCCAGGCTGTGAAGTTTGGGGCAGCGCTCCAGATGGGGAGCAGGCAGGAAGCACTGGAGAAGCCTGGCTCAAACTCCAGCAGCCCCGTGGAGGCAAGGCAGGAGTCCAGTACCCTGGCTGGAGGACTCCAAGGGCTGTGGCCTGAATGGGAGGGAGTAGCTGCGAGGGGGCTGTGGCCTGCCCCTCAGCCTGCCCCATCCAGCTGTCTATCTGCTCTGGGTTACCTGTGGCTGGGGGAGACATAGGAAGGCCTCAGGGGTGCCTGCAGCTCCTGTTGCATGGCTGCCTTCTGTTCCTTTAGCTCTGGAGGAGAGGTTCTGCCTGAGACACAGCACCCAGTCTTCCAGGCTGTGTTACAAGAGCAAGGTGGGACGGGGTGGGAGCGGAGCGCTAGGTGTTCTGGGGCCTGCTAGGGTCCTCACCTGCCAGGGTGGGCTCTAGGCTTGCCTCAGAGGGCCGAGGGGCCCCTGAATACTCATCTTCCAGGCAGCGCTGCAGGGAGAGCTGGCTCAGTGCCTGGCTTTACGGCAGGGGTGGGACAGGACCAGGCAGGTGCCCAGGCCAGGATCTCCACAGTGGGGCACAGGAACCAGCCCGTGCAGTCTCTTCCTCCCAAACACCTGGGGGGCACTCCTGAGAGGAACACCAGCCTCTCCCTGAAAAGCTGAGCTTGGCAAGGGAGTGGCAGGCCTGAACCCAGACTTGGGGAAGAGAAGGAGGCAAAAGACCAAGGCACACCCAGCAGTTGATCTAAAAGTGCTGACCTCGGACTTAAGGGCTCAACTGGAATATGGGTTCACGTACTTAAGGCTCACACACATATGTGTGCACACAGGAAAAACAGACCCAGGGTTTACACAACCTCTGCAGGCACAGACACACAGAGACGTGTGTGTGAATCTCATGCCCTGGGTGAGAGACTGAGGTGTCTACGCCCAGCAGAAGGGCTGGGGGCGGGGCGGCCCAGGATTGCAGCTCACCTGCAGGATGGGAATCTCTCTAGCGCATGGCACTCTTCTTCCAGGAGGGCCCTGGGACATGGACAGTGCAGCACCAGAAGCAGCGCTGCAGGCCTGGGTCTCAGCAGAGCCCTCCACAAGGTCCCCACCCCCAGCCTCCCCAGGAGCCTCCTCTAGGCCCTCCTATCTCAGTCCACCTCTCCCTCTGCTGCCCTCAGGCTGTTCCAGCACAGCCTTGCAGCCCTGCCAGCCTCTTTCTGGGCAGGGTGTGTCCTCTCTCCCTGCCCGCCTCCCAGTGCCCACCCTGAGGAGCAGCATTCTCTCTTGTACACGATAGGACTAGACTTGCGGGTCCTCCTGCCTCCATTCTCTCCTGCATCACAGCCCCGCCCCTGCTTTAAAAACTCTTCTGTGTGTCATCTCTTCCCCACCTCCCAGGATAAAAGTCCTCAGGCCAAGGCCTGTGTAGGCATCTGTACTTGACTGATTCCTGGCAGCAACCTCATCAGCATCCTGCCCTTTCCACCTCTCAGCCCCTCTCTCCTGGGTCTCCCAGCCAGGTGTGTTCCCTCCCTTCTCCTCCCAGTAGTCCCAGTACATCAGGGTCCATCTGCAGTCCCACTCTCCCTGTCTCCACCCCCACTGCACACACTTGGGGGCCTCACTGCAGGTGTCCAGCAGCCTGGTCAGTGTGGGACACGTTCAGCTGGTCCTTGATGACGCTGAGGTCCCAGTGACAGCTGCTGGCAGATGAAGTCAACCTCACTCTCCCATGCTGCTTCACCCCAGGACTTCAGGACACAAATGCCATTTCTCCTAGACAATTTTGTGCTTTCTCACACAATGGTACTAAAAGGAGATCTGGAGCCTGGGATTGCACATGGGTTCTGCCACCTTTTCCTATGTGTAAGTCTGGGAAAAATCAATCATCCTTTTTGAGCGTTAGTATTATCCTCATCTGCAAAATGGGGACACCACCCCCTTCATAAGGATGTGTGAGACATAAGTTGCTATCATTCAGTGATGAACACGTTGCTGTTCATTTATCTCATTCAGTCCCTAGCCCTCTCTAACCCAGTCCTCGCAGCCTGGCTATCCCAGCCTGAGGGACAACTGGCCCCTGGATGAAGTCCTTCCTTCCACTCATATCTGCATGTACTTCTCCCTCTTCCTGCAAAGCGCTTCTTTCTGTATCTGTTTGGAAGTCTGTTCCTTGTCCTCTAAAACCCAGCTGGATTCAAGCTCTCAGGATTGACACGTGTTTCCTGGGCCTCTGCAGCCCTCATGGGCTGACCTCTACCACAGGTAGCTGTAGAAGTGTCAGTCCCAGACCAGGAACTCCTCTATGCCCACAGGTAGGACCTACCAGCTGGCTGGGGTCCCTTTCCTAGCAAGGACAGATCCCGCCTCTCCTACTACTATACCTGGGTTAACCAGCTCTCATCTGGAACATCTCCTGTTCTGGCAAATCATGCCTGGGCTCCTCCAAGGCAAAGCGCAGGATGCTGGGGCTATACTGGACCCACGTGTGGGTCTGGTCCCTGCAGAAGATGCATAAAGGCAATTCAGGGGCTCCTTCCAGGGAACCACAGGAAAGGTGACCCTGGCCCCTTGTCAGTTGCCAGGCTAGCCCATCTGAGTTCTGGAGACAGGGCTTAGACCCAGGTCTGGAGCTCCACCTGCCCTTACAGATGGCCTTCCGGCGGAGACCTTGGAGCAGCTGCTGCAGTTCCTGGCACACAAGATCTCTTAAAAGGGGCGGTGGTGCCAGAAGGGAGGAGAGGTCAGAGGTGGGGCGCGATCCAGAGGCTTGGATAGATCTAGCCTCTTGGAGCAATGATTGTAACATCACTACCTGCAAGGAGAGCTGGGGCACCTCGGCGACTGCGGAGGGAAGTGAAGGGAGGCAGGGAAGCTGGGGGAATGAGGGGCCGGGCAGTTAAATTGGAGAGGGTTGGGGGGACAGTGAGATCCGACAAGAGCTCGAGAGTTACTGGGGAGCGCTAAGGACCCGTAGAAGGTGAGAAAAGCATCCGAGTCGTGGGACAGGTCTGCCGTGGGGCCCACTTTCCTACGCCCCACCTCTGCCCGTAGCTCCAGGCTCAGATCCACTGTCGTCTCCCCTAGAATCCTCTTCACTTCGGGCCGCTCCGGGAGCGGAACGTGCTCTTCCACCAGTTCCCACAGTGACTGGGAGTCCCTAGGCATGGCCCGCCCGCGCCGCTGCTCCCCAGACGCGCGGTCGCTCACTTGGACCTGCTGGACCACAGTTCGGAGCGCCGGGTTACCGATATACTGCTAGTTGCCCAGGGCCGGGCACACCCACTCACGCCTCACCAGCTTCCGGGTCTCACAGGCCACGCCCCCAGCCTGTCCCTTGGACCGGCCTCTCCCAAGCCTCATTCCGTTCGGTCGCCCGTTCCCACGACTAGAGTTGCTCGGTCCAGAGCCGCTGGCCTCTAGCGCTGTCTTCTGTTCTACTACTGACCGACCGTCGAAGGCCAAGGTTTCAGGTCGCGGCCCCGGGAGCCAGGAGGCCCTAGCCCCGCCTCTTCCGCGTGGCCGTCACCCGGGAAACGGGCCCTCTACTCAAGCCCCGCCCCCAGAGGGGCCCGGCCCCGCTTATCCAGGGCGGTGCCGTCTAGCAAAGCCCAACCCACAGCCGTGGTAGGTAGTTTCGCAGTCTCAACCATGCACATTACCCAGACGCCAAGCACCTTTCATCCCTGGGCACCTTTAGACTCCAGGGCAGGTGAAAGAACCGAGAAATATGAGCCCGGTGGGTTTATTACTTCCATGCCTTTTCTTGGGCAGGAAAGGACTAGGCTGTTCAAGGAAGACAAGTAAAGGGGGGAGTGTGGGAGAAACTGGAGGAGGGGAGGAAGGCGGTAGGTCCAGGGGGACCAAGGGGCCAGATGAGCAGCGTCTCACGGAGCCCCCCTTGCTTGAAGCCAGGGTTGCAGTGTGAAGTGCAGGGAAGCCTGCGGTGAGCTCCTTGGGGTCTCGGCGGGCTCTCTGACCCTCGACGCCTCGCTCCCTGCCCCCCCTCCGCTCCCCCTGCCCCAGCGCCCCACTGGCTCATTTTCCTGGCTGCTCCTCTGCACTTTTCCTACCTGGTTCTGTTTTCCCCGGGAGAGCTGCAGATTGGGTTCATTTCCTGGGCTTTCCTCTCCTGAGGTCTCTGAACACAAGCACTTAAGTTTGTATAAAAAAGATAAACACAGGGGCCCAAAGCAGGTTCCCCAACAACATGGATGACAGGAGAACGCTGGAGCTTTGCCAAACACCGAGACCCCAAAGTGCCAGTGCTCGGAATGATTGGTCCAAACTGCTGTATCAGGGAGCAGGAGGAGGCTGGTCTCCTCTTTGACTCAGCCTCAAGCCCAGAACTGAGACTGTCCACAGCCACCTCCTCCATAAAGAAACTGCCTCCCAGTTCCCAGGACCCACCGTTTTTCAAGTATTTGAGTCACGGGGACCAGTAACTACTGTTGTTTCAGCCGCAGTTAGGAGCCGGCCCCCAGGTTGGTCCTCCAGCCCTCACGGGTCTGGTTCAGGCCCCCATGTGTCTGGTTCAGGCACAAGCAGCAGAGCAGGCACGTGTGACTCTGCTGGGGGTTCCTGCAGCCCCAGGAGTGAGCTGGGTCCACACACTGGGCAGGCTGTCAGTACTGGGGCTCCGGGAGCGGCCCTCATCTAGAATGGTGATGTCCAGGTGCATGGACATCCCAGATCTCTTGCCCTTCCGTTGGGACCACCCAGAGGCTTGTTGTACATGGTTTCCAGTGGCTGTCAGTTGCAGATGTGGGTGGAGAGACCCACCCATTCCTGTGGCCTGAATGGGACTCCTCCTCTTCTGTCCCACTGCCTGCTTCCCTACATAAAGATGATTCCTTCCAAATAAATGACTTGACCTCAACTCCTGTGTCAGGGTCAGCTTCTGGGAGGAACAATCTGAGATGGCTGGTTGGGATCTGCCCAGCAAACACCCCTCCCTCCCCACTGCTGGTTGGGGGAAGCCCTGATCTTGTCCTGAGGAGCTGCGCCTTCACACAAGTTACAGCCCTGATCAGACCCACGAGACCCCACCTTCCTCTCGCTGTGGGTGGGCAAGTGTCCCAAACCAGACCCACTGTTGGAATAGGAGATCCAAGTCCAGTGGAGCCAAGATGAACATGCAGGAGCTGCCCTGTGATTGGGGAGTCCTGATGTGGTCCTCATGGTCCCCACTGTGCCTCCTGGTCCCGGGGCTCGCTACAGCCTCTGTCCCTTTCAGGCTGGTTCAGGCTGGCTTTTTAGGCTTCCCTTCAGTTCTGAGTGCTACACGACCTGTTTTGGATATGCAGCTTCCGTGTCTTTATGAGTCGGAGTTGGTTTCTGTTCTTGCAACCCCAGAGATCCCCAAGAAAACCTCCAGGGAAGGAAGCTTGGTATCAAGGTGGAGATTCATGGAGGTTTCAGCTAGGTGGTATTGCCCCCAGAGCAGACCCTAAACAAGATCTCAGGTGCCGGTGGTTCGTAGAGTGGTGATCACAGGCCCTAGGCATGCTGTTAGAAAGCCCAGGCTCTTAGCTCCAAGCCAGCCTGTCTATGCTCCAGTGGGTGCCAGGGCTATGAAGCTGCGGTCTTGTCCCTGATACACCATCATCCCCCTGGTCGGGGAGAGGGAAGGCAGGAAGAGAGAGACTGTGGTCCTCTTTTGCTACTTCATCCTGGTCGTGGCACTTCCTTCCCTGAGCAA
Organism: Tragelaphus eurycerus; assembly: GCA_935064755.1. NCBI lineage: Eukaryota > Metazoa > Chordata > Mammalia > Artiodactyla > Bovidae > Tragelaphus > Tragelaphus eurycerus. Next base: position 41,888 of record CAKXYN010000301.1, read on the forward strand.
CAGCTGAAGCCAGTTCCCAGGCTTTCCAAGCAGCCTCACTACAGTCTCCTCAGAGACCTGGGTCTTCCAGGGCATCCTGCCAGGGGTTCTCACGCTCCACCTCTGGGCAGGGGTGGTGGTGTCCGGCAAGCCTGCTTGTTCGATGCAGGTGCTTGGTCCATGTGGTGCATTAGTGGTCTCTTCTGCTTTTCTAATTAAGAAGATAATGCTTCTTTATGCTCTGTTTGTAGTGCTTTTGGAGAAGGAAAAGGCTACCCACTCCAGTATTCTTGCCTGAGAAATCCCATGGACTGAAAAGCCTGGTGGGCTACAGTCCATGGGATCGCAGAGTCAGACATGACTTAGCAACTAAACAACAAATAGTGCCTTATACTCAGTTCTGTCTGTTAATATCACTGGTGGTGTTTCAGGCTGCACTAACTTCAGGCTATTGCTTTGTGTTCTACTTGTAGGGAAGAGGCCAGGTAGAGCATCATCAGTTATCCCTACAGGAGGTAAGGAAACTGGGGTGTCTGTGGACCAGCTCCCTCTCCTTCTCCAGGTGAGCATCACTTTGGGGCACTGATTCCCTGGCTTTTCTGCCTGTTGCATGTGAGGTCCTGTGCACCTCTGCAGCCAGAGGACACCCCCAACAGAGAGAGCATGCTTGGTGTGTATGGTGACCTACGGGGCTGTCCAGGAAGAGAGATACAGGGTAAAGGTTGGAAAACTTTTTTTCTGCCAGATTATAGGCTGTTTGGGCTCTTTTGTATTAATAACTACTCAACTCTGCCATGTTAGCCTCAAAACAACCACAGACAACACAAAAGCAAATATATGTGATGGGTTCCAATAAAACTGTATTTACAAAACAAGAATATTTACATTTATATACCAGGTTTGCTGATCCCTGCTGTAGGGCACACGCACCAACAAGGTCTCGTACAAAATCCAACTTGCATCAGAAGATACTGCTTACCTGGCATTGCTGCTGGTTTTTTCCTTTTCTTTTTCATGTTGGAAAATTCCATTTAGGTCTCTCCTTGACTTGAAGCTTTATTATAAGAAAGAATCTCCAAGTAACCATTATGATCAAGTTTATCCTAAAGTACTATATGCTGGACTTGTAGTTGAACCATTCAGTTCAGTTCAGTCGCTCAGTCGTGTCCGACTTTTTGCGATCCCATGAATCTCAGTACACTAGGCCTCCCTGTCCATCACCAACTCCCGGAGTTCACCCAGACTCACATCCATCGAGTCAGTGATGCCATCCAGCCATCTCATCCTCTGTCGTCCCCTTCTCCTCCTGCCCCCAATCCCTCCCAGCATCAGAGTCTTTTCCAATGAGTCAGCTCTCCGCATGAGGTGGCCAAAGTACTGGAGTTTCAGCTTTAGCATCAGTCCTTCCAAAGAAATCCCAGGGCTGATCTCCTTCAGAATGGACTGGTTGGATCTCCTTGCAGTCCAAGGGACTCTCAAGAGTCTTCTCCAACACCACAGTTCAAAAGCATCAATTCTTCGGCGCTCAGCCTTCTTCACAGTCCAGCTCTCACATCCATACATGACCTCAGGAAAGACCATAGCCTTGACTAGATGAACCTTTGTTGGCAAAGTAATGTCTGCTTTTAAATATGCTATCTAGGTTGGTCATAACTTTCCTTCCAAGGAGTAAGCATCTTTTAATTTCATGGCTGCAGTCACCATCTGCAGTGATTGTGGTGAGTAAAGTCATCTCAAAACTTGTATGGCACTTGGCACATTGATGATGAAGAACATCATATAAGTACCACAATCACTGCAAATGCTTGACTCTGATCCTTCGTGCTTGGATGAAAGCAGATAAATGCCATAGAGAAGCTGTGCTGACCTATGTTTTACTCAAATAAATGGGGTTTTGAGTGGAGATGTATATTCTCTCAGGAGATACATCCTTAGTCAATAACTCACCTTCACCTGCATGCTAGTGTGCTTGTGACAGGGAGTTACCTGGCAGCTTATCTGTCACCTGTGGCCAGTTCCAGGACATAGGGTCAAAAGAGAAAAAGATAAGTTGCAGTCTTTGTCTTCCATCCAGCTTGGAGTAGCCCATGACTGTCCTCTTGGGTGAACCAGGACATCTTTCAGGGCACTATGACATGAGACCACCATGGTGGGATGGTGAAGGTGGGGTGGCCTGAAGCCATCCAGGTGGGAACTGGTAACAGGTCACTTTAGAACTAAGGAATTCCCAGCCTCATTTGGCTGTTTGGGCATCTAAAACCCTGTGGGCTGAGATTTCTAACCACCCCCATCCCATCCCACACCGCCCAGGACTGAATATTAGAGTCTTCATCTCTGCGGCTGAGCACGTTTCTCCATTGTCAGTTTGTTTATTCTATCCCCAGATTGACAGTGCATGTCTTCTAAGTTCTAGAAGAAAAATGAAGCTGGCAGGCTGGCTTGGGAAATTTACTTCAGGTCAGATTTTGATTCCTGGCCCCTTATAAGCTCAAAACCAAACTCAACAGAGAGGTGCTTGAACCCAAGGAAAGGGCCTCTTGGCAATGAAATGCCCAAGAGACTAGTGGACCAACTCAAGTAGGAGTTGATTAATTTGTAAAGCAAAGAGGGAGCCTCTTTCCTAGTCGTCCATGTGCAGGTCACCCTGCCTCCCGGTGCCAGTGTCCTTGGGAAGCTGAATAAGGTGTTGGGAGGCTGTGCGTGGGCTTGGATTCACTGTTGGCAGGTGGAGGGGTTTCCAGGAGCTTGCCTGGGGCTAGCCTCCCCGCGCCCGGTCCTCAACTGACGTCAGCTCTTCAGAGGCTAGAATCCCCCTTGATATTGGCCTCTGTGTTCCCCTACACTGAGCACTCAGATACTGTCCCCAGCTTCCATCATGACTCTGCATTTCCTAAGCTCCCACGTGCTGCATGCCTGCCCCCCTCCCCCACTGCCGCAACTCGGTCCTTCTTTGACAGAAGACCAAATGGCAGCTACAATCAAATCACCTTCGCTGGCCCAAGACCCAGCCTGTGCTTGTGTTTACAGCAAACTCCCAGTGTTTTTCAGTCCCCTTGTCCTCTGCTACAGCCAGTGTCTCTAATCTTGGCATTCTGAGTTCTAGAAATTTCTATCAAATTAGACTCTTGGCATCCAAAAACTTACTCTGGCTATGAGTTCACCAATCCTCCTAATGTACTTTTCTCTCTAAATAGGAAATGCTTCATTTCCTAAAGGTTTTGTAACGTATGGTTCTCAGGTGATGCCAACCCATGAAGGCATCGCTCTCATGAAAACCGCTCTTTGTAGTTTATAAGTGATGTCAACAATGATGCATGGTAGTGAGTCTGTAAGAATTATCAGTTTTTTAAAAAATATTTTTAATGTGACTATTTTTAAAGTCTTTACTGAATTTGTTACAATATCACTTCTGTTGTATGTGTTGGTTTTTTGGCCCTGAGTCATGTGGGGTCTTAGCTTCCCAACCAGGAGATCGAACCTTCAACCCCTGCACTGGAAGATGAAGTCTTGATCACTGAACCACCAGGGTAGTCCCAAGAATTATCAGTTTTTAAATTTTATCTTTGGGAAATCATTCTTTGGACTTAAGTGTTGAAAAGCAGCATTCAGTCTGTCACAAGATCAGATTGGATCTTATGCCTTTCAGTATGTGTTTTCAGCCACAGGCTTTTTAAAGATTTTACTAGTTGGGTTTTGTAAGTACTGGATCACAGGCCAAAACTGAAAATTGTTTTTACAACAAATTATGATAAATGTAAGATATTTGTATTTTTATGAATAACTCTCCAGATTTGCTAGAATAGTGTGTGGTCACTTGGGTGGAGCCAGTTTGAGAGACTTTTCATGAACAGGTTGCCATGTAAATCAATATGTGAGAATATGTTTTAAGGGATTATCAAGTCCTCTCCGTGGTAGAGACCCCGGTGCTCACCGAGGATTCTACTAGCTGTCCTGTTATCTCTTGGTTGCTTTATGTGTAGCAGCGTCATTGACCAGGACTGGCCAGCACACACTATGTCAAATGACTTGTGCGTCTCCTTTGTACTGAACATAGAAGAGGGTGTGAGTCTTCATGGGTTCCTTCTCTCGCCTACTGACCATCACAGCCTCGTGCTGTTATGACAAACCTAAGGGTGAAGGCTGGAGCAGCCTGCATCTCTGAGCCACTGCATGGCAATCTATGGTCTTGGGGAGTCACCCAGATCCTCCATGAAATTTGTATAAATGATAAACACACCTTTATTGTGTGAAACCTCTGAGATCTGGGGGCTGTTTTACTACAGTAGAACCGGTCTAGCTTGGCGAATATATTGTAGAAGAGCATTCCGAAAGATCTTTGGCCATGACTCCAATAAGAAATGTATTACAAATACACTCAGACACACACACACACACACACACACACATTTCTGGAAAAAAAATCAGGAAACAATTGTTATCATTAATATGCATGATCTGTTATTATGCTGTCCTATTCTACTCCAAAATGCTGGTTTTAACTTTCTAAACTTATATGACAACTGCCAATGTGGTATAACCTGAGTCTGAAAAGTGCTGCTGTAGATCATAATTTGTATATGATTTATTTGCTAATTTTAAATCTTTCATGCATATTTATGAAAGCAAGCTTTTTAGCTCTTTCTCTGGCAACTTTTAATTTTCTCTCCCAGAATGGATGGAAGTGTTTTTATGTAATACATATCACATCCCACATAATTTCTGGAAGGTAATGTTTTATTGTTGAATCTCCTAATTTACATCATGTATTTTTAAATTTATAAAATGTTGTCACAGGGATAACAATGTTAACGTGATTATTGTTCACTTATTTTATTTTTTTAAAATAAATGACTATAAATAACTATCTCTGGCATTAGAATCAGGATATCATAAAAACCTCACTAGCTGAACATATTTTAGTGTTAATACTGATGCAAAAAATGAAATAGAGACCAAATATTTTAAATAGCACTATATATATTTTATGTACTGTATACTCATATCAAAACTTGCCATTTCTATTAAGAAGCTGATAAGTTACTCTCTAATTTCATAAATTAGACCACAACTGTGAAAATATGGAAAACTATTTTGTTTCTGTGCTGCTATATAAGATACTTAAAGTTTATACAGAAAGGTGCAAAATTACAGAGGTGAAGTAATGGGAATTCATGAACATTTCACCTGAATTTCCACTGGCCTTTCTCTTCAGCCAGAATCATTTTGATATCCTCTGAATATGCTTTTAGAAATGAATGTGGTATCTGTTTCTTCAGTAAATACACATACACACATTTTAGGTATATGTGTGTATATACAGTTATACAAGTGTATATAAAGATATATACACATATATACACACGTGTATTAGTCTACATATGTATATATATTTCTGTGTGCACTTAAACATACATGCACACTTCATGTCCTTTGGTTTATTTTCAGACTGTTAATGAGAAATGAAATTTTGATGATTTCCATTTATTTTTGCTTTAAGTCTAAACTGGTTTAAAAAGACCTTTGCAACATGTAATAAATTTCTTTTAAAAATCATAAATATTATTACATCATAAAGCATTCTATAGAGAAGATCATATGGTGTTAGAGAAGGTAGAAATCCATGCCAACATGGGAGAAAAGAGAAAGAACACGGGTTTTCCAGGCTTTCCCGCCTTCAAGGAAGGGCCCTCCTGCTCTCTGTTGCCAACTTAGAGGTGAGGAACTCCAGGCTGCTCCCACGGAAAGGGAGAAATGTAGCCAGAAGGGGTGGATCAGTTCTTGGGAATTAAATCAAACCAACACATCAGTTCTGGGGGGTCAGGTGGGCACTGGTGAGCTATTCCTTGGGTAGGAGAACAAAGTGACAGCCTCTTGGAAAGCCTTTCTACTTGGTGATGAGATGCTGTCTCTGGCGGTGACCGGGGAAGGGGGCATGTCACCTTTGGATTGCAGGTTAAAGCCTCTCCTGGACTGCTTGGCTGCCACAACTGTAGCTGACTGTAGTGGTTTCTGTGCGAAGGGCTTCTGCCTCCTTCAGGTCTCAAGTTACAGGGAGATGAGCTGGCTTTTCCCCCTTCAGTGGGAAGGGGCTCCATACAAATGGGGGTTCCTGTGAAGTGGCTGCCCACCTCTCCAAACCTGACCCCTTGCCTTCACACACCTCTTCCAGAACAGAGGCCATTTCCCCAACTCATCAACTGCAGAAGCTGTTTTCCTCCAATCGTGTATGGAAAGCTCTAGAAAATGCTCACCTTCTCTCCCTTTCATCAGATTAAGAAGCCCCAGAGCAGTGACAGAAAGGAACATCCCTGTGCTAAGAACTACTAAGCTACTCTTTCCTAGATGTGTCTCCATCCTGCCTTCCTGTTTTTTTTTTTTTTTTTGGCATAACTATGGGAGGAGCCCCAGAAAATGGGGCTGGAGAAAGGCTAGGCACACAGAGAGTGAAGGGGGCATCTCCCAGAGTTTACCATAACTCAGAGCAGCAGCTGATGAAAAGGCAGCCAGGCCTCTGAGGTCTTACGCCTATTACACTGGTAAGCCAGACAAGCTACAGTGCTGCCCATGGTGGTAAGATTTCCTGTATTCATGCTTTTGGACTCTCTCCTCCCCATCTGGTAACTAGGGGACCTTTCGATTCGCGCCACCTTCATTTACATCCCTGGAAAATCTTGCTAAAAGTCAACACATCTTTCCCCAAAGGATTTATAGCATCTGGGCTTTAAGAGACTCAGAGCTCACCTCTGTCATAAACCTGGCTCCTCCTTTTACATATCGGGTCCTTCCTTGAGATCATGAATAAAACATGCTTGGAGTCCCCAGGCCTGGCTTATTTAAATGCATTCTCTTCTCTTCTATGAAAGAAATGGAGGGGGAGAGCTGTCCTGGGTTGGTTGGCACGATATCACCTATCTGAAGGATAGAAATGAAGACCTTGGAGTCACAAACAGGACAGAGATGTGGGTGGGAGCATTGTATTTGGGGCACAGAATAGAAAAGGTTGCTTCCATGGGAGTGAAAAGAATCACTGACAGTGAGCAAAGCTTCAGATCTAGACGTGGGCGTCGCTGGTGTAGGGGGAGGGTCACTGCTAGGTGCCTGGAGGGGGCGGCAGGGATGGGGGAGGGGGGCCGGGTGCTAGTCCTTGCCAAGGATGCTCTTCAGGCTTCTCTGCACGGCCTCGTCCAGCTCTTCCTCCAGCTCCTCCTTCTTGGACATGGCCAGCTTGGACTGGTAATCCCGCACCACCTGGTCAATGTAGGGGGCACTCTGCGTGCCGTGCAGCATCAGTGTCCACTCCTTCAGCACCCCCTTCTGGGGTGCACTCCCCATGAAGCCCAGCTCCAGGGTCCAGGTGCCCCGGGCATCCTCCCCCCAAGTGTGGGTGGTCATGAAAGGCCACTTGTCGAAGCCCACCTTGGCGTCGTCGTCCCGGGGGCGCCGGCTCAGCAGGATGGACTTGGTGCCCATGGGGGACGTCATGTTGATGTTCAGGTCCCCTCTCCTGGTCGCGTTGACCGTGACAACTGCTTGGACATGCTCCAGGTAGCGGACGAAGTTTTCCTTCCCCTCGCATGCGTCGGTTGTGAGCGTCAGCACCAGCTTGCCAGTGGTTGGAATTTTCCTGAGGGCAGAGTGGCAAGGAGACACAGTGAGGGGTGGGGACACTATCCCAGGGTTTTTTCTTGTTTTTAAAAGAAATTTTGGCTGCATCCTGGGGCATGTGGGACCTTAGTTCCCCAACCAAGGATCGAACCCATGGCCCCTGCATTGGAAGTCGGAGTCATGATCACTAGACTGCTTGGGGATTCCTAGGGGTTTTGAAGGTCCCTCTGGGGAGTGGGGAGAGCAGGGACTCTGGGGTTAATTATTATACCAGCTGTGTGACCCTGAGAAAGTCACCTGCAGTCTCTGATCTGTTTGGATGTGGGATGCAGCCGATGCAGTTGATCCCCTTCCCACTTCTCTCAGGTCTCTGCTGGGTTCTCTTGCAGCCTAGGCCCCTGTGGACCTGATGGCAAAATGTCAGGGATTTGATCCGGAAGGGAAAACCTAACCAATGATTGACAGGAGGAGGTGAGTCAATACAGCCTGCGTTCCTCACTGCTGGTGGGGACAACTCAGTGTCCCCAGTGGGGTTGAGCCTAGTTGCCCAGGGCAGTGAGGTGCCAGGCACTGCATCCTCAGTGTCTTCTCTGCTGGGTTGCTCTCTCTCCTGTCTACATCACCTCCTCCTCACCTGTGTCTCCTGAGATCATCTCTCAAAGAAAACAAAGACAAAAACAACTGTCAGCGCCTAAGTCCCACCAGGGCAACTGAGAGTGAGACAGGAGCTCAGAACTCTTTCTTTTACAGCACTAAGTACTTTGATAAAGAGAAATTACTGCTAAAGTGATTGCTATGACTAGCATAACAATGTGACTGCAGCTGAGAAGTGACTGGTCACGGCCACACCTAACCAGTCGGTATGCGTTTGAGCATACCCTCCACTCTCTATTGAGCTGCTTCTGCTATTCAGGTCAAGTGTTAACGTTGATTTCCAAATTCACTTAAAATTCAGAGTTTGTCACGACCTTCAAGGGCTTCCCTGGTGGCTCAGATAATAAAGAATCTGCCTGCAATGTGGGAGATCCAGATTCAATCCCTGGGTGGGAAAGATCCTTTGGAAAAGGGAATGGCAACCCACTCCAGTATTCTTGTCTGGAGAATCCCCATGGACAGAGGAACCTGGTGGGCTACAGTCCAGGGGTTGCAAAGAGTCCGACACCACTGAGCAACTAACACTTTGCTCAAGGAGCTGAGTGGGCAGGGGAGGGTGGGGGCTGAGGCGGACAGGGTGCTCAGGGAACACACCTTTGAGAGGGCGGGCCAGGCTGCCTCTGCTCACTGACTTGGATGGTTCAGCGCAGGTGCCTCACAGCCAGTTCTATTTTTCCCTTTTATTTCAGTCAAGCACCCTTCATGGATTCTCCTGACAAAGTCTCTTTAGAAAATTGCTTTTCAAGTTGACTGCTTCTCTGGGAAGATGAGCGCTGAGGAGACTCATAAACCGGACAGTCACCACTCAGCGGCTCCCAGCCCGTTTCCGCGCAGCCCGGTGTAGACTTGGCTGCTGCCGGGGGGTCGTCGAGCCCTGTGGCCAGCCCCAGAGAAGCTTGATTCATGACAGTGAGGGCTGCTTCTGTCAGGGGCCCAGCTGGCCTGGGCACTGCCCTTGGAACCTCTCTGCCCAGCCTCTGAGTTCTTCTAGCATGGCATCTGCCCCAGACCTTGCTCATTAGCACCTGAGATCCAGTTCAGGTTGGGGGGGGTGGGTGAGGGGGCAGAGGGCACCCAGGAGACCAGAGCCCTCCCAACAAGGCCTGACCTCCCCCACCCCAAATTTCCCTGGCTGGTCTGACCGCCCTATTGCCTATCACCACTGTTTAGATGCCTTCCTTGTGCCCAGGTGAAGCTGGCTGAATAGTCATTCATTCCACAAATATTGAGCCCATGACTGCTAAATTCCAGGCGCTGTTCTAGGACCTGAGGACACACCAGCAAATGGGACAGGCTAGGCTCCTGTCCTCGGGAAACCCAACTGAGTTCATGCTGAAAGTGCTCTCAAGGGAGGGCATATACACTTATAGTTATGATTGACTTGGGGCTTCCCTGGTGGCTCAGATGGTAAAGAACCTGCCTGCAGTGCAGGAAATGTGGGTTTGATTCCTTGGTGAAGAGAATGGCAACCCACTCCAGTATTCTTGCCTGGAAAATTCCCATGGACAGAGGAGCCTGGCGGCCTATAGTCCATGGGGGTCTCAAAGAGTCTGACATGACTGAGCAACTAACACTTTCACTTTTCATGACTGACTTGCCTTGTTGTATGGCAGAAATCTACATGACATTGTACAGGATATATTCTCCAATTAAATGAATTTTATAAAAAAGAGCTCTCAAGTTACCTATCATTATAATAATGCTTCTGAGACCACCCACAAAATTCAGTCTTCTGGACCTTATCCAAAATCTCAGAAATCAGAACCTCTGAGGAGTGGGGACTTGAGAGATGTATTTTACCACACAAACCAACACATTTTTATATACTTTCTTTTTCTATTATTTGGGCACACTGTATGGCTCATGGGATCTTATTTCCCCAACTGGGGATCAAAACTGGGTCCCCGCAGCAGAAGTGCCAAGTTCTCACCACTGGATGATCAGAGAAGTCCCCTCCTTTTTTTTTCCCTAAGAAATTTCTATATATTTTAAAGTTTAAAATTGCTATCATAGTATATGTGTACATGTGTATTTTGCTAAGAATAAAACTGTCTCAACAGATCACTTGGGAAAGGTAAATTCTTGATGAATTTGTATAAAACCCTGTAAGAAACATATAGGCAAGAACATCTATATATATAGTGAGAAGAATTTAACCTGAACAGCTGAAGCATAATAACAAACTTTTCCAGATTAAAAAAATAATAATGCTGCTAACACTGGGTAAGCTCCCAGCTGGTTGTGAGCCTCTGGGATGGTCACACTTCAGGGCCTCAGATTCCTTAACTAACATGAGGGCATCAGACAGCCTATTTCCAGTGTTGCCTCTGGCTCCAAATTCCAGAAAGTATCTGAATTAGGACAGAGTGCTCAGTGCACTTGGACCTGGGAGGAGGGAGACAGTCATTCATCCTGGCATATGCTCTCCATTTCCTACCCTCTTCCCCCCAAAAGCACAGAGCATGAGGATCAACAGAAACCCAGTCTCCCTGTCCAGGGCCATCGCGAAGAACAAGGTCCGATGTCAACACAAACCATGACTGAGCGGCGCCCCAGTGCTCATTCTCCTCAATACTGAGGTTGTACCACCTTTCTGCTAATTGGGAATGTAAGCCAAGATGCAGCTGACTATATCCTGCTCTCGTCACACTGCCCACGGCCCCCACCTGCTGTGGCCCAGAGCCTGCAAAGGCACAGATGCTGAAGGGCTTCCCCTTAGCAAAGTCCCTCTTTGTAAATCTCTCCCTCTTGGCAATAAGGAATGGAAGTTCCAAGCCCTAGGACTCTGGAGACTGGATACTCTGAAACTGCCCAATGCTACAGCTCTGCCTGGAAGCTGGCTGTCCCCGAATCAAACCCAGTGTATCTCGAGAGGACAGAGAGTGGGCATCTGACACGGTTGCCAGCGCGGTGGCAGCGTCTCTAGGGTATTTTCCACCAGTAGCAGCAGAGATTGCTGCCCCCACTTACTCTGGGTTCTGCACGGAGCCGCCCACGCAGTGGAACCTCTCAGGCACCGTCTTCCAGTCCTTGGCCATCTTCACCATGGCACCTGCGTCTAGGACTCCGTAGCCAAAGAGGTGATTAAACTCTAGGCCGACCCCATTCCTCCGCCACTGATGGACCTCGTCATGAAGCTGGTTCCGCTTGGAGGTGAGCACAGTCAGATGCTGCATATCTCTCCAGGTCAGACCCAGGCTGTGGACCGGAGGCAGGGAATTCAAGGACAAGGGCATGGGACAGGGGTGAAGAGAAGGAAAAAGAGACACAATGACTAAGATAGCACGTAGACCTCTAGTAAGATTTTGGAACATCTATGAACCCCCAGTCAAGGGAGGATTATCCATGCATTATTTATAATATAGGTATAGCTGTACATCAATGAAAAGTCTTGCCTTTCCTAATTAAATATATTTCAAATGCAAAAGCTGACACACACTGGGATGGCTAAAATGAAAAAGGCTGACAGTACCAAGTGTTACAAAGATGAGGAACAACTGAGTATTTTGCAGATTAGAGTGTAAATTATTGCAAATACTTTGGAAAACAGTTTGACTCTATCTTTTAATGTTGCCCACATGCTTAAGCTGTGGCCCAGAAGTTCCATCTCTAGGTGTGTAGCCAACAGAAACGTGTGTATATATTCACCAGACATACATGTACTGGAAATGTCCATAAGCCCAAACTATGAAGCCCCCAAATGCACATCCACAGTAAAGTGAGTAAGCCAACTGAGACGTATTTATTGGACATGGAACACTGCACTGCCGTGAGAATGAGCTATAGTTATAATCAGAATAATGGGGATGAAGAGAATGCTGACCCAAAGAAGTCAGACACAGAGGAGAACAGACTATATGATTACAGTCACTTAAAGAAGAGAAACAGGCACAACAAATGTGTGCTGTTGGAAGTCAGGTGCACAGGTGGTGTTTGGAAGGGACACAAGGGGCTTCTGGGTGCTAGCTGAGCTTTGTTTTTTGACCTGAGTGTTGGCTACTTGCAAGCATTCCATTTGGGAACATGGGCTGCCAGTTCTTCAAGAGCAGAGACAACAGCCACAATATCTGTTTCCCCAAGGCCTAGGATGGCCCTGCTCGGCATACTCTTCATTCAGCAAATAAACAAGTTGGCTTGCAGAAGCGTCTTTGGAAATTAGTGTCTACTATTACTCACCGTCTGTGTTTTTCAAAATGTCAGCCATGACCCATTTGTGGGCTAGAAGGTAGACTGACTGCATGGGCTGTGTATCTGGGTTGCACAGTAAAATCATTTGTGGGACATTTAAGACCAAACTGCTCCAGCCACATCTTAGACTAAGTAAATCAGAATTTCTGGGAGGGGGACCCAGGCTTAGGAAATTGTTAACACTTCTCGGGTCATTCCAGGAGACAGCTGAGGTTGAGAAACAGGTTCTTTATGAATGAAGCTGTCACGAGTGGAAGAGAACAGAAAAGAATGACAGTGTGACTGTAATATGGGGAAAGTGTGTGTGTTTGTGTGTGTGTGTTATGTGCTGGGTTGGAATGAAAATGTATTTCTCACTGAGAGTCATGGTCAACAATGTTGGAAAAATCTTGCACTACAGTTCTCCTCAGAATCAAATGATTAAAAGACCATCACTCATTTGATAAAATCTCATCACGGGCAGGTTTCATTGGTTCAAAGCTTTGAATCAGAGCCAGAAGACACTAATGATTCATACACTCTTGAAAATAATTTTTTTTAAGGAGAAAGTTTCAAGGAAAGTCAATGCTTATTTGAGAAATTTAAGAACATATTTATTTTGGACATATGGTCCCCTGGAAACATGGACTAGGTGAACAGCGTGAAATTCCCTGACGTTGATTGTGGCTGAAAGCTCAGTGCTTTGGTGGAACAGGATTCTGAATTCATTTAACCCAAAAGTGTTGATAAACCCAAAAAGTGTTGATAACCCAAAAGTGTTGATAAACTGCTAACTTCAGGGTAATCAGAGGGCTGGCTGGCAGGTGGAGTAGCTCTCACCTTTGCAAGGGATTCTGCCACAATAATGTGCTATGCTTCCTGAGGGACCCCATGAGACCTTTCTGCATGGATTTACTCTCATGGGGCACATGAGAGAGAAAGAATGTGTTAGAACAAGGATGTTCTCATGTCTAAACTAAATCAGAGCAAGGCCCATACTCCAGCATCAGAATTTGTGACACTGGTTGAACAACCATTTGCTTATGCCTGAAAAGTAACACTGAGTCCCTCCTATTTTTGCATTCTGAGCAACTTCTGAATTGACAGAAGATGTGCATATATGCTGAGTTGCTTCAGTCGTGTCTGACTCTTTGTGACCCCAGGCTCCTCTCCATGGGATTCTCCAGGCAAGAATTCTGGAGTGGGTTGCCACGCCCTACTCCAGGGAATCTTCCCAATGCAGGGATCAACCTCACATCTCTTGCTTCCTGCATTGGCAGGCGGGCTCTTTATCACTAGCACCACCTAGGAGGCCTGACAGAAGACAGTGTGTTAGTGTTAGTAGTTTCAGTTGTGTCCAACTCTTTGGGACCCCGTGGACTGTAGCCTGCCAGGCTCCCTCTGTCCATGGAATTCTCCGGAGCGGGGGGGGCAAAGTGAAAAAGCAAGAAGCCTACTGGCAGGGGCCAGGCTGGTACTCCCTTCTTCAGGGGGATCTTCCTGACCCAGGGATCGAACCTGGGTCCCCTGCATTACAGGCAGATTATTTACTGTCTGAGCCACCAGGGAAGCCCCATTGTGTAAAACAAGGATCTCACAACCTGCTTCAAGCTTTAATCCTACTACAGCAGCTCAAGGGTTGTAGGTGACACCTATTAACTAATACAAAATAAATGTACAGAATACCTACAGTATGGAAGTCACTGTGTTCAGTGTTATAGGCAAGGACTAGGTCATGCTTTTAAATAGTTTATATAAGAGTTGGAAAAGTAAGACAGATCTACAGAAAAGCACTGCACAGTGAAGTGATTCTATGAGCATCTATTGAGTGTGTATCATGTCCAGGCTCTGCACTAGTTCTGAGCAGGCTGTGGAAAAGTCTCAGAGCCTAGAGTCTGGGGGGCAGACAGACAGACAGCTCAGTATTTAAAAGGGGAGAGCTGAGCTCCCTCCCTGTCATGCCGAGGGAGCCAACAATGGGGTCCCGGAGTTATCCTAAGGAGAGCGTCTCACAGAATGTGGACCAGCTCTGGAACCATGTGGGGACCTGTGACAAACACAGATTCCTGGTCTCAACCTCAGGTCTCCGGTATCAGACCTCCTGGAGGCTGTGGGCCTGAGGATGCACACTTAGGACAGTGCCCAGATGATGCTTCTGTACACGGGATTTGAGAACACGGGTCTGAGATGGTGGTTCACAGCCTCGGCTGCACGTGTAGACAGCGTGAACTCAATGATGACATCAGACAGGACCCAGAATTGTTGCTTCTATGGACCTGTCCATACATCTGCCAAAGGCTTGAAGGATCCAGAAGTGGGAGAAGGCAAGTATTACTCAGGTGATAAACTTTAAAAAGCACAGGAGGTCATGAGTCCTGAGTGTCAGGGAGGGAGAGCCAGGGACTGAGGCAGGAGAGAACCACATGTTAGAACATCAGAACTTTATCTGAGGAACAGATATGAAGGCAGAGGCGCTTGAGCTGATCTTTAGAAATATCACCCAGAGAAGGAATTAAGATGTATGGGACTGGAAGGAAGTAATATTTAACAGCAGTATGGAGGAATCTCTCAGACATAATGTTGAACCAAAATGCTCATACTGATACTTAGGTGATTATCTGTTTCCTGATTTGGGTGCTGCTTACATGGTGCTGCTTACAGGTGCTTGTAAGTCTTCCCTGGTGGCTCAGATGGTAAAGAATCTGCCTGCAATGCAGGAGATATGGGTTCGATCCCTGAGTGGAGAAGATTCCTTGGAGAAGGGAATGGCTACCCACTCCAGTATTCTTGTCTGGAGAATCCCGTGGACAGAGGAGCCTGGTGGGCTATAGTCCATTGGGTCTCAAAGAGTCGGACACATCTGAGTGACTAACACCAATACTACATGGATGTGTTAACTTTATAAGAAGTCTTTGAGCTTTCCCTAACATGTGTGCACTTGTCTCTGTGTCTATTATATTTTGATGGGGCTTACATGACAAAATCATTCCTTGGAAGGTTACTTTCGGAAACACTGCTCTAGCCCAGAACATGGGCTGCTTTACTATGGAAGGTTCTCCTGGGCCATAAGTTTGACTCCTTATGATCCTCCCAGAACCCCACAGTAAGTCTGGAGTCATGGAGAGAACCCCACATATGGAAAGATAGCTGTGTGTGTGTGTGCTAAGTCACTTCAGTCGTGTCCAACTCTTTGGGACTCTGTAGGCTGCAGCCCTCCAGACTCCTCTATCCAAGGGATTCTCCAGGCAAGAATACTGGATTGGGTTGCCGTTTCCTTCTCCAGGAGATCTTCCAGACCCCGGGATCAAACCTGCGTCTCTTACATCTCCTGCATTGGCAGGTGGATTCTTTACCTATAGTGTCCCCTAATCCCTACTAGAGATATCCTGAGAAACTAATATTGGACTCCCTGGGAAATGTGAGCAATGATCTCTGGGGAATCAAGAAGGTATTTTCAAGCATTTGACAGAAAAGCATTTTATGAGATTAAACAACAAGGTGATGACTGGTCAGGACAGAGGACTGGGTTCCCTTTGTGCCCTGGAGACACAGAGATGATTCTTCTCCCTCTTTCATGGTCCTGATGGGCAGATGTTTTAGACAGGATAATTTGTTTAATGCATTCAGGTTGTTTTGGAAAAGCTTTCCTGTTGGCCCTCCGAGTGGGAAACAGCCCTGACTGCTGCCACATATGTCCCCAAGGACTCCCACGTGCCCAGTCTGAACACAAAGAGAGGTGAGCTGCAGGAAGTGTTCACAAAGAGAGCCTTCTGGCCTCCTTCCTCTGGGCTCTCTCCCGGGGCTATTTCATGCTGCTTAGAGGTTTTAACTCCTGGCTTTGTTGTTGTTCAATCGCTCAGCAGTTTCTGACTCTTTGCGACCCCATGGACTGCAGCACATCAAACTTCCCTACCCTTCACCATCTCCGGGAGTTTGCTCAAACTCTTGTCCATTGAGTCCGTAATTCCATCCAACCATCTCATTCTCTGTTGACCCCTTCTCCTTCTGCCCTCAATCTTTTCCAGCATTAGGATATTTTTCAGTGAGTCAGCTCTTCACATCAGGTGGCCAAAGTATTGGAGCTTCAGCTTCATCCTTCCAATGAATATTGGAGCCCTTTTGCCCACTGAAAAGTCTTGGGCTTTACCACCCCAGGAAGGGCTTATGCAGCCCACTCCCTTGCCTTGATTTGGAATAAACTCTGAGGCAAGATTTACATTCCAGAACCCCCCCTGGAGTCAGGCTGAGGCCAGAACCTTTGGAATAGCATCCTTTTCAGATCCTTTTCCATCTCTAACCTACTTCCTCTGTTTCCTAATGGTCTCTGCTGGGAGCCCATTTTTAATGAATCGCACCAAACTCTAATCTCAGGGTTTCCAACCCAGGTGGCTGGTGTTCTGAGGAATCTGAGGACTGGCTTCCAAGATGGGTTTGAACCACCTACTACCTGGTATCATTTTTCCCCCCTGTTTATGGCAAGAGAGTGCTCAGTTGATGACCACTGCTCCAAAATGAAGTATGCCTAAGCAGTGACTGCATTCTTTTCTGTAAGGAAAGCTGCAAGTGTGCTGAAGAATGAAGAATAATTGGTGCAGAGCCCACAAATCTGTTGAAAGTTCCAGCAGCCTGCTCAAGCACTTTGATGGATCTAGATGTCACTTTGTTGGCATATAGGATTCCCAGGTAGCTCAGTGGTAAAGAACTCACTGGCCAATGCAGGAGACATAAGAGACGTGGGTTTGATCCCTAGGTTGGGAAGATCCCCTGGAAGAGGAGGGCATGGCAACCCACTCCAGTATTCTTGCCTGGAGAATCCCATGGACAGAGGAGCCTGGTAGGCTAAGCTGTTGGCATATATGTCTGGGCAAGTGACTTTTTTGCTTGTCAGAATCCAGGGAGACTTTAAGGCGAGTTCTTCCCTCTTTGATTTAAGGGGAGACAAGAAACTCCTTATTCCCTGTCCTCTGTGAGACTCTGTGGCAGGACCAGCCTCCCTCTGCTTGTCTTCTCCAAACCAGAGTGAGCGAGACCAACTCAGACTTTAGGACCAGATAGGCCCTGAGAAGAAGAGTTTCATTTTTAGGAAATGCACATAATATGTAAGTTTTTTTTTTGTGTGTCTTGGTGCTTAATAGGAAGAGAGGGTTTCTTCTTTCTTAAATTTTCCACCTGAGTTTTGTTAACAGAATCAAAGTTTGGCTTGGCCCAAAGACAGAAGTCGTCCCCAATTTGGGGACCAATTTGTAAAAGGAGGATAATGATGCCTTTTTCTGCTTGAAGGCATAGAGGTTGGACTAGATAATCTTTTGAAGTCCTTTCCTATTCTAGGAATCAGCTCTTACCTCCTTTGCAAGTCAGAAAATGCACTGAATCGCTGGAGAGTCAAGCAGGGCTGCCTGAAGATTGATGCTAGAAGCTCTGGTTGCCTAGCAACAGCCGACAGGGATGGGAACTCAACTTCTCTTCCCCAGGAGCCAGAATCCAACTTCTTACAAGTTTCTGGTTCTGTCAGATCAGATCAGATCAGTCGCTCAGTCATGTCCGACTCTTTGCGACCCTATGAACTGCAGCACGCCAGGCCTCCCTATCCATCACCAGCTCTCGGAGGTCACTCAGACTCACATCCATCGAGTCAGTGATGCCATCCAGCCATCTCATCCTCTGTCATCCCCTTCTCCTCTTGCCCCCAATCCCTCCCAGCATCAGAGTCTTCTCCAATGAGTCAACTCTTCCCATGAGGTGGTCAAATACTGGAGTTTCAGCTTTGGCATCATTCCTTCCAAAGAAATCCCAGAGCTGATCTCCTCAGAATGGACTGTTGATCTCCTTGCAGTCCAAGGGACTCTCGAGAGTCTTCTCCAACACCACAGTTCAAAAGCACAACCGGCGCTCAGCCTTCTTCACAGTCCAGCTCTCACATCCAACATGACCACAGGAAAGACCATAGCCTTGACTAGGCACTTTTTGGCAAAGTGATGTCTCTGCTTTTGAATATGCTATCTAGGTCGGTCATAACTTTCCTTCCAAGGAGTAAGCGTCTTCTTTTATTTCATGGCTGCAGTCACCATCTGCAGTATTTTGGAGCCCAGAAAAGAAAGTCTGACACTGTTTCCACTGTTTCTCCATCTATTTCCCATGTAGTGATGGGACCAGATGCCATGATCTCTCTGAATGTTGAGCGCCCCTTTTCCTCTCCACTTTCACTTTCATCAAGAGGCTTGAGTTCCTCTTCACTTTCTGCCATAAGGGTGGTATCATCTGCATATCTGAGGTTTTGATTTTCTCCTGGCTATCTTGATTCCAGCTTGTGTTTCTTCCAGTCCAGCATTTCTCATGATGTACTCTGCATATAAGTTAAATAAACATGGTGACAATATACAGCCTGAGAACTCCTTTCCTATTTGGAACCAGCCTGTTGTTCCAGACCAGTTTAACTGTTGCTTCCTGACCTGCATACAGATTCCAAGAGGCAGAAGGTGGTCTGTATCCCCATCTCTCTCAGAATTCCCACAGTTTATTGTGATCTACACAGTCAAAGGCTTTGGCATAGTCAATAAAGCAGAAATAGATGTTTTTCTGGAACTCTCTTGCTTTTTCAATAATTCCTTGCACAGTGGGCATGTGCACTTATACCACGTGGATGTTGCCTGAAGCCACAAATCATTGCTCAAACCAAAGGCCAGTCTCTGGTTTGCACTAAGACTGGGGAGCAGGTGGGCAGGGACCTCTGCTGGTGCTCAAATCCAAGATGGGTCCAGCAGCAGTGATGTGTGGCTTCTCTGTGGGATGGAGAGAACAGAGAGGGTGGGTGCCTCTCTCTGGAAGCTGGAAGGTAGTAGCAAAGCCCATTTCTTGGACTACATTGTGTGACTTTGCCCACACTGTCTCAGTATTAAAGTGAGTTCACCATATAAGTTAACAAATCTGGAGCGAGAGCATCCTGTTTCCATGACATGTTCTGAAAACCTTGCTAGATAACCTGCTTGGCAATGATCTTTCATTTACCTGATTGGGAGTATTATTAGAGTGAAACAGCCATGAAATCCACAGATGAAAGAAAATATCTCTGTGCCCCCATGTGTGATTGGGTGTTGGACTCTTGTGCTCTCTAGGGATGTAGTTTTGTGGGGTGTGTGGGGTGTGTGTGTGTGTGTGTGTGTGTGTGTGTGTGTATCATTAGCAACACCCAGCAGAGTTCATTGGCCCTTACTTTTTACTGACTCTCACACCCACTTTTGCCTCCATGGACACTGGAAGTGTTGGGTTGGGAGACTTGTGTCAGTTCACCCTGAAGAGTTGGCCCTTGGTCCCAAGCTGGAAACATACTTAGCCTCTAAAGCCAGTGCGAACACTCCAGCTGCTTCGGGAGCAGCCGCGGATGTCCCAGAATGTCTCAGGGTGCAGTTGCCATATAAATCTGTGGTTGCCTGGAGGGGAAGAGAGTGAGGAATGAGTGAAGAAGCCCCATTGCTTTAAACTCAAAACAACACAGAGCAGAAGATCTTCTGTTTCTTTTACTTAAAGTCTGCCTTGTTCTGAAGATGATTTAGATGGAGGCAAGAATAAGCTTAGCACTCATGTATTTATTTTGCCAGACATTTTTATCTGAGCTTCCTAGTAGCCTATGCAAAAAGGGAAACACAATCAATTATAGTTACAATGTCCATAAGATACAAGCAAGTCAACTGTTTAGAGAGTCAACTCTGCAGCTATTCTAATAAATAGGTATTTATTTTCTGGACCCTAAAAGGAAACATTATAGGTGAAAAGTGACAAGCCAATACCACCACCATACTCAGTGCAATGGTGGGGTTTGTTAAAATGAGATTGGCTCAGAAAGCTCAGGGCCACTTCATCAACAAATTATTTTCCCTTCAGGAAAAAAGGGTGGCATTCCTAAAGAGGAAAAATGAAACAAGTTCAGCTAAAGTTTGCCTAGAGGGACAGCCATGAAAGAGAAAATGTTACGTTCTCTACATCTAAAATCCACCAAGAGATTCTGGAACACAGTGAGCAAGACAACCGCTACATCAGTGATTACCCCAAGTGGGGAGGTTGATCAGCTGAATTTTAAAGGATTTTACCGAGAAAATCCTCATCTTCAATGTTTGTGAGAGACAGGGTTTTCATTAAGATTGTTTATAAACCATGAGAATACTCATTTATCTTGTTTGTCTGTAGGCTCCTTGAGTGGGTCTATTATTTTGGGGGACAAAGCATCAGGGCAGTTTAAAGTCATCTCCTGGGGAAAGTGACTATATTCAAAGAGAATTCAGTGCCCCTCCCCAGCTGGAGTAGTGTCACAGACAGGGGTTGAGGACAGAGTGATACCACTGGAAGGCCCTTGGGGCAGGGAGAGGAGCTTCTGGGGGGTGTTTGGGAGAAGGCTTACAAGCAGAACAAGATTGGGGCCACCCTTGCTCGCCCCTTTCTGCCCATACAGCTCAGAAGATGAGAAAATGAAGCCTCTTTCCACTTGGGAGGAGCTGACACATTTTCCATCCTCCCCAAAACTAAGGGGAGCTGAGAGGGCTCATGGGAGAAATCAGGGGGATTCATGGGGGAGCCAGGCTAAGGTCTGGGTCTCTTGCAGGGAAGGGATTTCTGCCAGCTCATGTGAGAGCTGGTCGGGTGGAGCCCAGGCAGGACCTTGGACTGAAGGGCTAGCTGGTACTGATGACTGCATTCTTGTTCCTACCTTTTTCCCAACCCTGGAGGAGGTGGTGGCCAGGCAGAATGTAGCCCAGCCTGACTACTGAGTCACCCACTAAATTCCTAGCTTGGAGGACTGAGAAAAGGCTGTATGCCTAGCGGACTTGGAAAATTCACTGTTAAACCTAGGTGCCCAGGAAGGAAGAGTTGCTCAGAAGAGTGCAATAAATGTCTATGATTCTTAACCTTTTGGTTTTCTCAACTGTGGACCCAGTTTAAAATATGAAACACACACACAAAAATATGAAACACATTACTCTTCCTTTGCAAAAACACACATGTGCTCACTTCTGGGGAGGTCTAGGGACCGGGAAAATTCCATCCGTGGATGCCATTTCTAAATTACACTAATAAATGGATATGTTCTTGGCTCAGATGGGGTGCAGGTGTGATGCTCCAGTTCTTAATATTAGTTACCTTATAAGCAACATGCTGGGGCAACATCTTGGTAAACTAGAGTTCATCATTATTTGTAAGCCAGAACAATGAACAGGAAAATCTATAGACCATGAGTGGGAAGGAGGTCATGGCGCTCTTGTTTTTCATGAGGCCTCGACCTTGGTAACAAAGCATCACCAGCCTAGAAGAGGGGTGCATCTCCCCTCGGAACAGGGACTGACTCTTTGAAGGAGGGCCCTCCTTCCATGACGTCACCGTGTCTGCGTATGATGTCACCAATGTCCTCGCACACCCCTGGCCCTCACTCACCACGCCGGCCTCGGGGTTCCGCTTGCGCCCATTACTGAAGGTGGAGGCCAGCGTGGAGGAGCAGCTCTCGTCGTAGAGCGCGGTCCTGCCGTCGTTGATGGCTGAGTTGATGGAGATCGTCCACATGCTCGATGCGTAGCCGTCGCAGTTGCAGTCGTCGTAGCTGCCGCCGTCTCCCGAGGCCCATACGTAGATGCTGCCTTTGCCCCCGCGGCCCTGGGGGTGGGGGACAGAGAGGGATGAGCGGGCTGCAGCGGGGTCCGCCTGGCCTCTTAAGCAGTTGAACCCAAGGACTGGCTTGGTTTCTATCTGTCCTTGAAAACCACTGTCCATCTGGACAGGCACCCTGAGAATTTTTCTTTTCAGGAAGGATGCAATATAAAGTCATCTCAATTTACATTTAATCTAGGAATAACAAGGTGGGAAAGACTGGAAGAATCTCCTTAAAACTGACAAATGGACTGCTTTTTAAACATTGATAATCCTCATGGAAAAAAGTCAAAGTATATGGAAAGGAAAATGAAAAAAACAAATCCTTCTGCATGTAATTCTTACATATTCTTTCAGGTATTTTTCAGCAAAAATGCAAATGTACCTGTAAATTTATACTTAGCTATGTAAGATGTAAAAGATATTTATATATAGCTTCCATTTTATAGGTATTATGTATATTTTATATAAGTTTACATATATATGTAGATATTGTGAGTATTAAAATACACATTTACTTACAGATTATATATATATATATTTAAATTATATATATAGGTATATGATACTGATCTCTAGGTTGGGAAGATCCCCTGGAGGGCATGGCAACCCACTCCAGTATTCTTGCCTGGAGAATCCCATGGACACAGGAGCCTGTAGAGCTACAGTCCATAGGGTCACAAAGAGTCAGACAGTCTTAGCAACTGAGCACACACCACAAACGCCAGAGGAAAGGAGATGTCTGAATTACCTCCAAGGTCTCCTGCCTCCTGACAATGAGAAGTGACATTTTGATTGCTTCTAACAGGACTTGGAGTTAATTAGCCTGTGACTGGCTGAGTCGATACATCAACAAAGATCGATTTAGCCACTAGCTGAGAAGTGTCCTCAGTGTCTTGGTAAATCTGTCCTGGAAAACTCCATCCAAGCAGGCAACTGCCCGCAGAAACCAAGACACAGAAGGAACCGTAGCATCCTTACAACTGAGAGGGTGCGAGAGGGTGCAACCCTCTCAAGCAGACTCAGATTTGGGCTCAGTGTCAAGGATGCCGCCCTTGGAAAGTGAAATAGACATGAATCGGCATCAGTGAGTGAGGCTACCCACTGGGGAACCTTCCCCTGAACCAGCCCACAGGTGGGCTGCTAGTGAGACAGGCGACCTTTGCTAAAAGGAAACCAATGCTAAAAGCATTCTCACCTTGATGTAGGGAGACTGGTTGTGACTCTAACCTGTCAGGTTTCTCTGTGTTCATGACCCCTTTATATTAGAGTTTGTAGCCCTGCCCACCAAGAGAAGGGGCCTGTTTCCCACCCTTGAGTCTGGGTTGGCTTCCTGTCTTGCTTCAGCAAACAGGATGTGGTGGGCAGTGGTCGATTCTAAGCATGAGTCTCAAGGATCCCAACCCATGTCAGCTTTCCCTCAGAGACCATGGGAACCGATCTGAGTTAGCGTGTGGCTGATGACAGACAGCCTGGTCAGGTTCACTGCCACAGCTAACAGTGACCCCACATGGGAGGCCACCCTAGACCAGGCGGTCAGTGGCTCACACTCCAGCTGACCACAGATGCACGAGTTAGGCCACCTGAGATTCGCCAAGGATGACCCAGGTTGGCAGAGCAACCCAGCTGACCTGTAGACCCATGATCCGAGTTAAGTGGTTGTTACTGAGTTTTGGGGAAGTTTGTTATGTGGCTTTGCTCCCTGATACACAGAGAGCAGTATCAGCATGTTTCTAAAGAGTCAGCAGCAAACATTAGATTTGTTTTGGACTGTAAGACTTAACCCACAGGAATATTTTGATTGCTAGGAATTTTAAACTTCATTTTCCTAAGCTGTTTGTGTGTGTGTGTTTACAAGGGCGATAATAATTATATTCTTGCTTCTAATGATTGGGTATCAGTAGCAAATAGTCCCTGACTTCTGGGCAAGATGGGCCACTAAAGAGAAGACCCTAGTTCTGGGAGCAGTTGAGTGGGGAAGAGGCATCTATAAGAGGGCTGAGAGCTGACTGTGGGATGGGTCTGTTACTGGCATACCACACTGTCCTGTTAAAATGACACACCGAGATCCAGTTCTGTCCCCCAGCTTCACCTGAACCACAGCTGGGATGAAACTGAAACAACTGTGACTCACATTCAAACAATCAGTTGGAGGGTACAAGGGAGAAATTAGGATGATAATCACAGTGTACATTTCTAGGGCACTTAGTGTGAAGCAGGGACCACTCTGAATACCTTACATTGTCATTCACTGCATCCTTACAGCTGTCCCGTGTGGCAGTACTGTTTGTACCAGCCACATGGAAGACAAAATACGTAAGAAGAAACACAACAAACAAACAAAAGAGCTAAGTAGGACTTTGAAATTCTGGGGAGGAACCAGATGAAAATATGACCAGTGGAGAGAAAGGCAGCATAACAGGGTTGTTGATTTTCCCCTAGTTAACTTACAAATTTAACTTGGTCCCTACAGATGCACTGTGTCGTTTGGGACTTAACCAGGCAGATTCTGCCATGCTGGGCAGTTCACTACAGGGAATTTTATCCAGGGAGAAATTTTTATTTATTTATTCCATGGGGGAGATAAGGAGGAGATGGTGGAGCCGCACTGCCTTGCTGCTGCTGCTAAGTTGTCGCCTCCAGTTTCTGGTTTTCCTACCCTCTGCCCCCCCCGCCTCGGGTCGACCTCTTGACTGCAGGCCTCACCTGAGAGCCGGGCTTGAGGGTATTTAACCACTGATGTCCATAGGGGATTTTGTGCGGGGCATTGGCACGATTGAGTACTAGCGGTCTAGTAGGTGGGGACCGAGGATGCTAAACTTTTGGGGGGCACCCCCCTGCCATTGCCTTCTCCAGCTATAACTAAGAATGAGGGGGACTAAGTGTCAATAGAGAAGAGGCTGAGTCTTTGCTCTTACCTATTGGCAAAGGCAGTGATTTTAAGACCATAGCCTAAAGCAGCCTTTCACAGAGCCCAAGTTTCTTAAAAGTTCATATGGATTTTGTAGTTTGCTTTTGAGAGAGTAACAGGCAGGAAGGCTAAGGGTCTCCAACCAGAGGAAATAGGCTGCAAGTGTCAGACATTTTTTATCTCTCTTAAGCGGCAGGAGGAAACAAACTAATAGTGTCAGATTTTTTTCCCTTCTCTATACAAAACTAAAAGGAGGTTTCTCTTAAAATTCTGTGTTGCCCAGAAGATACCTGGTTCCACCTGAACTTAACTTTTCTCAAACCTTGAGCTAACTAATGGGTTTTAAAGATCTTCACGACCCAGATAATCATGATGGTGTAATCACTCGCCTAGAGCCAGACATCCTGGAATGTGAAGTCAAGTGGGCCTTAGAAAGCATCACTACGAACAAAGCTAGTGGAGGTGATGGAATTTCAGTGGAGCTCTTTCAAATCCTGAAAGATGATGCTGTGAAAGTGCTGCACTCAATATGCCAGCAAATTTGGAAAACTCAGCGGTAGCCACAGGACTGGAAGAGGTCAGTTTTCATTTCAATCCCAAAGAAAGGCAATGCCAAAGAATGCTCAGACTACCACACAATTGCACTCATCTCACATGCTAGTAAAGTAATGCTCAAAATTCTCCAAGCCAGGCTTCAGCAATATGTGAACTGTGAACATCCAGATGTTCAAGCTGGTTTTAGAAAAGGCAGAGGAACCAGAGATAAAATTGCCAACATCCAATGGATCATGGAAAAAGCAAGAGAGTTCCAGAAAAACATCTATTTCTGCTTTATTGACTATGCCAAAGCCTTTGACTGTGTGGATCATAATAAACTGTGAAAAATTCTGAAAGAGATGGGAATCCCAAACCACCTGACCTGCCTCTTGAGAAACGTGTATGCAGGTCAGGAAGCAACAGTTAGAACTGGACATGGTACAACAGACTGGTTCCAAATAGGAAAAAGGAGTTCGTCAAGGCTGTATATTGTCACCCTGCTTATTTAACTTATATGCAGAGTACATCATGAGAAACGCTGGGTTGGAGGAAGCACAAGCTGGAATCAAGATTGCTGGGAGAAATATCAATAACCTCAGATATGCAGATGACACCACCCTTATGGCAGAAAGTGAAGAGGAACTAAAAAGCCTCTTGATGAAAATGAAGGAGGAGAGTAAAAAAGTTGGCTTAAAGCTCAACATTCAGAAAACGAAGATCATGGCATCTGGTCCCATCACTTCATGGGAAATAGATGGGGAAACAGGGAAACAGTGTCAGACTTTATTTTTCTGGGCTCCAAAATCACTCCAGGTGGTGACTGCAGCCATGAAATTAAAAGATGCTTATTCCTTGGAAGGAAAGTTATGACTAACCTAGACAGCATATTAAAAAGCAGAGACATTACTTTGCCAACAAAGGTCCATCTAGTCAAGGCTATGGTTTTTCCAGTGCTCATGTATGGATGTGAGAGTTGGACTATAGAGAAAGCTGAGCGCCGAAGAATTGATGCTTTTGAACTGTGGTGTTGGAGAAGACTCTTGAGAGTCCCTTGGACTGCAAGGAGATCCAACCAGTCCATACTAAAGGAGATCAGCCCTGGGTGTTCACTGGAAGGACTGATGTTGAAGCTGAAACTCCAATACTTTGGCCACCTCATGCAAGGAGTTGACTCATTGGAAAAGACCCTGACGCTGTGAGAGATGGGGGGCAGGAGGAGAAGGGGATGACAGAGGATGAGATGGCTGAATGGCATCACCAACTCGATGGACATGGGTTTGGGTGGACTCTAGGAGCTGGTGATGAACAGGGAGGCCTGGCGTGCTGTGGTTCATGGGGCCGCAAAGAGTGGGACACAACTGAGCGACTGAAGTGAACTGAACTGAATGAGCTGTGTATTTACCCTAGACTCTGTCTCTCTTTAAGTTCGTTCTGCTTAAGACTCAGAACCGATAAGGACTGGACAAACCAGTTTGTTTTACTCTTACATTGTTCTCCTAATCTATGTTAATGAAACTATATATCTACTTGGAAACCTGCCTTTCTTCAAGATCCATGTCAATAGTTTTATGGCCTGGGATGACTCACCTTGTGTCAATGTTATCTCAGAATGCATTTTGTGGGTGAAGGGCCTTGTTCCAGTCTCTGAGTTTTGAGACATTCTCTTTCTCTAATTAGCAGACTGCTAGGCAATGGCACCCCACCCAGCTTGCGGAAATCCCAGGACGGAGGCGGTAGACCCAGGGGCCCTATATATGCAGAAAGTGAAAGTTGACTCTTCCCGGGGCGCGCGGTAGCAAAGAAAGGAAAGTGACTCTTTCTGATCCCATGGACTATATAGTCCATGGAATTTTCCAGGCCAGAATACTGGAGTGGACAGCCTTTCCCTTCTCCAGGGGATCTTCCCAACCAAGGGATCAAACCCAAGTCTCCCACATTGCAGGCAGATTCTTTACCAGCTGAGCCACAAGGGAAGCCCAGTAGCTATAAAACATCTGGCTAAAGACTAGCAGGGGAATACTCTTTCTGCCCTCTTCTGATGTCGATGTCAGAAACTTTATCTCTTTCATCCTTTAATAAAATTCTATTACACAAAAGCTCTGAGGGATCAAGCCTTGTCACTGGCCCTGGCTTGAATTCCTTCCGCCAGAGGCTAAGAATTCCAGTGTCTTTCACGGCTCAGCAACAACCTTTCACTTTTAATATAAAAATATCCAGTACAATATTGTAAAGTAATTAGCCTCCAGTTAAAATAAATAAATTTTTTTAAAATAAAAAAATAAATAAAAATTTATTATTATAAAAAAAATAATGGCACAAATTGCGTACCATTGGCTAATGTAAATTTCCAGCTCAAGGCTGGTACATCGGCTCAGTGTACTCTCAGCACATCACCTGTGCCAGGAGGTGGAAATCCTGCTCTGAGAAGCTTGAGGCTGAAGTGAGTTGGCCCCTTCATCCTATACAATGCCTAGTGACCTGGAGGAATGACTACCCTCCCCGGCGCCCGCCCCACCCCCGCCCTCGCTCCCCGCCAGGCCCTGGCCCAGTGGTGGTATCTGCCTGCAGATACTGACAAAGCTAGCCTGATACAGTTTGCCTTTTCCCAGACACTTAATTACACTAATTTTTATTTTCCAGTCACCTTGACATCTTAATAGAACATAGATATACTCCCAGGGACAGGGGGGGAGCATCTTAATAGCAACTTAGATATACTTAAAAAAGTCATTGTATTTGTATTATGAAAATCATGTTCTTTGAAAATGACTGGGATCTAGACGTGAAGAAGAAAATAAAAATCCTATGTAATCTTCCATGAATATAAAATCACTGGTAATATTTGGTGGATTCCTGCCAGTTATATATATATATATATATATATGCAAAGCATCAGATCAGATCAGTCGCTCAGTCGTGTTTGACTCTTTGCGACCCCATGAACCGCAGCACACCAGGCCTCCCTGTCCATCACCAACTCCCAGAGGTCACTCAGACTCACATCCATCGAGTCAGTGATGCCATCCAGCCATCTCATCCTCTGTCGTCCCCTTCTCCTCCTGCCCCCAATCCCTCCCAGCATCAGAGTCTTCTCCAATGAGTCAACTCTTCCCATGAGGTGGCCAAAATACTGGAGTTTCAGCTTTTGCATCATTCCTTCCAAAGAAATCCCAGGGCTGATCTCCTTCAGAATGGATTGGTTGGATCTCCTTGCAGTCCAAGGGACTCTCAAGAGTCTTCTCCAACACCACAGTTCAAAAGCATCAATTCTTCAGCACTCAGCCTTCTTCACAGTCCAGCTCTCACATTTATACATGACTACAGGAAAGACCATAGCCTTGACTAGGTGAACCTTTGTTGGCAAAGGAATGTCTCTGCTTTTGAATATGCTATCTAGGTTGGTCATAACTTTCCTTCCAAGGAGTAAACGTCTTTTAATTTCATGGCTGCAGTCACCATCTGCAGTGATTTTGGAGCCCAGAAAAATAAAGTCTGACACAGTTTCCACTGTTTCCCCATCTATTTCCCATGTAGTGATGGGACCAGATGCCATGATCTTAGTTTTATGAATGTTGAGCTTTAAGCCAACCTTATGCAAAGCATAAGAACAGGTTTAAGAATGAAAATAGGATCATAAAATCCATCTATCTCTGTGGCTCTGCTTAAAATGTATTTCTCACTTACCATTACATTAATATTTCCTCACATAATTAAATACTCTTCTATACCATAAGTTTTTATTAGTCTTCTTAGCCATTCCGTGGTTTATTTACTCTTTTTCTTAGATGTACACAGAAGGCTGTTTCTAGGTTTTAAAGTGTTGATGTGAACATAATTTTATATATGTCTTTGTATTTCTATTTCCTCAAGCAGAGTCTTTAAAATAGGGTATGTAGGGTGAAAAGGAACAAATGTTTGAAGATTTTTGACCCATGGTGCCATATTATTGATTTTAAAAGGCTTAATAATAATATATATTTTCACCAGTACTGCACAAGAACTCAGTATTCAGCCCATCTGGGTCAAGATTTAGAATCATTAAAAAAATAGTTTTGCCAACTTAGTGAACAAAAACAAAACTCACTGTTTTGAGTTTTTTTTTTTTTCCACTATCAGTTGAGTTTTTCTTTCTCTACATTTACTGCTCATTTGTATTCTTTATAAATACCTTAGCAAAGCACCATGTCTCCAAAGATAATGTCCTATGCATATCTTTTCTTTCATATCTTTTTAAAATTGATTTGTTAGAGCTCTTCCTATATTAAAGAACTTAGCCAAATTTTTGTCATCAAATACTGCATGTGTTCCGTGTAGAGGTTTTGGCCTTTTCTTTTGTATTTCGCCTGCATTTTGACTTGCAGAAAATGTTCCCTTTAATTACTTTAGTCTATTTTTTCACACCTATATTTAAATAACGTAAAAAATGTATTGATTTACAAGTACTGCTTTTTTACTCACAGTTCATGGAAGAATTATATTCAAACTACTCATAAATACCTTTGACATTTGTATGTTTCCTCACAAGATCACTGGTTACATCTTGGGTCACTGAGCAGTTTTTCTGGGCACATTATTGTGCTTTTGAATTGATTGCCAAGTATTTCTAGCTGCCTGCTGTCTGGGCCCATGATAGCATCCCCTTGTGGTTGGATGGGATCCTGTAAGACACTCTGAACCATTTACTGGTCAATGCCAGACCCACAGAGCTCTTCCTTCTGTCTGCACAGTAAGCAGCAATGTTTCAGATGTCAGCTCTGACCTCCAGGAGACTGGTGAGCAAAGCCTTCTACTGACTGTGATGGATGAGTCACTGATTGAGTAAAAACCTTTGTGCTTTCCAACCTCTGAACTTTTGGGGCTGTTTGTTATTGCAGCATGAGAGAGCCTCTCCTGACTGATACAGTTGGTCGTGTTCAGTTCCACTCAGTTTATATGGATGTAACATTAAAAAACACACAGCATTTAAAAAACTCTCTGGGGACTTCCCTGGCGGTCCAGTGGTCAGGACTCTGTGCGTCCAGTGTTGGGGGTGAGGGTTCCATCCCTGGTTGGGGAACTAGGATCCTGCATGCTGTACAAAAACACCTCCCCCCACCAAAACAAAAACAAAAACAAAAAACAAAACCCTCTGTATAATGCAGTCTCTGAAAATTTTATCCTGAGTCATAAGTAGCCATTTGTATAATATTAGCACAGTTCCTATTCTCACTTTTCCCTAGATGTATATTCTGACTCTTGACAACTTAACCACCTACTGAATTGCTTTTTTTTTTCTTTTTAGTGTGAATAAAAACCTTTTAATTTGAAAAACATTAAACATCACAAAAATTAGAGTACCTAGTATAATGAATCCCCATGTATCTATTGATCAGCTTTGATAATAACCAGACTTGCAGAAATTTTGAAAGGTTTTATAAGTAATATTTATTACTCTTTATTGGGGGTAAATACGTTCTCTTGTATGTTTAGAAAGTCCCTCTCTGGCATAATATCAGGGAGTGAATTATATTTCCGTGTAGCTGTTTTATGTTTTCATTCTTTATTTACTTCCTTTCTGTATGTGGAGTGCTGGGGGTTTGGGGTGAAGTCAAACAGTGCTTTAAATGAGGATGATGGATGAGTGGTCCCCTCCTGGGAGTGTGGTTAACTTCCGGAGAACAGCGGGCCATACCTACAGGGAGAAGTGGTTGGTCCCAATTTATGTGGCTTCAAAATCAGCTGCTGAGACCAGGACTTGGGGTGACCTCAGGAAGCACATGTGAGTACAAGATGGGAGTCGGAGAAGGAGTGGGAGAAAGGCCAACCAGGGGTGAGCTGATGAGGAGCCCCCCCAGCCTCTGGAGACCCCTGAGAACCTTCCCCCATGATCTGAGCTGTGTGCATGGGGCCTGGGACTGCCCCCACAGTGCTAGCAGGTCCCAAGTACAAGTGGCACTGGGAGAAGCCAGTTGGTGATGCGTAGGAAGACATACATGGGCAGGTGCAGCCAGACCACCGGACCTCAGCGTCTGCATGGTGCCCATGCGTTCCTCAGAGCTCAGCAGGAGTGGGTGGGGTGTCTGAGTCCCAAGAAAGCCAAACAAGGTTGGCACTGTAGCCTCTGCTTATATCCGTCACTCAAGCCTGTGTTACACTGCACCTGTGGTTGCCTCTAAATATGGCTTCTCCTGCTGTATGTCCACCTTGGAGGTCAGGCTCCTACGCCATCCTGTCTCTTTCTCACAAGACCCAGACACACTGTGATGAGACTTTCTGATGTCACGGGGGCTGTTGAAGGCTGACATTCACATCAATCTGTGAAGCAGGTAGTTGGGTTTCTCCCTGGGTGCAGATAATCACCACCATCAAGAAGGCTTATTTAAGGGGAGTGGTAGCCACCTTGGTTTGTCCAGAGCTGGGGAGTCTCCAGGAAGTGGGGCTCTCAGTGCTAAAACCCGGAAAGCATTGAGCAACCAGGGTGGTTGACCACTCCACCTGAGGCTGGCTGGTACTTAGGAAAGGTCACTAGAAATCCACCAGCTTTTGCTCCTGTTTCTCCTTCTCAGAAATGAAAGGAGGGATTGTAACTGTGATAAGCATTCCACACAGCAGCAGCTGCCACTCAGTTGGAAACCTCTGTCTGAAACGTTCGTTTCAGAGCCTTAATCAGGGCTTGGGGAGGAGTCCTGAGAGCTCCTTGGCACGAGGCGTCACTGTGGCCAGAGGCCCGGCACTTGCATCACCATGTCCACCCGCTGCTCTGATTAAATTTCAGCAGGGTCACCAGGCTTATCCTTGCTCATCCTGATTAATCATTGTCTCCCTGGGAAGCCTGCCCGCACCCCACCCCCGCTTCCTGGAGGGTGCCTTTCAAGCCAGGGTCTTGCAAGTGACCCCATGTACAATTCAGTTCCAAGATCTGGGACCTGTGTCCGTGCTCTTTGCAACCCTCCCTGCCATGCTCAGGAAATAATCAATGCTTTGTCTCATCTGGGCCTCAGACATTTTCTGTTGCTTCATCTTTAAATATTCCTAAGGTGTTCCCTCCGATAACAACCCTGAGGCGTGATTAATAAGAGGTTGGGGGTATAGTCATCAGAGCCAAAGATGGGCCAGGGTTGCCCTGGGTACATTTCCTTAAGATGTGAAAAGAAGTTCATGGAGTCAGTTGTCACATTCAAGAGCCCCCAGTGGTCTCTGAATTCCTCTTCTGGTTGTCAAAGTGATGTCACGTGCTGTGCTCTATATCCACAGGCCTTTGTTCTCCATCAGTCTCTCTGCAAGGGTTACATCCTTTTCTAACCAACACATGCATTACCTTGTTGGTCCTTTATTACCCAGAGAAAGATGACTCCAGGCTCAACTAGGCTTTGCCCAAGCTGCACTCTGGAGATTGTGGTAGATGGTAGTGGTTGTTGCCCATATTCCTTTGACTTTATGGCTTTTTGTGCACTGGGGGTCCGCAGATGTCAGTGCAGTTATGTTTTCGTGTAAGGGATTTCTCCCAAGAGGCTGAAGGCTGCCTTGCACACCTGCCTCTGGGCTGAAGGTGCCACTTGGGAACCACCTCAACCACTGACTTTTCTGCCAGCTACTGTGCTGCTAGCTTTAGTGTGTGTTATGCAAAGTTTCCCAGTTTTCCCATGGGATTAAGCTCCAGTTAATCCAAGCTGGGTCCCAGCTTCAGTGGTAGCTGACTCAAAGATAAATCATTTAATGACCCCTTTCTTCCGGGTTACACCTCCCTGCTTACTCCTGGTGTCCCATTCACCTCCCAAAGTAACCACTTGAACTCACCTGTTGTGTCAGGGTCTGCGTCTGAGTTACCCTGAACTGAGAAGTCAGTTCCTGGCTATCATAATTCAGGGATCTCTGTCTGTCACCTACTCTCATATGTAATGTGAAGAATGTCTTTACTGGAAATTTAGCACGTAGACTATAAAGAGGAAAGATGGGAAATAAAGGGGGAAAGGCTTCCCTCTCTTCCTTCATGCCTGCTCCTTGCTTCCTCTCTAAAGTATTTACTGAGCAAATTTAGGAAACACTGACTTAAATCTCTAAGGAGCCAGGTAGGTGATGTGCATGTGAGAAGAAGGTATCATATGATCGGGAGTGGTGTGGTTTGTGACAAGTTGTGGTTTGTGAAAAGTTGTCTTATCCTCTGTTTCCTCTTTTTTAAAAAACAATTTTTTATCCATTTATGCATTTGGCCACCCTATGGGACCCACAGGATCTCAGTTCCCCAACCAGGGATTGAAGGAAGCCACATTCACTGCAGACCCCTACCAAACCACCAGGTAAGTTCCTCTTCTTCTTGCTTTTCATCATTAGGATATTGGTGAAACAAACCTGTCTGCAAGATGCTAAAATTCAAAGACAAGCATCAGAACTGCTTTAGTGGAATAGGTAATTGTCTGACACCTTTGTTTAGGTCCAAGTGAAAGTTGCTCAGTCATGTCCTACTCTTTGCAACCCCACGGACTATAGAGTCCATTAAATTCTCCAGGGCAGGATACTGGAGTGGGTAGCCGTTCCCTTCTCCAGGGGATCTTCCCAACCCAGGGATCAGACCCAGGTCTCCCGCATTGCAGGCAGATTCTTTACCAGCTGAGCCACCAGGGAATTGTTTAGGTAGAGATCACCTTTCAGAGGGTGCTTTCCTTTAGACTGGACCAGATCTGAGTAAGCAGGAGGAAGCCTGTGCTCATGTGTAATACACTGTTGCTCACAGAGGTCCGTAAACTTGTCTGAAAGTATTTTTACCTTGAAATGAGGAAA
The DNA here is from genome assembly GCA_935064755.1 of Tragelaphus eurycerus. NCBI lineage: Eukaryota > Metazoa > Chordata > Mammalia > Artiodactyla > Bovidae > Tragelaphus > Tragelaphus eurycerus. The sequence continues at coordinate 76,128 of CAKXYN010000301.1, forward strand.
GAGTCTTTCCCACAGTTTGAGGGAGATTCAAATGAGAAACTGTGTGTTTTTCACCACTCTCCACTTTGTAAAATATTTACATGCTGTTGCTGACGATAAGTCATAACAATTTTTTTTTTCTCTTAAGTTTCGGCATACTTGGCATGCTTTGCAGAACGATCACACTTGAAAGAGCCTTTTTAATTGCAGCAGGGGACATCTCAGATGGAAGTGAGAGAAGTCCCCTGCCCAGGGATGTGATGGAGCCATTCAGAAGCCCCTGGAGAATGACAGGAGCTGCCCCAGGAGGTACTCTGTTGAGTCCATCTGCATTGTAAATTCCGACTGAGGCCAAACGTCACCTCCTCCCTGACTCTCTGGCCTCTGGGTGTCAAAAAAAAAAATGCTTCTTAGTGAAAATCCACGTCTAATGGGGAGGAGGGTGTGTTCCCCTGGGTCCCTGCTGTCACCTGATCCTGGGCTTGATGGGCAGCCTTATCTCTTCTTCCACACCCTGAATAACTCAATAAGGAAGTAGCTGTCTCTAAGTCAGAAGTCTCACTCTGTAAACTCCTAAGGGTCTGGGCACTGAGATGGGGTAGTGACATCACTTCCTACCCCGCCCCCCAGTGCTATCAGTAACCCCCTCTGTATACTGCACTGTGCCATTCCAGTGTCAGGGACCTTTGTGGTGTCTCAGACCAGCCAAGAATGGGGACAGGGCACCACATCAACCCGAGGGCAAGTCCAGTCCTGGGAAAAGACTAAGACGACTTAGACAAAATGACTAAGTGCCCTGAGGAGCTGCTGCAGTGGAATCAAGGGTGAGCAGTCCAGTTCCTCCCAGGGACAGGTGGACACACCCAGCCTGGAGATCCAGTCCCCTGCCTTCTAGCCAAGGCCCAGTCTCTCCCCACGATCCCATCTGAATTCTTGGACCACAGAGTCCACAAGCCTAGGGAAACCTGCTGCTTTATGCCTTGGAGTTTGGGGGCAGTTGATTAAGGGTCCCTAATGACCCTGACAAACACTGGTGGTTTGCAGGGCACCTCCCAGGGCCCAACACTTGCATATCTATCTCACATCTGATGGTGACCCCAGGAGAAATGCACCATTGTCACTGTTTTACAGGCAGACACACTGATATGCTGTGAGGTCAGGTCACTTCGGACAGACACTCAGACCCTGCGCAGCAGACCAGGGGCCTGAACCCACGGAGACTCTGCCCCGGTGCCTGGCTATGTTAAGTAGCAGTAGACTCAGCCCAGAGATCCCAGAGGCCACCTCCTTCCCCTCCCCAGAGGCTGCTGACCTGCTCAGTGACCCCGAGGCTCTGGCTGCCTCCCTTTGAGATGCTGCTTTGATCCTTCTCCATGGCTCTGTCCATTCCTGGGCTGATCCCAGGGACAGATGGCTGAGTCCAGCCAAGGCAGCAGCTGGATGCAGCTCCCCTGCTGTTCCCTGAAGTCCCCTGGTTTGCACAAAGATCCATCTCTCCCGGGGCTGCTCCCAGCCATGCCCGTGCGGTGGGGGTGCTAGTCCAGCCCCTCGGCGACACCCTTCTTGCCCACCCCTCTTCGCAGGGACCAGGATAGCCTCGCCCTCTGAAGGGCCCTATTGCTCCCCTTTGTCTTTCACAGGAGACTCCTCCAATAAGTCTGCACCTTGAACCCCATTTTGGGGTCTGTTTCTCAAAGGACCTGAGCGACAGCACAAGGTGTCAATTCCCACCTCCACCCCTGCCCTGCCCCTTGTTCTGCTCCACCATTACCTCCTCTTCATTCCCCACCTCTACACACCTCATCCCACCCGGTCCCATTCTGCCCCATTCCCATGAGGACACAGGAGTGACCTTACCTTGTTCACGCCATCCGCCATTGCTTGGAGCGTGAGCTCCCGGGGCCCGTCCACCGTCTTCCCGTTGTCGGTGGGGCCCCAGCTGGCACTGTAGATGTCAATCAGCTGAGGCATATGGCTGATGGAGGAAGCCTCGATGATGTCCGTCATGAAGGGCTGGTCCAGCATCCGGATACCTGCGGACATGCGGGGGCAGGGAAGCGCTGTGGGCGGGTCCTGGGTTCACAGGAGACAAGGTGGGTAAGGAGGCTAGGTCCTAGATGTGGCTGGGGGTCTGCCACAGGTCCCTGTGCCCCGGAGTCAGTGGGGCAACCCTGAGTCCAGCCTCACACAGTGGGGTGATCAGGGGGTCAGGAAGGTGCACAGAACTACCCACTGCCTCTCCTTGCACCTCACCCACCCCTTTTCTTATGTTCCTATTGGGAGGCAATTTTATACCCTTGACAGAGGTTGCTAAAATTCCTAAATGAGGCCAGTTTCTAAGTGGAAGCTTGGCCTCCAGGGACTGGGGGGCTGATTGGAGGACACCTTTCAGAGGAGAAGTAAAGCTACTGTGCATGATAGTGTGGCGGGAGGCAATTGCTCTCAGATATTTGAGGAGAAATTCTAGAGAGCAGAGGGCAGAGATCAGGGGACGGGGGGCAGAAGGAGGGTCAGGTCTAAGAGGAACTCTCAGTTGCATCATAACTGAGAAGAGGCTTTGGGGCGACAGAAATGTCCAAGAGGTAATTCTAAAGTATATTTGAAATGGGTGCAGAAGACACCCCTTTTCCCCCTGGGTCACCTTTGTAAAGTTTGTGCTACCCAGATGCCTGGAAGGAGTGACTTCCTGCTGGGAGATCTTTGATTGCATGATTGTGTGTCTGTGTGTCCAGGGACTCTAGAGGAAGAGGTCCTCTGTCCTCAGGCCTGAGCATCTGGGGAACTGGGGTTCATATCACCCCCTCCTCCCTGGGACTGCTTAGAAAAGACCTCTTGGGGGTTCACTAAGCAGCAGCCCACGGAGAGGGGTTTTGTTCCTTCATCATTGCCCTCAGAGTATCGGCTGTTGGAAGCAGTATTGTTTTCTGCTCCATGCACTGTTTCAGGTCAAGGAGCCTAGAGTGTTGGCGAGTGTTGGTCAGTCTTCTCACTGGAATTTGGAGTGAAGGCAGAGCCTGGCTTCCCACGATTCTTACTTGTCCCCAGTGGTCTGAGGACTTTATTACACCAGGGCCAGCCTGAAACGTGGTGTGTGCACCAATTTAAAGAAGGAAGATTCATGTATGTTGGTTACCTATGTACATGTCACCACTTCCCAAAATCTACAGACAGTTCCTGAGAACTAGCTGCTGATAGTTGAACAAAGTTAGAGACCCACCTTGATTTTCCTTGTCTAGTTGCAGGTAATAGCATTACCTATCTTGAAGCCAATTATAGGATCATCTGGAAAGTATTTCCTAAATACTGTGCCTGGGCCACCTTTTAGTTGATTTTCCCCCAAACAGAGATAACAAGTCCAGACTTTTCCATCCTCTACCCATAAACCAGGTCACCATTTTTGCCAGCGTTAACTAATTATTAGTTAACATTCTTTCTCCTGGAAAAAAATCTCCTACAGAATAAGCATAGTCTTTGGTTTGAACTTTTCAGAAGCTAAGTTTGATGGTTCATTGCACTAGGGATAGAAAATCTAAAATTCCACATTTTGCTCTTGGTCCAACTATATTCTGCCCATTAGGAAAAAAAAACAAAACAACCTGTTTGACAAAGGTGGCCCCCAGTTTACAGAATCAGCTGAATAGCACAGCTTCTTCTCCTAAGTCATATCCACTTTGTGGATGGGGAGACTTTTCAGGGAGACAGGTATTCCTTGCCAGGAGAAGGCTCAGATGGTCTTGAAGTCATCCAGTGCCCAGATGACCAGCCCTGAGCAGCCTGCCTCCACAGGAAGGGGGAGAAGCTCAACTCCAGCCAAAGTGGGCCTGGACTGTCCCCCCTGAATCTTGTCACTGGCTGGTGCCCTTTGCCCTCTCTCTGCAGCTCCTGTCCTCTGCCTCTTTCCCCCTTCATCCCACCCTGGCTGCCTTTGTGCTGCCCAGAATGCCAGCGCTGTTGTGCGTTCATCTTCTGACTGCTTGGCATCTAGGGAGGCGGCGACGGCCACAGGCTGGGAGCCAAGTTCTCATTTGTATTCAGGGGCCAGGCCCCGGGCATTCTTTTAATCTCATTAAGCTTGGGAGGAATGAGGTATGCATGAATTGAATGAGATACACGATTAATGTTTGCAGGCAACAGCAGCATTAGGGGCCAAGACTAAGACTCAGGGTGACCCAAGGGTTTTTAGGGAGGGACTCTGTCCTGAGTGCTCTAGGAGCTACGGAGTCCGGGCCAGGGGAAGGGAGAGAAACAGGGAAGCCCAGGGAGCCAGGACTCAGCATCCTAGCGTCTGCAAAATGCTCTGCTGGCTGATGCAAAATGTACAGGTCTCCATGTTACAGAGAATTTATAGGAGTTGGACTGATTGGAATTTTCCTCCCTTCCTGCCAAGTGTTACCTAGAAGAGGTGGAAACAACTGGGCTCATGGAATAGGCAACAAAAATCAAAGCAAGAGCTCATCTTAAGGAAGAAGTTTCTAAGAGTCACACGTGCAAAGGCAGAACAGACTTCTTTGTGAGGGAGTGACTTCCCCATCACTGAGGGCAGGCAAGTTGTTGATGCGTGTAAATGCAGGGGCCCAGGCTGCTCTGGGTGCTACATTGTTCTACAGTGTACTAGCTGTGTGGCCCCGTGTTCAATAGGGATAATAATAGATAGTAAACATGTTCGTGTTCTACCAGGTGGCGCTGGTGGTAAAGAACCCATCTGCCAATGCAGGAGACCTAAGAAATGCAGGTTTGATCCCTGGGTTGGGAAGATCCCCTGCAGGAGGGCGTAGCAGTCCATCCCAGTATTCTTGCTTGGAGAATCTTATGGACAGAGGAGCCTGGCAGAGGAGTCCATGGGGTGGCCAAGAGTCATGCAAAGAGTCAGACATGACAGAGTCATGCAAAGAGTCAGACATGACTGAAGCAACTTAGCAGGAACACCTATATAAAATATGTAACAATGTATGATAAAGTTGCAAAGAGAGTAAAGTGAGTAAAGGGTTTTGCATCCTGCCTGACATGTTGAGTCAAAATGCTATTATTATTGTTGTTATCATTATGTAAATGCCAGTGGGTCTTCAGAATAAGGCAACTTTGGAGCTCCTACAAGGAAATGACAGTCTACTCCAGTATTCTTGCCTGGAGAATCCCATGGACCGAGTAGCCTGGCAGGTTACAGTTCATGGGGTTGGCAAGAATCAGACGTGACTTAGCGACTATGAGAGAGAGAGAGAGAGAGAGAGAGAGAGAGACAGAGAGCACCAGAGCCCCTCTAGTCCATAGGGTCACAAAGAGTTGGACACGATTGAAGCAATTTAGCACACACAGAGATCCTTTGGGACGTTGTCCCCCTAACTCAACACCTTGAGGCTTGCGGTGATCTTGGTTGGCCACCAGGTGGCGCCCCAGACCCCAGCTCAGAAAGCTCCTGAAAAGAGTCTCTAGAGGATACATCTCGCTTAGAATGAAAACCAGCCAACTTTTGGAATTGATTCCTTATTTAGAATGAAAACCAGCCAACTTTTGGAACTGATAGCCAAGATGAGCAAAATGTTTCCCCAAGTCTGAAAGGTAGAATTCTGCTTCTACTGTGATTCCTGAGTACCTCTCTGGGGGTACGTCAGCAAGAATTCCTTCTGCTCCTCTAGGGGAGTCCAGAGGTCCCTGGGATGTCTAGATGCACACAGGATGGGACTGGACCTGGCTGGCTCTGAGCACTTAGGACCCATAGGAATGGATACAAAGGAACCAAGCTGAGTTAAGGGAGTGGAAAAAGGCGGCTCCTTTGCTCAGGGTCTCTGTGTGGCTGCAGTGCCTCTCACTGGCTCTAGGCTTAGTTTCTGGATTTTCAGAGCATTGTTGTGAGATCTGTGAGCTGTCGGGGTTCACAGACAACAGCCAGGTTCTGTCTTTGAGGTGCCAGGTTGCACTCACTCGCCTTGGGGATCAGAGGTCAGTCAGAGGCTGGCACACCCAACCTGGCCCTGCTGGCCCTGTCTGGAGTGAGTGGGGGGGTGGGTCTTTGCCTGGGGCGTGTCTTCTGCCATGGGGTGGAGCTCAGTCCATGTGAGCTGCAGGCTGGACAGACCAGGGGTTCTTGGCTGAAGACCCCTACCTCTCCACTGAAGACAGACGGGAGTTGGTAGTTGAACTCCCAGCCTCCTCCCCCTCAGGGAGGGCAATGCTGAGGGGGTGTCCCCACAGTCCCCTGAAGCCCCAGCTCACCTACACACCCTCTGTTGGTCCACCCTCCCACTATCTTCCTTTCTCTTCCCTCACTGGCTTCATGGGGTTGCCTCCTAAATAAATTCCTTGCACCCAGATCCTTGCCTCAGGTTTGCTTTTAAGGAATTAAACAAAAAGAGCGGGAGAATTAGGTACTTTGGGGCTTCCCTGGTGGTTCAGATGGTGAAAGAAAGTGCCTGCAATGGAGGAGACCCAGGTTCAATCCCTGGGTCAGGAAGATCCCCTGGGGAAGGGAATGGCTACCCACTCCAGTATTCTTGCCTGGAGAATCCCTCGGACATAGGAGACTGGTGGGCTACAGCCCAGTAGGGTTGCAAAGAGTTGAACACAGCTGATCGACTAACACTCAAATGCTTTCAGAGCACAAATTACAAGAGAGAAAAAGGAGCTGATGGAGAAGAAGACCCCAGTGGATCCCCAAATGCTGTGAACTCTTCATTTTTGCAGAAAGTAGTTTTAAGAATCCCTTGTTCAAAAACCCCGTTACTGTGGGCATGAAGAAAATTTAAAAACTCATTGGAAAACCTCCCTGCAAGTGAGGAATCCAGGTTTGAAATTTTCCGTTGCCTCCACTCTGTCCTGTGAATAGGAAACCGCCCCCTCCCCCGGGATTCACATAGCACCCGATGTGTGAGCCTGGCTTATCAAATATTAATTGGGTGCTATATTTTCCCCTGAGCTCATAGCAGCCTCTGACGTTTTGATGCCAGCTTTTTGGAGGCTCATCAAACATAGAGCGCTGAAACCTGAGGGGCAAAGCCTCCCTAGTTACATTTCAGAACTCTCTGGATGTATTCTTCTATGAAATTCAGCACCCAGCTCAGGCAGACCTTAGCAGACAGTGCTGAAGGAGGTTAATGATGGATTTGTATAGATTTCTCTTGCTTTATTTAGGTCCCTGGAAATGCAAGTGTCAGCACAAAGTATGTTAATGGTTCCATTAAATCACCAGGAAAAAAAAAAAAAACACATAGAGGTGGTTGTAAAAAAAGAAAAACAAGGTTGGGTGACTCAGCCTGAATAAATTAAGAAGCAAATTTGATGCAAAACTTGGAATGAATGAGGAGCCACTTCATTTTCTAGCATCTTATCCCCTCATTCGTTTTTCTCTCTCCCTTTCTTTTTTGGCAGGAGGAAGGTGTTGCTTTCCAAGTTTCTAGTGACCTGCCACCCTCGGTTTCTAAAGACCCCATAAAGGGGAATTTGTTAAACATCTTTCCTGTAGAACTTAATAAGATTCTTCTAGGTAGAGTATTTTCCCTTAAAAATGAGATGCTTGGTACAAGTAAAACAAGCCACCAAAAGCATTTTGAAGAGTTTGGAGTATGTTTGCAATAATTTGTGCATTCCTCCTCATTTTCTACCATCTTTATCTGAGTCCTATTTACGTCTTATGGATACGTGGACAAAACTATACTTTGAAAATATAGGGAGCCCTCTTCCACTGTTGGTAAGAATGCTAATTGGTGCAGTCATTAGGGAAACAACACAGAAGCTCCTCAAAAAACTAAAACTAGAGTTGCCACATGATTGAGCAATCCCATTCCTGGGCATATACCCAGACAAAACTGTAACTTGAAAAGATACAGGTGCCCCAATGTTCACAGAAGCATTGTTCTCAATAGCCAAGACATGGAGACAAACCTAAAAGTCCACTGAAAGTTGACTGGATAAAGAAGATGTGGTGTATACATATATATACACACACACATACACTGGAATACTACTCAGCCATAAAAAAGAATGAAATAGTGCCTTTTGCAGCAACATGATGGACCTAGAGGTTATCATGCTAAATGAAACAAGTCAGAAAGAGAAAGGTAAGTGTAACATGGGATCACTTATATGTGAAATATAAAATATGGTAGAAATTAACTTATTTATGAAATAGACACAGGTTCGCAGACGTAGAGAACAGACTTGTGGTGACTAAGGCGGAGGGTGCTGGGAGGGGGAAGGACTGGGAGTTTGGAATTAGCAGATGAAACTGTTATATATACAATGGATGAACAACAAGGTCCTGCTGTATAACACAGGGAACTATATTCAGTGTCTTGTAATAAACCATAATGGAAAAGAATATAAAAAAGAATATATTTATGTGTGTATATATGTATATGGGCTTCCCTGGTAGCTCAGCTGGTAAAGGACCCATCTGCAATGCAGGAGACCCTGGTTGGATTCCTGGGTCAGGAAGATCCCCTGGAGAATGGATAGTCTACCCACTTCAGTAATCTTGCCTGGAAAATCCCCATGGACAGAGGAGCCTGGTGGGCTACAGTCCATGGGGTTGCAAAGAATTGGACACGACTGAGCAACTAAGCGCTCATGCATGCGTATGTGACACACACACACACACATATGTATAACCAAATCAATTTGCCATACATCAGAAATGAACACAACATTGTAAATCAACTATACTTTGATAAATTTTTTAAAAAAAGATATTAAGGATACTGATACACAAAGAGTACAGACAGGACAATTCCATTCATATAAAGTTCAAAAACTGGGAGTCAGAGTCATGAGTGTTCTTGTGTGTATGGGCAGCAACTTAGGGGTACACAAGGAAGGCTTTGGGGTGCTGATAATGTTTTGATTCTTGATGGTTAAGTGTGTGTGGTTGGCTTGTGAAACTTCATTGACCTGTGGCTTATAATCTGTGCACCTTAAAATTTTTTGTTTTCTTATATTGCCATACAGGTTAAGTTAAAAGAAATTTTTTTTCACCCTTGGTAAATTGTACCAATCCCTGCCCTCTTGTCCCACTGGGAGTTTTTGCCGGGCCCCGGCTGGGACGGAGACTGGGTGTGATGCCTCCTGGGGATGTTTGGCAGGGACTGGACAGCCTACCTGCGACCTTGGAGCCATAGGCCACGCCGACCCCGCAGATGTTATTGTTGGCAGCCGCAGAGACCTCCCCGGCACATCTCGTCCCGTGGCTGCGGAGAGAAGTAAAGATGGGTCAGAGAGAGGGTCAGACGACTTGGCGAAGGTTTCTTAAATTCTGTCCGTTGAAGCAGTTTGATTCTTCTGAGTGGTTCTGTTAGCCTGGAGCCAGTCCAGGCCACCACATCTTTGGTCTGTGTCTCTCCTCTCACCCCATCCACCCCCCAGCCACCGTTGGCTTGTTTCTACCATGAAGAGTCTTCTCATTTCAACCTTGAAAGGTGATCTCTACTTTAAAATCTGAAGTGCCTTCCTGCAGAAGGCAGTCATAGGCTTGCTGCGAAAAGGAAACACGGGATGGACAGATTGGTGCTAGTCGACGTAGCTGACTTTGTTTTTTTTTTTTGAACAGCTAAAATTGTGGTCTAGTGTTTATTTTCAAGGCTGGTTCTGGCCACCAGGCAGTGAATGCTGCCCGTCAGCTGTGGGACAAAGATTAGTTACCTTTGTTGGATTCTAGCCTCCTTTAAAGCTTCCTTGGTGGTTCAGATGGTAAAGAATCTGCCTGCAATGCAGGAGACCTGAGTTCAGTCCCTGGGTTGGGAAGATGCCCTGGAGAAGGGAACTGCTACCCACTCCAGTATTCTTGGGCTTCTCTGGTGGCTCAGATGGTAAAGAATCTGTTTTCAGTGCAGGAGACTGGGGTTCAATCCCTGAGTTGGGAAGAACCCTTGGAGGAGGGCATGGCAACCCACCCCAGTATTCTTGCCTGGAGAATCTCTTTGGACAGAGGAGCCTGGTGGGCTACAGTCCATAGGGTTGCAGAAAGTCAGACACGGCTGAGCGACTCAGCACAGCACAGCTCCTTTAAGATACATGCTACAGACCCCCACCTTCCTCTGGGAACCAAAACAAGCACACACGGGCAACGTTTCACATTCAGTTTGAAAGGCTCCACAGAAAGTTTGAGGCTGACCAGATTAAGAACCCTGGACAGTCATTAGATCCATCGTTCTGAAGTTTACTGGCCTAAAGCTTACAATTCTGAGCAAGGCCTTCTTAGGGCTCATGTTCTAGACACTGTCATACGTGCAAAGGCAGAACAGACTTCATTGTGAGGGAGTGAGTTCACCATCACTCTTCATGCAAGTTGTTTGCTCATGTTAGTGCAGGGGCCCAGGGGACACTGGGTTCTACATAGTTCTGCGATAGACACCGTAATTTCATTAAGCTTCTCCCTTCTGCTCCCTTTTCCGTTAGACCAAAAGGATCCAAACAGTTCTCCCTCCTGTGAGCACTTCCCTTCCCCTGAGCAAGGCCGCCTGGTGGCTGGCTTGGGCCCACAGGATGCAGTGGAGTGCGCAGAGGAGCTTGGGCCACGGACAAGTTCACGAGGGGAGCATGACTGGACAGCACCTCAGGGGAAGCCCCTGGAGGTCTTCTTCCTCCAGACCCAGCCCATCGCTCCGTCAGCAGCATATGGAGAGAGACAGGTGCCCCACCTACGTTAACAGCATGATGGGCAAGCAAGCGTTTGTTCTCTTTCAAGCCACTAGGTTTGCAGGCCTTTTGTTAAATGGCAACGGAACCAAGCGTAAGCTTAAAGTCAATCAGAATGTGTGTTTGGACTTCAAACAGCATCCCAGCTGTGGAGGAGCCTAGTGTTCATGTCCTTGCAAGCCACCAGCCCCAACCCTGCAAGGCCATCCTAACGCTCCAAGAAGCAGCCAAATTTGAAGTCGGCTGGAACAGCATCTGATTGGCCCGCGGAGGTGATGGCAGTGAGGGCTGCCTGCTTGCTATTTATACAGTGGGTGCAGGAGGGCACGTGGGGAAGAGGCTTATTGGATGCATAGCCCAGAAAGTCCTGATTTCTGCAGCGTAGACTGGTTAATACATTCTCCTGGGACATGCAAACCTACCACATCAGTCCATTAAAATAAATCACATCTGAGGATTGAAATATACATATTTTCTTTCTCTACATGAGCAAAAGCAAATTCTGCCTCCATGAAGGTTATACATCACAGGGACTTTGAATTCCCTCGGAAACAAGAATGACTGTGTTGGAGGAGACCTTACCATGGCTGTGGAGGGAGCCCAGCTCTGAGGGGTGAGAGGACGACCAGCCCCCTGCCATGGACAGAGCGTGACGTGCTCACTGCCTCTGTGGCCTCACCGCCTCTACTCCTTGTGGGGGCAGGCACTGTTGTATTTCACAAATGTCCAAGTTGAGTCTCAGTGGACCTGGGCCAGGTCTGAGACCAAGGCTCACTGATGCACTGAGACTGGACCCCTCACCACCCTCCCACCCAGGGAACAAACCTTCTCTGCCCTAAAACTGCTCACGGAAACCTGGAGGACAAAATTGTGCAAACTTCCTTGAGCAGACTAAAGACACTGAAGGCTTCTGTGTCTTTAATTTTGGATTTTAAATGGAGAGATGCCGGTCATGGTTCCTCCACAGGAACATTTGGGAAGAAACATATTTGACTCTTAGCGACCCCATGGACTCCAGCCCGCCAGGCTCCTCTGTCCTTGGAATTCTCCAGGCAAGACTACTGGAGTGGGTAGACATTTCCTCCTCCAGGGGATCTTCTCAATTCAGGTATCAAATCTGCATCTCCTGCATCTCCTGCATTACTGGTGGATTCTTTACCTGCAGAGCCACTGGGGAAGCCCCATGGATATACAGTCCATGGAATTCTCCAGGCCAGAACACTGTAGTGGGTAGCCTTTCCCTTCTCCAAGGGATCTTCCCAACCCAGGGATCGAACCCAGGTGTCTCGCATTGCAGTCAGATTCTTTACCAGCTGAGCCACAGGGAAGCCCAAGAATACTGGAGTGGGTAGCCTATCCCTTCTCCAGGGGATCTTTCTGACCCAGGAATTGAACCGGCGTCTCCTGCATTACAGGTGGATTCTTATCATTGGTAAATTAGGCGATGCCAATTAATTATAAGTGGCGTGGCTCCCTGTTGGTGATACCAGGCCTCTTTCACCAGGCCCCAAGCCTCTGTGGACTTCATTCCCACAGCCTTGGATGTCTTCCCCTCAGTCCTGTTTTCCTGATCATCTCGGGCAAATGTCCTTGCTCCCCTGAATGTTGGGAAAATCATTTTCCAATTCCATGTTCACCTGGTCCCTCGGCTTTCAAGAACATTCAGTAGCTCCATTTTGCCTCTAGAATAAAACATGATCTGTCAAAAGTGGGAATAGCTGTTGGTGGGGGTGGGGGACACATATGGTGGCTTGTTTGGCCTCCTTCTGACAAAGGTCATCGGGGGGCAAGTGACAGGAGTCAGGGGTATGTCATGTTGCCAGAGTAGCCCCGTTCTTCTGCTCCCCCATGTCCAGGCCCCTGGCAGTGTGGTCTTCTTGCTCCTCCATGAAGAGATGAAGCTCATTTCTCTCTTGAGTCTGGCCTCGTGACTTGTTTTGTCCAAAAAGGATGTGGTGAAAGAGATGAGCCTGGCCCCCAAGAGGACCACAACTGTTCTTTCTCCTGAAACTGCCCAGGTGCCATGTGGACAAGCCCAGGCTGCCCCATTGGATGATGAGAGACCGTAACCCTTCATGTCGGTCACCCCAGCTGATAGCCAGCCATCCCCCAGAAATGTGAGAGGCCAACCTAAGCTGGCCAGTCGCCAGCCCACCTGCCATCCGACCATGGATGCATGGGCAGCCAGATCAACAGACCTGTCCAGCTGACCTGCAGACTTGTGAGCAATGTCGGTGCTTATTCATTTTGGGATGATTTGTTATGCAGCATTATTTGGCAATAGATAACTGATACTCTGGACAAGCAAGGCCGGAGGGATAACCGATTTAGCTCAGTTTATTATTTTAAAAACAGGAAATATTGAAAAAGTACAGACAAATTCAGTGAATAACAGAATGAATCTCAGATGGCCAACAGTCAAGTCTATCAAAGTCAAGGGCTTCTCATAACTTGGATTTTTTGTGAGTATACTATCGTTTGTTCATCAGAACCCTATTAATAATAGACATGTGGTTGTCTTTTTTCTTCTGTTTGGAGAAGGAAATGGCAACCCACTCCAGTATTCTTGCCTGGAGAATCCCACGTACAGAACAGTCTGGCAGGCTACAGTCCGTGGGGTCACAAGAGTCAGACAAGACTTAGCTACTAAACCATCACCATTCTTTGGTTAAATACAAATGATTAACGTTGTGTATACATGTGCAGTTAATATTTTACCATATTTGATTAATCATTTTTGTGAGTGAGTTTAAAGGAAAATATAGATGTTATTTTCCCCCAAATTGTTTAATATATATCTCTAAAAAATGATGATATCCTAAATAACCACTAGAGCATTATCACACACATAACATAATTAACAAAATGGTAGTTGTTTTTCTGGGAGAGCAAAAAGAGGGAGTCATTCACAGCAGGAACCTCTATTATAGACTGTTAATGTCTGCTGCCTTCATTTACATTTGATGTATCTTTAAAAAAATTCTGAATTATATAAACAGTTCTCTATTTATCCTCCATATTGCTGATTCAGTAGTCTGTTCTACTGCATCTGCTTTTTGATGCTTCAAAATTATTTGGCTAATGTTTTGATTTTAAACAGAATGTACTTATTTAATCAATAAAATATTTTTTTTTTTTTTTTTTCAAGATGAAAAGGTCATTGCTGAGGTGCTAAGGATGAAAAACTAAGGCCATGGTGGTGTGCAGAGAAAACAGGAACTTGATTCAGAGGACAGTTAGGGATGTTGTTCAGAGAACTTTAGCTTATAACGAGCTCTTCTACTGTGGCTCTTTTAACATACCTTCAATTTTCCAGGGAGGGTAAATGAGATCTCTTTTGATCATGTTACCCACTTGTATCCTATTGTAGTCCAGATGGTTTTAATTTTAAAGCATATGCCTCGAGGAAAATGAACCCTTGAGGAACAAAGGACAAGTAAAGAATATTTACCTTATTTGTCATGGAGACACTGGTCACAGAAGAAAGTTAAAAAGCAGAGCAAATATGTAGTGAAGTTATGGTGCCCAGCCCAATTCCCACCTTCCTGAGCAAAGCAAAGTGTGTGGTTCTGAACACAATCCGTTAGGGCATCCTGTTAGGGAATCCCAGACTTCACTGTAGCCAAAGGAGTCAGTAATTACAAGGGCACATCCCTCTGTCTTCAGAGAAGGCAATGGCACCCCACTCTAGTACTCTTGCCTGGAAAATCCCACGGACGGAGAAGCCTGGTAGGCTGCAGTCCATGGGGTTGCTAGGAGTTGGACATGACTGAGCGACTTTACTTTCTCTTTTCACTTTCATGCATTGGAGAAGGAAATGGCAACCCACTCCAGTGTTCTTGCCTGGAGAATCCCAGGGACGGGGAAGCCTGGTGGGCTCTGACCCGTCTATGGGGTCACACAGAGTCGGACATGACTGAAGTGACTTAGCATAGCATAGCATATCATAGCATCCCTCTGTCTTATACTGGTAGAGATTTTTTTTAATCCATTATGTTATAAATTTTAATGTGAATTTAAGCATAGCAGATCTCTTTATGTCAAGTGAATTTTGATGCACAGATATCATAGAAGTCAAAAGAATGTTGTCCATGTTGTTGCAACATTTTATATAATGAAGTCCTTTCAGTTGAATGACTGACTAGAGGTCTCATATATATATATATATATATATATATATTTACTTTACAATATTGTATTGGTTTTGCCATACCTCAACATGAATCTGCCACAGGTGTACACATGATCCCCATCCTGAACCCCACTCCCACCTCCCTCCCCATACCATGCCTCTGGGTCATCCCAGTGCACCAGCCCCAAGCATCCTGTATCCTACATTGAATGGACTGGCGATTTGTTTCTTTATATGATATTATACATGTTTCAATGCCATTCTCCCAAATCATCCCACCCTCTCCCTCTTCCACAGAGTCCAAAAGACTGTTCTATACATCTGTGTCTCTTTTGCTGTCTTACATACAGGGTTATCGTTACCATCTTTCTAAATTCCATATATATGCATCAGTATACTGTATTGGTGTTTTTCTTTCTGGCTTACTTCACTCTGGTAGAGATTTTTTAAAGAAAAAATTTGGCCTTGCTGTGTGGCTTTCGGGATCTTAGTTCCCCAACCAGAGATTGAACACACACTCTTGGCAGTGGAAAGTGCCAAATCCTAATCTCTGGATCTCCAGGGAATTCTCTAGATTTTTTTTTAAAGAAATAATAAACCTCAAAAGCTCAGATGAGAGAATGAATGTCTGAGGAAAAATGGTGGGAACATTCATTTATCCCTTGGGCATAAACTTTCCTCACCTTCTGTCTAGGTGGAGAACCTCTGATTTAGATCCTATAGAAATTCTCTCCGTGAATTTCACAATTACATTTTCTGGCGCCTAGAGGGTGCCTGCCATTTGCCACACTCTGTATCAGGGCTGTGTGCATACCCTTAGTACCTCATGCAAACCTTCAGGGTGGAGTTTAGTTGCCTTTTACAGATAAGAAAAACTGATTCAATTCAGGGATCTCTTATTTCATACCAAGCAATTAATAATATACTACTGCATTTGTCCATTTTTTATTATCGCAGTGAGCCTAACTGCAGAGAAGGCAATGGCACCCCACTCCAGTACTCTTGCCTGGAAAATCCCATGGACAGAGGAGCCTGGTGGGCTGCCGTCTGTGGGGTCTCACAGAATTGGACACGACTGAAGTTGACTTAGCAGCAGTAGCAGCATTTGTCCATGATAATCTACTGAGTTTTTCTCTGTTAAGAATAATTAACACCTGGGGATCATAAAATCCCCCTTATATGGTAAACAGTTTCCAAAGTAGAAGTGATTATACCAATGTATCTCTATTGCAATCCATATCACTCTCTCCATTACTCCTAAATCTGCATTATGTCTGTTTCTTTTAGCTGAAGGGGAAAATTTAAATGATGAAAACTTGCATAATCCTGGTAGTGGAATAGAAAAAGAAAAACTAGGAACTTTCCGGTATTTCTCCAGTGACTCAGAAAGTGTGAAAGTATTAGTTGCTCAGTTGTGTCCGATTCTTTGCGACCCCATGGACTGTAGGCCACCAGGCTCCTCTGTCCATGGGATTCTCCAGGCAACAATACTGGAGTGGGTTGCTGTTCCTTTTTCCAGGGGATCTTCCCGACCTAGGGATCGAACCTGGGTCTCCTGCATTGCAGGCAGATTCTTTACCATCTGAGTCACCAGGGAAGCCTAGTGGTATTTCTTTAGTGGCTCAGAACAGCTCTCCACATTAAACTGTGTTGGATTTCACTGTGCTTTAAGGGTTTGGATAGAGAGAGGGTTGATTACAAACAGCACCCTTTGAGCTAGTATCAGCTTATGAGGTAGTCGCAATGCTCACATGAAAGAAAAACTTAGATTAGGTCTTTGAAGGCAATTTGGATTTTATTATCCAGGAGGTGATTTTAGAATTAGTCCATGAAGATGAAAGGGAAAGATGTTCATCTATTTCTAAACCATTAGATGTCACCAGGGTAAAGTATTGGTTTCTATCACTGTGCTAATAGCCAACCAGAGAGGACATTTTTCTCACATGTTCTTTTTTGGCCTGCCGCATTGGGTTATTCAAAATGAAATATGACTTTTAATTTAAAAAAGTTAATCACTGAAAATCTTTCTTATTTGAAGGTTTAACTAATGCTATCAATCAAATACATTCACATAGAGATAGATGATCCTTCTCATCCATTTATCCTTCCTTCCCTTCATTTTGGTTGTTTGAATAATAAATGTCTTCTCTCTTCCTGAATTTATAGTAAACTTTTTGTAACCGGGAATTGCATCGAATCCAGAAACTCTGACTCTTTAGGGTGTAATGGATAGAGCATGCTGCACTTGGTGATGCTCCCTAAATATTTCCGTTGGCGGGGATGACATTTCAGTGGTGCACACCTGTCAAAGAAATGCTATGCAAGAGAGATTTTTATGGACAGCAGCATGGTAATAGACTTCGGATCTGCAATGCATCACCAAACACTGACCTAAAACCCAGCAGGGTTGGAAGATTATTGACAAAGCATGGGCTGCAAGCCCAGGGAGAAGCTGGCAGCCCTCAAATGGACAGATGTCAAGGCCACTCAACATCTTGGCCCGGCTGAGAAGGTGTGCCACCCATCCATCAACCAGCTAATCAATATTTATGAAATGCCAGCAAGAAAAAAGTGTGATGCTGGATCCTGACAAATCAGCTGTAGCTGGGCTGGGTATGATGGAGGCTTATTAAATGTGTGTTATTTCTGCCTTCTTGCGGTTTGGGTTATTGTTGCTACCGTGGCTACTATTATTATTTTGCTTGGTCCAAGTCTGTATCTCTCTGACTGCAATCGAGGAGGAAATGACACTCCTTTTTCAAATTTCTCAACTGTGTTTCAAATACATCCCTGGAGTGCAGATGCCACATGTGATTATTAAATGGTTTGCAGTAGAATAAATACACTTTCTCTGCTGAAAAAGGAAGAAACCAACAACATCAAATTAAGTGCAGGGCAAGGGATTCTAATACACATCTCCTCTAAAAGCTGTCCTGCACATGTATGAAGTTTGCCTTCAGAAAAAGTCCTTGGCTGTAAATTCCCACTGGCTATCTATTTTACACGTGGTAGTGTATATGTTTTAATGCTACTCTCTCCATTCGTCGTACCCTCTCCTTTACTTTCCATGGCGGTGAGGAGACCATGATGGAGAGTGTGAGCTTTCCTGGGCAGCTACTGCCTTGGAGTTCTGACCAGCCTCTGTGGCCAGGGGGTTTGGCTGGAGCTGCGGCAGCAGCAGCAAGCTCATTGCCAGTCAGCACCTGTCAGCCCTTCATGGGTGTTTTGATGCTGAAATTATCTTATCCAAGAGCCCGAGTCTGCGGAGCAAAGATGGGGTGTTGGGTTTTATGCTCATGCCCAGAAGACAGCGAGTGAGTGAGTGATAGTCGCTCAGTTGCTTCTGACTCTTTGCGACCCCTTGGATTGTGGCCCGTCAGGCTCCTCTGTCCATGGGATTCTCCAGGCAGGAATACTGGAGTGGGTTGCCATTTCCTTCTCCACATCCAAAAGAGAACTCCTAAAGAAACTGGAAGTCTTGGGGCTGCACACCTGACCAGAGGCTCATGCCTCCTGGACAGGAAACACTGCTCTGGCCAGAGACAAGGGCTCAAGGCTCTCAGAACCTCAGGCAGCAGCATGCCTGGAGGATCCTCTTCTGTGCCCACCCCACGCAACCACAAGAGCTCTTCTCTTCTAGCAATCGTCCAAACCTTTCATGCCTGCCTCCTCCACGGAGCCTTCTCGGATTGCTGCCCTGTGCGCCAGTCTCTTACTCCCGGACCAGTTACCCAGCTACTGAACACATCTGTACCCTTTGCCTCTGCTTCTTTGCCCAATTTCTATTAATACCCTATTCACCCCAGAATACACTCACCCTTCCTCCAAAGTCTGCATAGTACCTTCGTTTAGATCCGGGACCAAAAGCCACCTCTTCAAGGAGGCCTGTCCCCATTTCCCCAGGCAGAGATGACAAGAGTTTTGCATTTCTCCACACTCTCCTTTACCATGAGGAGATGCTTGTAACCACCCCCCTCACTGGTGGCAAGTCCTGTCTCCACCACTCCACTCATCAGTTGTGTGACCTTGCACAGATGACTTAATCTTGCTGTGCTTCAGTTTCCAAAATGGGGGTTATAATGTCCATACTTATTTCAGGAGGTTAGGTGGAGAATTAGTACACACAAAACATGAAGACAGTGCCTTAAACACGTGTGGGTGTTAGTCATTCAGTCGTGTCTGACTACGATGGCCTGAGGACTGTAGCCCACCAGGCTCCTCTGTCCATGGGATTCTCCAGACAAGAATACTGGAGTGGGTTGCCATGCCCTCTTCCAGGGCATCTTTCCAAACCAGGGATTGAACCCAGGTCTCCTGAATTTCAGGCAGATTCTTTACCATCTGAGCCACCAGGGAAGCCCAAGTAACTGCTTAACAGGCGTTATGGTTCCTTGCATTGTTTCAACCTTGGGTATACTTAGCACTCGGTGATTCAGGCTTCTGTGGCCTCCTCATGGAACATGGCAGGCTCCTCAGAAGCTTATCCACCAAAACTAATAGCTTCATGAGTCCCACACTAAAGCCCCAGTTCTCTTTATCTCTTTTTATGCCCTATGACTTAATTTTAAAACTTTATTACTATTTTTAATGTTTTTAATTTATTTGGCTGTGCTGAGTCTTAGTAGCAGCACGTGGGATCTGGTTCCCTTTCCAGGGCGAACCCTGGGTCCCCTGCATTAGGAGCACAGAGTCTTAGCCACTGGACCACCAGGGAAGTCCCTGTGCCCTTTACCTTTAAAATCTACTTCTTGCTATAGAAAAGATCAGGATACACAAAACCAGAGTGAAATCTCTTGTAAATACCATCATCCAGCTTCTATGATTATTAACTCATGGCTAGTTTTATTTTCTCTAATCCCCCTTACTCTGTTTTCCTCTTCCCTGGGCCCCTAGCTATACTGAAGGAAATACTAGGCATAAAATTTCTCCCAAGGGTGACTTTTTAATGAACTTATCCTATACTCCTGGGAAGGATGATATATTCTCCTTGTGCCAAGTAGGAAGCACCTCCAGGATTCCAGCACCCTACTGTTTGGACCACAGAACCTCCCAGTGCTATGGGCCTGAACTTTGACCTGCCTTCCTCCCATAATCACTTGCAATAGTAGTTTTTATTTGTTTATTTTTAATTAATTTTTTCAAAACTGGTTTTGTAAACCAGTAAACAAAGACCATGATCTGATCTGTGGTGCCATCCAGGCTTTGTAATAACAAGCCATGATGGATGAGGATCTTTGAAAATCACTTGATAATTGAGAAAAATCTCATTTACCAGTCAGAGTGGCCACTGTGTCTTGAGTCATTGGCGCCTTAGGAGGCAAGGATCATCCTTGCCTGACTCATGATGACTGTGTCTGAGGCAATTGGACACTTGGGGATTTCACTGCTGGCAATGAAGAATTTCATTACCCTAAGAATTCATTAGTCCTGGAGGACTTTAGCCTGTTTAAAATTGAACTTTCAAGAACAAGTTTGCAAATGAAATTACTTAAGATAGAGGACACCTCCACTTTGCTTTTGTTTTTGTTTAAAGAATATTCTTATAGCTCATTACAAGGGGAGACTTACTTGTGTGTGGGGGTTGTGTTCAGGTTCAGAAAATGAGTGGGGGGGTAACCATTCTGTTGTTTATATTTTTGTGCTTGGATCAATCCTTCAGAGATGAATTTAGTATCTCCTAGCTGTAGAGGGGGAGAAAGCAATGGCAACCCACTTTGGTATGCCTGGAAAGTCCCATGGACGGAGGAGCCTTGTAGGCTGCAGTCCACGGGGTCGCTAACAGTTGGACATGACTGAGAGACTTCATTTTCACTTTCAGGCATTGGAGAAGGAAATGGCACGCCACTCCAGTGTTCTTGCCTGGAGAATCCCAGGGACCTGGAAGTCTGTTGGGCTGCCGTCTATGGGGTCGCACAGAGTCGGACATGACTGAAGTGACTTAGCAGCAGCAGCTGTAGAAGGGGAGGCAATTAGCTGGCACATGTAATGCTTCTGCTCTTTTTTTTTTTTTAACTTTTTACTTTATACCGTGGTATAGCCCATTAACCCCGGAGAAGGCAATGACACCCCAGTCCAGTACTCTTGCCTGGAAAATCCCATGGACGGAGGAGCCTGGTGGGCTGCAATCCATGGGGTCATGACGAGTCAGACACGACTGAGCGACTTCACTTTCACTTTTCACTTTCATGCATTGGAGAAGGAAATGGCAACTCACTCCAGTATTCTTGCCTGGAGAATCCCAGGGATGGGAGCCTGGCGGGCTGCCGTCTATGGGGTCGCACAGAGTTGGACATGACTGACGCGACTTAGCAGCAGCAGCAGCAGGGCTCATTAATGTTATGATAGTTTCAGGTGCACAGTAGAGCAAGTTAGCCACTCTCATACGTGTATCCATTCACCCTCAAACTCCCCTCCTGTCCAAGCTGCCACATAACATTGAGCAGAATTTCATGTCCTATATAGCTACTGCCTTTTCTGATGGCTTGTGGACAGCTGGTGACTGACAGTGCAGAAACCAGGCCCATGCTTATGGTCCTTCTCAGAGCAAGGTTCCAGGCACCATTTATAATAATGTCTTGTCCATGGTTTAGTGACTTCGATTTGATGACTTCACATCCTTGTGTCTGAAAGTGGTTTATTAGCAAGGATCTAGGGTTGTAAGTCACAGGGAGTAAGAGACACTTCAAATCAAAAGTTCTCCAACCTTTTTAATGTATCTTCCCTAGTAGTTCAGATGGTAAAGAATCTCCCTGCAATGTGGAGACCTGGTTTCCATTCCTGGGGCCCGTGGATCCCTGGGTCAGGAAGATCCCTTGGAGAAGGGCATGGCTACTCACTCCAGTATTCTTGCCTAGAGAGTCCCATGGACTGAGGAGCCTGGCGGGCTATAGTCTATGGGGTCGCTAGGAGTCAGACACGACTGAGCGACTTCACTTTCAATTTTCACTTTCAAGCTCATACACTTTTACTAATCCTAACCCACTCCAGTACCCTTGCCTGGAAAATCTCATGGACAGAGGGGCCTGGTGGGCACCAGTCCATGGGGTCGCTAGGAGTCGGACACGACTGAGCGACTTCACTTTCAATTTTCACTTTCATGCATTGGAGAAGGAAATGACACACCACTCCAATGTTCTTGCCTGGAGAATCCCAGGGACGGGGGAGGCTGGTGGGCTGCCGTCTATGGGGTCGCACAGAGTCGGACACCACTGAAGTGACTTAGCAGCAGCAGCAAACACACACTTACAAATTCTGCATGATGACTTTAAACTGCAAGTAAGGAGATCAATCCTGGGTGTTCATTGGAAGGAATGATGCTAAAGCTGAAACTCCAATACTTTGGCTACCTCATGCGAAGAGTTGACTCATTGGAAAAGACTCTGATGCTGGGAGGGATAGGGGGCAGGAGGAGAAGGGGATGACAGAGGATGAGATGGCTGGACAGCATCACCAACTCGATGGACATGAGTTTGGGTGAACTCCGGGAGCCGATGATGGACAGGGAGGCCTGGCGTGCTGCGATTCATGGGGTCGCAAAGAGTCGGACACGACTGAGCGACTGAACTGAACTGAAGGTTAATGGAGAGTGGGGACGATGGTCTTGCATATTAGCAATGACTTTTTAAAATGCTACAAATTGGAATTATGTTTCCCCCTTTACTCTTTTCTGCCTTTTCTGTAATGACCAAGGCCTGTGTGTTTTGTCTACGCTCCAGACAGTCTCTGGTCAATTCAATAATTGTAGGAACAAAGTCTAATCTACCTGGTCCACTCGGGACTGTCCCTGGCCATTGTTTGGTCTTTTATGATACACTCTGTCTTTTATAATAAAAACGATGCTTATAAAATAATGGTACAACTTGGACTTAGAAACACAGAGCTTGGGTTCCAGTGTTGGCTTTGATAGTCACTGGTTGTTTGACCAGGTAAGTCAGGCAATCTTTCTGAGCCTGTTTCTTTATCACTAAACTGAGGAGGACAGTGTTTATTTCAGTTACCATAAGTTTGTCACGAGAAGTAGAAGAGATGGGTAAAGTGAATAAAGAAGTAGAAGTGATTAAAGTGAGCTTCAGTCACTAATTGAAGTTCATATGTTCTATCAAGTTCACTCAAAAACATCAATAATGGGGAAGTATTAGGTTTCAAACTTAAACGATATTGATTGACAAGCCACTTGTCTCAATTTCTTGATATTTCTTACACATGAGAAATTAAGCATGAATTTTACTTGGAGAAGAAAGAGGCTATATTTTCATGTTTAGTAGCAAAATAGGTTGAAGAAAAGTCATACTACCATTGGGTAGTGTTGCATAATAGTATATCAAGCAGTATATCAGACATAAATTAACAGTACTGTATTCTGTATTTGAAAACTGCTAAGACAGTAAATCTTCATCACAAGAAAAAAAAATTTTTTTATGTGACTGTGGGTGGTGTCAGATGTTAACGAACTTATAGCGGTGATCATTTTGCAGTTTATACAAATATGGGATCATTATGTCCTATGCTTGTGCACTCAGGCGTGTCCGATTCTTTGTGACCTCACAGACTGTAGCCTTCCACTCCTCTGTCCGTGAGATTGTCCCCTCAAGAATACTGGAGTGAGTTGCCACTTCCTCCTCCGGGGAGCTTCCCAACTCAGGGACAGAACACGAGTTTCCTGCACTGCAGGCAGATTCTTTACCACTGAGGCAGCAGAGAAGCCCCGTTATGTTGTATGCTGCTGCTAAGTCGCTTCAGTCGTGTCCGACTCTGTGCGACCCCATAGACGGAAGCTCACCAGGCTCCCCCGTCCCTGGGATTCTCCAGGCAAGAATACTGGAGTGGGTTGCCATTTCCTTCTCCAATGCATGAAAGTGAAAAGTCAAAGTGAAGTCGCCAGTCGTGTCCGACTCTTGCATTTAAGAGAACTACAAACACGATGAACCTCGAAGACATACACAAAAAGTCATATATTGTCGGATTCCATCAGAGGCAAATCCATTAAGACAGGAAGAGATTTGTGGTTGCCAGGGACTGCAGGTGGGGTGGAGGGGAGGAGGAGCAACTCTGAAAGGGTTGATGGTTAGTTTAGTGTGTGATTTTATTCGGTGAAAACAAGAGACCTACAGAAAAACTGTGAGACAGAGATGAGATGAGGGGAAATAGATGTGAAAAAAGACTTAAAGGACATGAAGTTTTTAACATGGGCAATCTTGGAATACACAGTTGGGTGATAAAAGCTAATGAAACTCAAACAGGTGAGGGCAGCTATTTCTATAGGGTACTGCAGAAAGAGGCAGAGGAACGGGCAGGGGGGGGGTGCTGCTAAGTTTTAGGTTTTTTTTTAAATTTTTTTCAAGTTTTTTTTTTTTTTGATGTGGACCATTTTTTAAAGTCCTTATTGAATTTGTTATAATATTGCTTCTGCTTTGTCTTGGTTTTATGGCTGAGCGGTACGTAGGATATGCCTTAGTAAAAAATGCTTCAAACCTATGCCAATTAAATGTACTGTTTTGTCAAAAGGGACTCCATGAGCTGTTACAAGGTTACAGCGAAAACACTTTTCAAAAACATATAGACACAGACCTGAGGGGCAGAAATGTTCTCTGCAACAGTTGCAAGAGATCAAGTGAAACTCACATGTTTACATTCACTTTGTGGTGAGTTGAGAAAGGATTTCTTATTACTCCTATTTTATCTTTAATAAAGTGGTAAGTAATTCCTATTCAACGGAACAATATGGTTGAAAGAAAATTCTAGAAGAATGTTGCCACATTAAAAAAAGATTCGAGAATTTAAAAAATACAGCCACAACAAAGGAAACAGTCACAGTATAATTTCATAAAACACTGAGATTATTTTTCTGGTAATATCCAAGCCTTAAAACACAGAATGGAGTGAACTAAAACCCCACTCCTGATGTCCCAGACATCCCCACAGGCCCAGTTTACCTGTTAAACCAGTCGTCTGTGTATCTAGGGTACGGATAGGGATCATTGCTGCTGAAGTCATAGCTCGCCTCAGCGTTCTGCAAAACACAAGGTGCGTCACCAGGTCATAAATCCAGAGCATGGACATGAGAAGATGCTAAGAGATGCAACTGTCTCATGTGGACAGTCCCTCACCCAGGGCTATGTCAATCTGCTTTCTGGACCAACCCTTGAAGAGGCGACAGAGCAGGTGTGTGTCCATGGGGTTTCCATCCTCTCCTGATATCCTCTTTTCCAAGCACCCTCACCCCATCCTGTTCCAGGTTCTCAAAGTGTTAGCAAATTTGGGTTCTGTGCTACCCAGGACCATCTCCATTTTAAGTTGAGGGACCACTGTGGGTCAGTGGGGCTCATTTGGAGCCAAGACTCACATTAAGCTTCCCTGGACTGATGGCCAGAAGGTTCTAGTTCTCATGTCACAAGTGAGGAAGCCTCTTGCTTTATGTAGAACTCATTCCCAGCTCCCAGCTTTGGGCCGACAGAGGCTTGTCTCCTTTACAATTATGAGTGTTAAACCCAAGACCCAAACACTGGCCACAATATCAACCTCATTTATTTACTCAACAAATATCATTGAATCTAATATATACCAGGGGTTCCCTGGTAGCTCAGCTGATAACCTGCAAGGCAGGAGACCCTGGTTTGATTCCTGGGTCTAGAAGATCCACTGGAGGAGGGATAGGCTACCCACTCCAGTATTCTTGGGCTTCCCTGGTGGCTCACACGGTAAAGAATCCACCTGCAATGCAGGGGACCTGGGTTTGATCCCTGGGTTGGGAAGATTCCCTGGAGAAGGGAATGACTACCCAGTCCAGTGTTCTGGTCTAGTGATTCCATGGACAGTCCACGGGGTGGCAAAGAGTTGGACATGACTGAGCCGCTTTCACTTGACTTTCCCAAGGATGGGAATACAGTGGTGACATCCCTGCCTGCATGTAACTTACAGCCTAATTAGGGGGACTGATATCAATCCAACAAGTAAATACAGGATTGCAAACAAGGGTCCTCTTAACCCTACAGGTTACAATGAGGAGTTTAAATTCTACGCAGTCCAGCACCTCCATTTTTCCCACTAAGAGTCTTGCCCCTCAGAAATCAATTATGTATTCACTTAATTTGTCTCTAGGTGATTTCATGTTTTAATTTTTTCCATCTCAGCCTTTTATTGTGGTCCATGATGGGAGATGGCCTCCCATCATCCGGTGGCTAATCCCTTCCTTCCTCCTCTCTGCCTTGTAGGTTGCCCAGGGATGCGGAGTTCCATGAAGCTCCTCTCTTCTCATCCCACCCTCCCTCCTTTGTTTTTGAGGTCTGCAACCAAGATCCCAGATGGTTTCCTGGTCCACAGTATCCACTTGGCTGGGAATCACTGGGCTAGGTGTGTATTCCAGCTTGGAAATGTCCCGATTCCAAGGCACCCTGAGACATTTTCAGGAGTTCTGCCCTTTTATGAGACAAAACACTATGGTTTGTAATAGTGTTACATGATGTTTGCATGATGTTTTTAAGAGCAAATTGACCAGTTCCATGAGTCTGGGTTTCCATTTGTTGGAAGGGAAAGGGCCATCAGTAGCTGGAACGACCTGAATTGTAATACCAATGTATTAAAATAAATGTGCTTGGGGCAGAAGTCACCTTGAAATTTGTTGAAAAATTTTTCATTTAAAAGTTTTTAGCTTTATTGAGGTATAACTGATACACAAAATATCCCATACATTTAATGTGTACATCTTGCTGAGTTTGGACATGTGTATATACTCACGACACTATCACCACAACCTAGGTACTCAACATACCCTTTACCTCCAAAAACGTCCTTGTGTTCTTTTTTTTGGTAAGAACATTTACCATGAAATCTATCCTCTGAACATATTTTATAGTATATAATACTATATTGTTGACTGTTACATGACAGAGGTCTAGACTTTATTCATTTATATAAAGGCAACATTATATTCATTGAAAAATAATTCCTCATTCCATTCAAAATTTGGACCAGTCATTGTATATTGGACACTGAACATGGCTATCTGTATTCTAGAATCTAGGTCTTCCTTCAGTTCCTGGCTTTAGAGAGGATAACGTCCTGTCTCCACTGGCCATAATTATTGGCAGATACCCAAATCACCTGCATTCACCATTAATATAATCTCATCTTTGGGAGACCCTCTCAGATTTGGCATATTGTTTTTTTTTTTTTTTCCTTGACTTTTCTTGAGCTATTTAGATTCAGTTCTTTCAAGGGATACTATCTTAAAAGTAACTTCTTCCTCTTCCCTAAGTATGTTTAGTTACCTCTAAACTTTGCTGAATTTTTGAAACAAGAGCATCCTTAGGTAGGGTTGATGGAGCGGGAATATCAAGAAGAATATAAGCTAATGGTATATCTTTTGGGTTTCAAAGCTGAGGTTGAAACTTTAAACAGTTGATTTGGAAGAATATTTGCTAAGCTTGGTTTGTTTCTATGTAACAGAGATTAAAAGGCCCCAGTCTAAGGCTAGCTGAATGGAAAATTCATGGACTAGCCCTCCTGAGGCCCTCAGAGGGGATCCTGAGTGCTACCTCTCTCTTCTGAGCTGGGTTCCTGGAGTGGGAAGGGGACACATTGGAATGTTGAACCTCAGAGAGGTCTGGGATTCACCCTAGGACAGTAGCTGAGGACCAGAAGCAGCACTGTGGGGTGTCTTAGCTGAGGGACCTGGGGTGGCCCCCCTCTGTGTTCTGTGATGCACAGCACAGAGGAGGAAGCAGCGGAATAATCTTGGGAGGCTGAGATTAGTGAGAACATGATGAGAGAACAGGCTGCCCCAGGAAGTCCAGGGGTCAGGACAGTGAGGATCCAGGGTTAAGAGAGAATATACGAGCAGGGATGACTGAGGCCCGTGGGAGTGGGGCTGGAGCTGATGGTTCCAAGGTGGAGAGGTGATGAGACATGAGCTCTAGGACCCCACCCCCTCTTCTTGATTCTGTGCTAGTCCTATGAAGCTTGAGGGTGGAGGTAGGAGGGTGGGGGCACAACTTGAGCAGGACAATGTCAAATTTCTACCATTGGTAGAGTAGCTTTTGGATAGAAATTAAATTCTACTAGAGGAAAAATAAAATCAGGATTTTCTGCACTTTTGTGTTTGCTGCCTAAGCAGCTGACCCATTTCTCCAGGTTTCTCACTCACAATTGTCTCCTGAGGTCTGGGCTGAGGTCTTTGGCTCTAAGATCTGGTCCTGGAGGAAATGGCTTGCAATGAGGTGGGTTTGGGGCAGAGGGAGGAAGTGGAGAGTTCTGACAACAGAGCTTGATTCTGAGAAGGCACAGACTCTGAGACCACTTTTATAGCAAGAAGAAAGACCATGTATTGTCTGAGGTCAGCTTCATCTCTGAAGGTTGAAATGGATGAAAATATAGGAATTTTAATTTGTTGTCTTTACAGTTAATTTGATGACTAATGCTAATTCCTTGTGTAATTGTCTATGCTGAGACTTCGTATTAAGGAAGGCAAACAGTTTTTGTTTGGTCATATATTTTCTGGCTAAATGTCAAATGGTTTATAGCAAGTAAGGATGAGCAACTTTTTGCAAGGGTTCTGTTTATAATTTTGTAGTCCAAACTGAATCATTTATTGATCCAAACAATTTTGTCATCCATAAAATTGTCTGTGTACAGGAATAAATTAAACTGGCCTTGGATCATACAGGAATTTTCTAAAATATCCATTAACATGGATGTTTGGGAGGAAGTAGAGTCTCTGTAGATTTAATACTTGGGAATCCAAGGCTAAGACAGAAGCTTGTTTTGGTTTGAATTCTGTAACATTGTCCAAAAATACATTAGTCTATTTTCCTTTAGAAAATACTAGCTGTTTAGTGAACATAATTTAATCATTGATGATTCAGGCTCAGGCTGATTCAGAGTCACCATTAAGAGCAACATAGTGGAGAAAGTTGGAAGATTGGGTTGAATCCAAAATGACCTCAGGGCATCTCTGCAAGTTATTTCTGGAAGAAACTTTTGATAATGGCTCATTTATTCTTTAAGAGTTGAGTGCAGGCAAAAAAATACATCCAGTAATTAATTATCTAAGTCTTAGTTTCTGAATACTTGAATGCATAGTCAAAAAGCAACGCTAGATTGCTCAGATGCTCATTGTGTCTGACCCTTCGCGACTCCACGGACTGTAGCCCACCAGGCTCCTCTGTCCAAGGGAATTTTCCAGGCAAGAATACTGGAGTGGGTTGCCATTTCCTACTCTATGGGATCTTCCCAACCCAGGGATCTAACCCTCACCGCTTACATCTCCTGCACTGGCTGGTGGCTTCTTTACCACTAGCGCCACCTGGAAAGCCCCAATACTAGACTGTTGTTGTTCAGTCACTCAGTCATGTCTGACTCTTTGCGACCCCATGGACTGCATGCAGCGCACCAGGCTTCCCTGCCCTTCACCATCTCCCAGAGCTTGCTCAAACTCATGTCCATCGAGTTGATGATGCCATTCAACCATCTTGTCCTCTGCTGTCCCCTTCTCCTTCTGCTTTCTATCTTTTTGCAGCATCAGGGTCTTTCCCAATGAGTCAGTTCTTTGCATCAGGTGGCCAAAGTATTGGAGCTTTGGCTTCAGCATCAGTCCTTCCAATGAATATTCAGGATTGATTTCCTTTAGGATTGACTGGTTTGACCTTTTTGCAGTCCAAAGTGGGGACTCTTAAGAGTCTTCAACACCATAATTCAAAAGCATCAATTATCTGGCACTCAGCCTTCTTTATGGTCCAACTTTCAAAACTATACATGACTACTGGAAAAAATCACAGCTTTCACTATATGGACCTTTGTAAGTAAAGTAATGTTTCTGCTTTTTAATATGCTGTCTAGGTTTGTCATAGCTTTTTTTTCCAAGGAGCAAGTGTCTTTTAATTTTCATGGTTGCAGTCACCATCTGCAGTGAGTTTGGAGCCCCAAAAATACTAGATTAGCTCTCAGAAAAGAAATTTAATGATTACAGGTTTGCCTGTTTACACTGTGCACTTCCCATAAGATTGATTTGCCTGCCCTCTTGGCTTAGTAAGGACAAGGGACTTACAAATATTCACAAAATCTTCTGACCCCATTGTATCTGAGGCACTGCCATTAAAGGCATGTCTGATGCTTGGGCTGGTCTCACAGTGGAAGCTGGTGGTAGGCCTGGTAGCAACCATGTCTGAATTGCTTTAACATTTTCAGAGAAGCTTCTGAGACCTTTGAGACTGAACTCAGTTCTGGCACTGCCACCCTGACCTCCCAATCTGGACTCTACCTGCTCTGGGACCACTGGATTTTCCTTGTTGGCTTGTACAAGTGGATGCGTCTGCAGGTGTCAGCTTGGAGTAGGGGACAGAAAACAGGCATTCAATCAGACAGATCTGGTTTTGAACCAGGCTATTTGGTCTTGACAATATTCATAGTTTCTGGAAACTGAAATTTTCCTCATCTTTAAAATGAAATGACAAAATGGTAACTGTTTATTGCTATGAGGGTAGAAGGGAGGAAGGGAGGGATATGAGCCAGGAAGCGCCCTATGGATGACCTCACACTTCTGCTTTTTTCATCTGCTTTACCTTCTTTTATCATCTATGTCAAAAGTCACAAAGCATGACTCTTGAGCCACATTCAGCCCACCACTTGTTTTTCTAAATAAAGTTTTATTGGAGCATAATCATGTTCATTTGCTTATGGGTTGCATATGGCTGTTTTTACACTATAACAGCAGATTTAAGCAGTTGTGACAGAGGCCTACAAATCTTAAAATATTTACTATCTTTCACAGAAAGAATTTGCCTGCATGGATCACAGTCTTGTCATGGAGAAGAGGCTTGTGTAATTCAATGAAGCTATGAACCGTGCTGTGCAGGGCCACCCAAGACAGATGGTCATAGGACCATTCTGACAAATCGTGGTACACTGGAGGAGGAAATGGCAATCCACTTCAGTATTCTTGCCTGGAGAACCTCCTGAACAGTATGAAAAGGCAAAAATATATGACACTGGAATATGAGCCCCCAGGTTGGAAGGTGTCCAATATGCTACTGGTCAAGAGTGGAGAGAAATTACTCATAGCTCCAGAAAGAGTGAAGCAGCTTGGCTGAAGAGGAAATGATGCCCAGTTGTGGATGTGTCTGGCAATGAAAGTAAAGTCCAATGCTATAAAGAACAATGTTGTATAGAACTTGGATTGTTAGGTTTATGAATCAAGATAAATTGGATGTGGTCAAGCAGGAGATGGCAAGATTGAACACTGACATCTTAGGAATCAATGAACTAAAATGGATGGGAATGGGTAAATTTAATTCAGATGACCATTACATCTAATACATGGACAAGAATCTCATAGAAGAAATGGACTAACCCTTATAGTCAACAAAAGAGTCCAAAATGCAATCCTTGGATGCAACCTCAGAAATGACAGAATGATTTTGATTCATTTCCAAGGCAAACCATCTCAGCATCACAGTATTCTGGGTCTATGCCCCAACTGATGCCAAAGAGGCTGAAGCTGACCAAGCTGACCATGAAGGCCGACAACATCTTTTAGAACTAACATAAAAAAAGTGTCCTAAAAAAAGAGTCCTTTCATCATAGGAAATTGGGATATAAAAGTAGAAAGTCGAGAGATACTCAGAAGAACAGGCAAGTCTGGCCTTGGAGTACAAAATGAAACAAGGAAAAGGATAACAGAGTTTTGTCAAGAGAACATCCTGGCTGTGGCAAACATGCTTTTCCAACAACTCAAGACACAACTCTACACATGGACATCACCAGATGGTTAATACCGAAATCAGATTGGTTGTGTTATTTGCAGCCAAAGATAGAGCTCTATACAGTCAACATAAACAAGACCTGGAGCTGACTGTGGCTCAGAGCATCAGCTGCTTCTTGCAAAATTCAGGCTTAAATTGAAGAAAGTAGAGAAAACCACTAGGCCATTCAGATATGATCAAATCCCTTATGATTATACAGTAGAGGTGAAAAGTAGATTCAAGGGATGAGATCTGATAGACAATGTGCCTGAAGAACTATGGACAGAGGTTCATAAAACTGCGCAGGAGATGGTGACTAAAACCAGCCCCAAGAAAAAGAAATGCAAGGCAAGGTGTTGTCTGAGGAGGCCTTACAAATGGCCAAGAAAAGAAGAGAAGCAAAAGGCAAGGGAGAGAGGGAAAGATAGACCCAAATGAACACAGAGTTCCGGAAAATAGCAAGGAGAGATAAGAAGGCCTTTTTAAGTGAACAGTGCAAAGAAATAGAGGAAAACAATAGAATGGGAAAGACTAGAGATCTCTTCAGGAAAACTGGAGATAACAAGGGAACATTTCATGCAAGGATGGGCACAATAAAGGACAGAAATGGTAAAGGCCTAACAGAAGCACAAGAGATTAAGAAGAGGTGGCACGAATACATAGAAGAACCATACAAAAAAGGTCTTAATGACCTGGATAACCATGATGGTGTGATCACTCACCTAGAGCTGGACATCTTGGAGTGTGGATTCAAGTGGGCCTTAGGAAGCATCACTATGAGCACAGCTAGCGGAGGTGATGGAATTCTAGGTGAGTAGTTAAAATCCTAAAAGATGATGCTGTTAAAGTGCTACACTTAATATACCAGCAAATTTGTAAAACTCAGCCATGGCCACAGAACTGGAAAAGGTCAATTTTCATTCCAATCCTAAAGAAGGGCAATGCCAAAAAATGTTCCAATGACTACACAATTGTACTCATTTCACATGCTAGCAAGGTTGTGCTCAAAATCCTTCAAGCCCTAGCTTGTACGTGAACTGAGAACTTCCAGATGTACAAACTGGGTTTTGAAGAGGCAGAGGAACCAGGGATCAAATTGCCAACATTTGATAGATCATGGAGAAAGCAAGAGATTTCCAGAAAAATATCTACTTCTGCTTAATTGATTATGCTAAAGTCTTTGTGGATCGAAATAAACTGAAGAATTAAGAGACGGGACCAGACGACCTTACTTGTCTCCTGAGATATCTATCTGGGGATCAAGAAGCTATAGTTAGAACAGGATCTGGAACAATGGAATGGTTCCAAATAGGGAAAAAAGTATGACAAGGCTGTATATTGTCACCCTGCTTACTTAACTTCTATGCAGAGTACATCATCCAAAATGCTGGGCTGGATGAGTCACAAGCTGGAACTAAGATTGCTGGGAGAAATATCAATACATTCACATATGCAGATGACACTCTTCTAATGGCAGAAAGCGAAGAGGAACTAAAGAGCCTGCTGATGAAGGTGAAAGAGGAGAGTGTAAAAGCTGGCTTAAAACTCAGCATTCAAAAAATTAAGATCATGGCATCAGATCCCATCACTTTATGGCAAATAGAAAGGAGAAAAGTGGAAGCAGTGACAGATTTCATTTTCTTGGGCTCCAAAATCACTGTAGACAGTGATTTCGGCTATGAAATTAAAAGGTACTTGCTCCTTGGAAGGAAAGCTAAGACATACCCAGACAGTGTATTAAAAAGCAGAGACATCACCTTGCCTGCAAAGGTCCCTAAAGTCAAAGTTTCCCAGACGGAGGTGCTGTTTTGCAACTCACCCACAGGTAGGGGGAGTTTTTTTTTTTTTTCAGTTTCACAAGAATGCAGGTAAGGACTAGCATGGGTTTGAGCCACAGCAAGAAATACATCTGTCTAGTTACAGTCATGTATAAGCCAAGACCGCAGAGGAATTGTACCACGGAGACAATGTGTCCCTGTGAGATGTCAGGTAATTCCAGACTCAAATAATATCTCTCGCAGTGAGAGTTTGTGCTAATGGTACATCATGGCATATGATTAGTCGCCAGTGTAATTTCGCAGCAATTGGCACTCAGAACAAGAGCGTAGGTTGCATTTGTCCCTTTATTCTGGCTTGCTCTTTTCTCTCAAGGCATTTAACCACATAACCCAGCTAGGAGCTGGTAACAGTATCAGCTGAAATTGCTCTGTGCTTAGGGACCAATGAAACAGGAGCAAGCTTCTCAGATAGACTCCCAAACTGCAACCTTATCGTCCTAGAACAAAGCTCATCTGTATGGAAATTGAGCAGAAAAGTGCCCAGGCCACTAGAGTATGAAGAATTTTGCTCTGTGCCTTCTTGCATCAGATGTGGTCACGTTGGAAAGTTTCCAAGGGCGCATATTTGAATTTTCCTCAATTCATTCTCCCATATGCACTGGTTTAACGATCATGTTCAGCTCACTTTTGACTGAAACCAACATTAAAGAGATTTATGTATATCTTAAGTCTAGCAGTAAAACTTAATGAAATTTAACATTTCTCTAGCACTCAAAATTTTTTTTAAAAGGCGAATAGTCAGAAAATTGATGGAAATCTTTCTTCTATACTCTGAAGATTTCCAGAGTTATGTGTTTTTCCAGTGACAGAATGTTCTCTGTGGATTGGACACCAGGAGATTTCAGCAGCATGTTAAGCTATTCACTGGACTATACGCTGGAGTAGGAGCTGGCAACTCACTCCAGTATTCTTGCCTGGAGAATCCCATGGAAAGAGGAGCCTGGTGGGCCACAGTCCATGGGGTCGCAAAGAGTTGGACACAGTTGAAGTGAATTAGCATGGCATGGACTGTGCTCCAGGTAAGAGGAATGTAGGTCCAAGCCATGTCTGGACCATTGTGGTTTTTAGTTTCCAAAGCTGTGCAGTTCCATCCTTTGGTCCTAATGTTACTCTTAAAAAATTTTTTTTTAAATTATTTATTTATTTGGCTGTGGTGGGTCTTAGTTCATGCAAGACCTAGCTCCTTGACCAGGGCTCGAACCTGGGCCTCCTGTATTGGGAGTGTGGAGTCTTAACCACTGAATCACCAGGGAAGTCCCTCTAATGTTACTCCTATTGGCAGATTAAGGGAGGTTCTGGCCACCGAATATTCTGTGCTGTGCTGTGCTTAGTTGTTCAGTCTAAGCTGTTCAGTTGTTCAGTCTAGTCATCCCCTCTGTCCATGGGGATTCTCCAGGCAAGAATACTGGAGGTGGTTGCCATGCCCTTCTCCAGGGAATCTTCCCAACTCAGAGATCAAACCCAGGTCTCCTGCATTGCAGGAGGATTCTTTACCATCTGAGCCACCAGGAAAGCCCAAGAATGGTGGAGTGGATATCCTATCCCTTCTACAGGGGATCTTCCTGACCCAGAAATTGAACTGCATTGCAGGCATATTCTTTACCAGCTGAGCTACAAGGGAAGCCTGCACTAAAAATAAGAAGAGATAATCATAATATTAATTCCTAATGGCTAAGATAGCACTCTAAGTTCATGCTGCTGCTGCTGCTAAGTTGCTTTAGTCGTGCTTGACTCTGTGTGACCTCATAGACGGCAGCCCACCAGGCTCCCCCGTCCCTGGGATTCTCCAGGCAAGAACACTGGAGTGGATTGCCATTTCCTTCTGCAATGCATGAAAGTGAAAAGGAAAGGGAAGTTGCTCAGTTGTGTCAGACTCTTAGCGACCCCACGGACTGCAGCCTACCAGGCTCCTCCGTCCATGGGATTCTCCAGGCAAGAGTACTGGAGTGGGGTGCCAATGCCTTCCCCACCCTAAGTTCATAGAGTGCCTTTAAGTTTTTCAAAGGTCTTTAAGTTCTCTTACTTGATTTAATATGCTCCAAAACTCTGTAGGGTAGGGGAGCAGACATACTGACGGCAGAAGTGGTCTGTTACTATCTCTAAGACACACTCAAGGCAGCACCTCTGGACGGTCCTTTAGCAGTGTCTCTGCCTGCTCATGCCTTCTTTCTCTCCTCTCAGTGCTTTAGAAGGTCTATGAAGCCTGTCTTAGGCTAGACTGAGGCTAGATCCCATACATGAATTTTAATAGCTCCCTAAAAGCAAGAATTCCTGGGGCTGACCCGAGGAGAAGAAGGAGAGGAGAAGCTGCCACTCATTGGAATAAATCTCCAAGAGCTGACTCTGCCCAGGGTCCAACACTTGTTTGGAAAAAATTTACATCTTTTTTTTTTTTTTACCAGCTGCCAACTCAAAATTAGTCTTTCCTTCAATTGTGGGTGTAGACTGTGAGTCACAATATTACTAGCAGGACCTGCGAGTTTGTCACCAATATGTACTTTCCTACCAGGTTATAACTGTTGTAGATTTGCTGAAATATCTTTTCTACTCACTCCTATCTGGCACTAAATTTTTTTTAAACACAGTGCATATATAAAGAAGGATACACATTACCATGTCACAAAAGTGTATTTTAAATCTTTTGATAACTGTTTCAGTATAATTGCTTTCCTTGGTTATCCTATGGATTTTATCTTATGCATTTAAAATACTCCTAAATATGAGAAGGAAGACACACTGTGTACCTCGGTAGGTGGTGTGCAAATGGGTGTAATCTTTCTGAAGAGAAATTGGCAATGTCTATCAGAATAAAAGATGCACAGACATTTTGATTCAGGAATCCAACCTGTAAGAATCTATCCTAATTTAGAAAGATGACCCTGTATCTTTCAGATACAGAGATACAGAGATAAACAACAGATTTTTGGACTCTGTGGGAGAAGGTGAGGGTGGGATGATTTGAGAGAATAGCACTGAAACATGTATACTACCATATGTGAAATAGATCGCCAATCCAGGTTCGATGCATGAGACAGGGTACTCAGGGCCAGTGTACTGGGACGACCTTGAGGGATGGGATGTGGAGGGAGGTGGGAGGGGGGTTCAGGATGGGGGGGCACATGTACACCCATGGCTGATTCAGGTAAATGTATGGCAAAACCCACTACAATATTGTAAAGTAACTAGCCTCCAATTAAAATAAATTAATTAATTAAAAAAAGAATCTATCCTAACGGTATGAAGTGAAGTGAAGTGAAAGTTGCTCAGTAGTGTCCAACTCTTTGTGACTCCATGGACTGTACAGTCCCTGGAACTCTCCAGGCCAGAATACTGGAGTGGGTAGGTAACCTATCCTTTCTCCAGTGGATCTTCACAACCCAGGAATCAAACTGGGGTCTCCCACATTGCAGGCAGATTCTTTACCAACTCAGCTATCAGGAAAACCCTGGATGTATATACCTTAATGGTATACTTGTATGTAGATGAAAGATTAGAATTTTTAAGTGTGTTCATGGCAGCATGATTGTAAAAGTGAAAACCCAGAAATGGCTTCTGTCCCACATGAGGGATGACCTACATCAGTGATGGTGCAGCCACACAATGCAAAACTGCAATTCCAGCAAAGAACAAGGGAAATGACCTGCAAGGTATCATTCCTTCCCATGATATGTTAAGTGAAAAAGGCAATGTGCAGAAAAGAGTGTGTGGTGAGCCCCCAGGAGCATAGAAGAGGAAAAATACACTTGATAATATACGCATAAATAAAGATGGAAGGGGTGGAAGACAGATTTCATTGCATAACCTATTGTTCTGTGTATTTGGGGGCATAAAATAACAATAAGAAGGTAATAAGCAAAAGGTAACACATGTTGAGTACTTATTTTGTGCAAAGGACTCTTTCAGATTCTTTACTCTTCCTGTGATGTCGTCACGTGGTGGTACCCTTGTTATGATGCACATTCTCTGAGCAAGGAGACTGCATGAGGCATGGAGAGGTTGAATGTTTCACCTGAGGCCACAGAGATGGAGAGGGCATAGAGCAGGGACTTAGACCAGGCAGCCTGGTCCCAAAGGCCTCCCTGCTAACTTCTCTGTCTTGCCTCTGCATTAGAATCATAATGTCGCATTCTCCATGTGTTGTTTAAAAGAAAAACAAGCCGCAGATAAAAATGAATCACTTAGTGGGTTAATTCCCTAAAATGTCAATGGGTCAACCTGTCCAAATCCAAGTGTATGAACATAACAATTTAACCCCCACCCTGGGACACCCCTCACTAGAGAGCTACATTGTCTGATCCATTCATTCAATAACAGCATGATTTTATTTAGTGAATTTTTCTTATCCAAGGCCTTAAGCCAACAAATATGCCTTCAAAGAGAAAGCTTATTTCCCCGATTTTGATAGCAAGGTCCAACCTGTTTTGAATTTCTCTGTTGATTATATTGTTCCTCTTAGAAGTAGGAAAACAAACATCACCCTATGTACAGAAAAATCACATTGATGACTGGATTGCCCAGAAACTGAAATCTTGGAAATACTTCCTTTTATCTCCCAGAGCCTCTTCAGTGCTAGTTGGTGGCCCTTGGATTCCTGGGACTCAACTTGAATATCGTTGGCCGAGATCTGTATTCTTTGAGATGCTTGTGCATGGTGGCTTCGCTAACATGGCATTGTAGAATTTGACTGTGACTTCTTGCAAAATACTCCTTCGATCCTTCTTACCACGCCAGCAACAAGTCTCCATGAAGAGCGCCCTTGTCTTTAAATATCATCCTGTTCCTGGCTAATCCGTCTTCTTATCTGACAGAGGCAAGTGTTGGCAGGCAGCAACAGCCTTCTTGAGTTGCTCTCACTGTATTTATTTTGACAGATACTTCTATTTATGTCGAGGGATATTGGTTGTTTTTCTATATATGTGAAATAGCAATTTATAGTTTCCCTTTAAAATATATCCATTTCTGAATAAAGTGAGTCAATTTAAGGAAGAAAGCTAGGTAAATAATAGCACTGAGAGCAAAAAATTGTGAAAGTGTGTTATGACTGGTGGGTGGTTAGGAGACACTGGAATAAAGCAAAGGTGATATTTATGGCTTGGACTTCTCTAGTTGTCAGCAGAGTCATCCTTAGGACTGGCCGGACAATTGAGTATCTGTTTGGGGTATTTGAAGGAGCCATGGGAAAAACTTCCTGTCTTTAAATTTCAGCCTTGTCAATTGTCATTTCAATGAGAATTCAGACCTTGACATTTTGTAGACTGATGGCCTTCAAAGGTCTTCAGTCATTTATGCATTCGGATTTATTTTTTTCATGGGACACACTTATGTTTATTGAGTACCAACTGCTTGCCACCCTGCTTATTTATATTGTCACCCTGCTTATTTAACTTATATGCAGAGTACATCATGAGAAACACTGGGCTGGATGAAGCACAAGCTGGAATTAAGATTGCCAGGAGAAACATCAATAACCTCAGATATGCAGATGACACCACCCTTATGGCAGAAAGTGAAGAAGAAGTAAAGAGCCTCTTGATGAAAGTGAAAGAGGAGAGTGAAAAAGTTGGCCAAAACTCAACATTCAGAAAAGGAAGATCATGGCATCTGGTCCCATCACTTCATGGGAAATAGATGGGGAAACAGTGGACACAGTGTCAGACTTTATTTTTTGGGGCTCCAAAATCACTGCAGATGGTGATTGCAGCCATGAAATTAGAAGACGTTTACTCCTTGGAAGGAAAGTTATGACCAACCTAGACAGCATACTAAAAATCAGAGACATACTTTGCCAACAAAGGTCCATCTAGTCAAGGCTATGGTTTTTCCAGTGATCATGTATGGATGTGAGTGTTGGACTATAAAGAAAGCTGAGCACCAAAGAACTGATGCTTTTGAACTGTGGTATTGGACAAGACTCTTGAGAATCCCTTAGACTGCAAGGAGATCCAACCAGTCCATCCTAAAGGAGATCAGTCTTGAAGATTCATTGGAGGGACTGAAGCTAAAGCTGAAACTCCAATACTTTGGCCACCTGATGTGAAGAACTGACCCTTTTGAAAAGGCCCTGATGCTGGGAAAGATTGAAGGTGGGAGGGTGGGACGACAGAGGATGAGATGTTTGGATGGCATCACTGACTCAATGGACATGACTTTGAGTCAACTCCGGGAGTTGGTGATGGACAGGGAGGCCTGGTGTGCTGCAGTCCCTGGGGTCGCAAAGAGTCAGACATGACTGAGTGACCGAACTGAACTGAACTGACTGAACCGCTTGCCAGGCATTGTGTGATAGCAAGCTCCCACTGGGGAGGAAGATGCCCTTGACTGGGGTATCTTGCCTTTAGCCCTCATGAACTGAGGGTCCAGTGAACTTATCAACTAACAGTGGTTCTCAATGCAGGTGCTCAACAGAATAGCTTGGGAAGCCTTCAGGAATATAAATACTTGAGTGATCCCTAGATTTTTATTTAATTGATGTTGGGTGGGGCTCAGGCACCAGTAGTTTAAAAAAAAAAAAAAATGTTAAAACTCGTCAGTTGATTCTGTTGAGCCAAGATGGAGAACCACTGAGCTGACACCTTGTTCACCACTCTAGTTCCTGCCTTCCTGCTGGTTAAAGTGCCGTCTGTGGACCAGAAGTACTGATATCATCAGAGAATGTGTTAGAACTGCAGGGTTTCAGGCTGCACCCCAGACTGGTACAATCTAAATCTGCATTTTAGCAAGATCTTCAGGGAATTCATGTGTGCACATTGATTCTTTTGTTTATAAAATACTTGTATAGGGACATGTTTGCCTTTGGCTCATTCATCCCCCTTAAAAAATATATCCATAATTTCCTTGTTAGAATCTTCTTCTCCTTTCCTTCCTCCCTCTTCTGCCTAAATTCTACAACAGAAAGAAACTGAATTTGATAAGCCATTTAGACTTCAGTATGGATAAGTATGGCCCTTCCCAATATGATTTGCTTTAACAAAAGAGAATGGACATTGGAAAATGCTACAGGTCTCAGTCCCTAATAGCAGATGTTGAAGGGTAAGATTTGGGAGCATCAGAAGCTTCTTGGCATCTAGACTGAAGTTCTTCCAATGGAGAAGATCAGTTCTAAGAACAGAGTTGTTGCTATGGATTCCTTTGGTTCTGAAGGAAGGACCTGATGAACCAAAGAAAACAAAAGAAGCAAGATAAAGTGTGTGGCTGGGATGCATCATAGTTTTGGATTCTCTGTGCTTCTGGTAGGTGAGAGCTCTTGAGGAGGGTGGTTGATTTTGCAAGAAAGAATGAGTTCAGAGTGAAGGGTCTCCTGCTGTTAGATAAATTTTGATGAATATTAGCATTTAATTATTTTTGCCTCCTGTTGCTTAAAATGCAGTTCCTGTCAAAACTTAAAAACCATACCCAATTATAGACAAACTAAATGCTAAGCTGCCTGAACAGCAAATAGGAGTAAAAAACTTTAAAAAA
Source organism: Tragelaphus eurycerus (assembly GCA_935064755.1). Lineage (NCBI taxonomy): Eukaryota > Metazoa > Chordata > Mammalia > Artiodactyla > Bovidae > Tragelaphus > Tragelaphus eurycerus. The sequence continues at coordinate 116,891 of CAKXYN010000301.1, forward strand.
TGTGTTTATATCACAATGCATGCTTATCTCTACGCCCTGCCTCTGTTTCTGAAAAGAAATGAGATGTGTTTCCTGGATTCTAACATGGTATAAACAAGCTAACATGAACAGTGTTGTAAGATCTAATTTGGATTTAGTAAAATGAGGGCACACATAGATAACCACAGGGGTGCAGAGAGTCTGTGCTCAGTCTTTGCTTGGCCTCACAGTCCGAATCTGTGCTTGGATGCAGCTCAAAGCTCATCTGAGCTCCTAACTGGTTTCACTCAGGCAAGGGCCCTAGCACCAGCCAGTCCTCCCAGCTGCGGGCCAGCCTGGCTGGGTTCCCCCACGGCCTTTACTGCCGAGATCTCTGTGCCCCACAGTGACGAAGGTGACCTTGAGCGAGGTGGATAAAGCAGCTCTGGGCCATGCTGGGAGACTTTACACTTCAGGAGAGGCAGCCACAGAAGCAATGGCTAATTACAGGTGTAATGAAAAGATGGTTTTCTTTGATGGGTTTGAGAAAGGCAGCTGAATTTAACAGTAATGATATCCTAAGAGGATAAGGTTAGGTTCTGGGACAGAAAGGGGCAGCCAACAGTTGGGCTCAAGTAGCTGTTCTCATGGCTTCCCAGGTGGGAAACTAGTGGTAAAGAACCTTGCTGCCAATGTAGGAGACCTAAGAGCCAAGGGTTCGATCCCTGGGTGAGGAAGATCCTCTGGAGGAGGGCATGGCAACCCACTCTAGTATTTTTGCCTGGGAAATCCCACGGACAGAGGAGCTTGGCGGGCTACAGTACATGGGGTCGAATAGAGTCGGACATGACTGAAGTGACTTAGCACCCACACCTGCTCTCACCACCTTCCTGGGTAGGAGGTTGAAGGGCTGGCAGCGTCCGGCTAAAGGCGGTTCAAACTCGTTTGCTCAGTTCCACAAAGACTGAGTGTGCTGTCGAGGGCTTGTGACAGCCACCCTAAAAATCAGACAGAGACACGATTTTGGAAAGGGAATTGGGAGATAACGTAGCCGCCGGGGTCTAACTCAGCACTGTTGCGGGGGTGAGGTACAAGGCAATTTGTGTCTCCTTCTCCTCCTCAGACCGAGCTCTAGGGAGCTGCCGAGATGCTCATGGCTGCCGCTCCGCTTCCCCTGTGAAAGGCCACCGAGGTCAAGGTCACCACTTTTGAGAAGCCGCCCTGTGCGACTGGTTACACAGCTTCAGCACCACCAGCCTCTCCTTTTCCAGCCCTAAAAATAGCAGAGATGAGTTCACTGATAGCTGAGTCACCTCTTCGAAGGAGTTGTTCTGTCCAAATATTATTTATTGGAGACTTTGTCTTAAACGCACTTACACAATGTTTTTCCTTCTGTCAGAGCATAGCTCTGTGAATAATGACTATATCACACAGGCGTCTGTTGTTATTACACATCACACGTCAGTTTTACGTATAAATTAAGGAGTGTATAATTCAACATAAACTGAAACTGAGACTCGTGTGTGTGTGTGTGTGTGTGTGTGTGTGTGTGTGTGTGTGTGCGTGTGTGTTCAGTCGTGTCTGACTCTTTGAGACCCTGGGGACTGTAACCCACCAAGCTCCTCTGTCCATGGGATTCTCCAGGCAAAAACACTGGAGTGTGTTGTCACGCCTTCCTCCAGAGGATCTTCCTGATCCAGAGATCAAACCCGTGTCTCTTGCATCTCCTGCATCGGCAAGCAGATTCTTTACCCCTGGTGCCACTTGGGAAGTTTATTTCTTTTTCAATAAATTTTTGTTGAAGAACAGTTGATTTACAATGTTGTTCTAATTTCTGCTATACAGCAGAGTGGCTCAGTTATACATATATATATTCTCTTTCATATTCTTTTCCATTATGATTTATCAGGGTATGAATATAGTTCCCTGAGCTGTACAGTAGGACCTGGTTGTTGCCTCACAACAGTTGAGAAAACTGAGTCTCAGTGAGGTCATGTAATTTGCTCAAGGTTTTCAGTTAGAAGTGGTTGAGTTAGTATTAAAAGTTAAGTCTTCTGACTCAGACTCATCCTCTCCTTTCTGTAGTACATGGCATCAACAGCTCTTTCTCATGATGAAAAGTAAAGAAAAAAAATTATGAGGTTTAGCACTTTGCTTGTCCCAGTGCCCTTGGAGCTGAGTGGGAGCATTAAGACCTCAGACACATGAAATGGTAGAGAGATGAGGCGTGGGGATGCAAGGACTCTGCCTTGTTACACAGCTTCAAATCCACAATAAATCAAACTCAAAAGCTTGTCAGCAACCTTCTTGCTTGTCTCTTTTTGCTTCAAAACAGCTAATCTCTGCTCTGGTGGTTCTTTTTAGGATAACCTTGCTAAGAGGAGGAGATGGAAAGAGAGCACTGTGACCTTGGGAGATAAGCAGAAAGGGCGACGTGGCACGTTACAAGTATCTCAGTGTTTATGGATGAGAACAAGGCCAAGCGGATCTGTTCCCTTTCATGAAGATGTCGTTTGAATCTTACCTTTGAATGAGGCCAGGTTTATATTCTCAGTTGATGTGAAATGTGACACACACCAAAAAAGGGATGGATCCCCAACTGTTCTGGAGAAAGATTAAATGTGCTTGTGGGTCCTTTCACAGCTATTCATCATTTTAATTGGTTTTGAAACCAAAAATCTCTGACAGCATTTGTGATGGGAATCCAACTTTATAATTCATAAACTATGGAAAAGTGATCACAGCCTTTGTTCGGAGTCTGTGCACATACCTTTGTGAAGTTGCTACAAGGGTGGAACAGCACACTCCATGTTAATCACGCAGTCTGTGCGCGGGGGTTGCTGCAGTTGAATTGTGGACACTGGTCACTTGGAAAGAAAATACTCTGCTCTGGTCCTTTTGAGGACAACACGCCCTTGACTCATGTTCCTCTGACCATCCCTGTTGCCGGCATTTCTAAGAACCATGGGGGTGCTCATGTGGCCTCCTAGCCTTCCAATCCCGTGGCCTCTCCCCTAGGCTCCAACAACTCCCCTTCGATTTCACCCCAGCACCTTCTTTCATCTTGTCATAACCTAAAACAGTGCCTCTGTTGAAATCACAAAGCCCTCATTTCATTCTCTGCCGTCTGCTGTCTGTCCCCTCCTTCTCTCCTCCTCTAATCACCCAGCAGTCTGTCAGGGCCTTCAAACCCCTTGCCCACTCCACTTCCTTCTTGCCATATCTCTGTTTCATTTTGCATACTTCCTATCAAGACCGGACTGTATCTCCCAGAGTTTTGGGGGTCAAGTTTTCACCCCTTAGTTTCACCCCCAAGGCAGATCATGATCAGTGCTTTACCAGTTTATCTCTAGCTCAGGAGTCACCAACCTTCTCCTGGAAGGACCAGGTGATAAGTGTTTTAGGCCTTGGTCTCTTTGTGGAACCAAAGACTCACCTCTTTCGCCTTTGAAGGGGCAGGGCTCCCTCATGGGTGTGTAAACTGGTGGGTGTGGCTGTGTCCCCATAAACCTTATTTACAAATAACAGCAATCAAAAGGAGTGGGTGGGCTGTAGTTTGCAGAGCCCTTCTTGTTGTGAGTCAAGCATGTCTCCCAAAAAGGTAGTGTTAATTGCTCAGTTATGCCTGACTTTTTGTGACCCCATGGACTGTAGCCTGTCAGGCTCCTTTGTCCATGGAATTCTCCAGGCAAGAATACTGGAGTGGGTTGCTATTCCCTTCTCTAGGGGGGATCTTCCCGACCCAGGGATGGAACCGAAGTCTCCTGCATTGCAGGCAGACTCTTTTCTGTCTGAGCCACCAGGGAAGCCCCTCCCAAAAAGCTATGCTGAAATCATAACTCAGGTATGGAAAACTTAACCCCCTATCTCCACTATTTCCAAATAATGTCACATTCCTTTTGTAGTGCTTAACATCTACAACTGTTTTCTATGATAAAAAGAAAAAATTATGAGACTGAGCACTTTGGGTGTCCCATGTGAATAAGACTTTATTTAGAAATAGGGTCTTGGCAGATGTAAAGAAGTTAAATGAGGTCGAGCTAGATTAAGGTGGACCCTAAGTCCCCAGGCTGGTATCCTGATAAGAAGGTCAGTGTAGAGACTGTGTCACAAAACACACACACAAGGAGGAGGAGGACAACAGGGTTAAATGGGCCCCTGTGATGCTGAAGTGATGTCTCTCAATTAAGGGCTGCCCACAACCACTGGAAACCAGGAGCGAGGCTGGGGACAGACTCTCCTTCAGACATTCCAGAAGGACCAGCCCTGCTGGCAGCTTAATTTTGCACTTCCAGCCTCCAGAATCGCCAATGTGGTTCTCTCCGTTGGTGGTGTTTTTACAGTAGCCCTAGAAGCTCACACATGGCTCTAGGGTCAACTTCTCCGTCCGTGACTGAACTCCATGCTGATCATGACTGGAACTCTCTCTTCTCCCTCAATTATGCTCACTGAGGCAGCTCAGATGTCACCTCATTTAGGGAGAGATGCCCTCCTACATGACACTCTGCTGTGGATGGAAGTCCCTCCACAGTCCTCATCTCACTTGCCACCCTGTCCAGTTCACTGTAAGTGGTTCAAGGAGGTGGGTTCTTTTGGTGCTATTGGACAAAGAGCGAACATTAATTACATGTTGAATAAGTGAATGAACTAAAGACAAGAGGGCTTCCCACATGGGCCAGCAATTAAAGAATCTGCCTGCAATGCAGGAGACCTGAATTTGATCCTTGGGTCAGGGAGATTCTCTGGAGAAGGAAATGGCAACACACTGCAATATTCTTGCCTGGGAAATCCCATGGACAGAGGAGCCTGGCAAGCTACAGTCCATGGGGTCTCAGAGTCAGACATGACTGAGCGTGCACACACAAAGACTAGAATTGTCTAAATCATTTTGTTGATCCAGTATCGTTTGACATCACGGGACTAATCAGGTGGAGTATGCTCAATTTCTGCACATAAACAAAATGATTAAAATAAGATCATTTGTTTATGGAATTGGACAAAATGGCACAGCTATGAATCCAAGGGTTTCTAAACCTTTAAATAGTCACCTTTTCATTACTCGCATTTTTGTACATTAAATATTGATATTCCCAGACCTCCTTTTGTATGCAGTGTCATACCACTTCATACCACGTTTAGCCATGATGGTGTTGTCAGCAGCACTATTTGCATATTTTAATTGCATTTTGCCCTTATTATTTTAGAAAAACAAGTGGAAAATGGAAAAGTAAAATAAGCTGATGCTAGAGATAAAAATAGAGGTCTCATAAACTTAATTCAATTGAAGCAAGATAGAAATCATTAGCTATGCTACAAATAGCAGAACTTCAGTAAAACTTCAGCCTCAATTGAGTCTTCACTGGATTTAACTCAGTGACCCTTCACTGTGTTCAGTTGTGACAGAAAAGAAATATTTGAAATACTTATCTTTTTGAGGACAAACCATCAAAAATTAATGCTTAAGAGATAAGATATAATAATGATTGTATAATTATGGTGATTTATAATTTTTTAGCTTTCTGGAAATACATGGCATAAATTCCCATTTACTGTTCCAATTTAGGGAATGCATATATTAAAAAAATTGATCGACTTCTATTTAAATTTATTTCATTCAGTTAAAAATTCCAGTATCTGTGTGTAAATCTTAATGAAACTTTTAAGATACAAATGTTGATGGGAAAAAGAAAGGAAATGAAAAGTGTCTTGGTTTAGCTTGGCATAGAGCCTAAAACAAGAACAGGCAATTGATTTTCTGAACTAACTGGACTGCAGGCATTGGAATTCAGATCCTGGGTTCTTTATCCTGGCTGGAATGGACGTCCACCCCCAGACTCACGCTGTGTGATAGCAGTTTTCCTGAACAAGAGCATGCTCACCCCAGAGGTAACTGAATTGTTTCCAGCCTCCTTGCACTCTCAGGATAGTGATATTTTCTAGAGATTAAATAGCAGTTGGGTTAGCATATGACACAGCAATCTCAAGATAAAGGCAGTCTTAGTTTTGTACAAAACCCTGTATGTGAATGTATATGGTGACTTGATTTATAATTGCCCAAACTGGGAGGTATCCAACTGTCTCACAAGTAGAGACTGGATGAACAAACTGTGGTACAGCCACACAATGGAATAGTACACAGCGATAAAAAGGAACAAATGCTGAAATACACAAGGGCATGGATGGATCATAAATGCAGGAAAACAACCAGACTAAATTTTTTTTTTTTTTTTTTTTTTTTTTTTTTTCTCTCAACTAAGACTTACTTTTTTTTTTTTTTAGCTGTAGAATTCTTGTGGGATCATGACATTTTCTAGAGAAGACAAAGCAGCAGCAGCAGCAGCAGAGAAGACAAAACTACGGACAGAAAATGGATCAGATCTGTGGCTGCCACGGGCTGAGAGTGGGTTTGCGGTGGACTGACCAAAAAGGGGCAGCATAAGGGAGCTTTGAGGGGTGATAGAAGTGTTCTGTCTATCAGTGGTTGTGGTGGTTACATGATTTTATGCATTTGTCAAACTCATAGAAGCATGCACCAAAAAGAATACATTTTGTTTTCTGTAACTAAAAAGTGAATTGGAAAAAATAGCAATTGGCTCCCAGACTAGAGTGACTTTAAGTGATAACAAGTGAAGTGCTCTTACCCTGGTGGAGTATATAATATCACTTGTAGTTATAGCTTTGGAATGTACCACTGTTTCTCTCAAATCTTTTTTTCCCCTATTCTTTTTTATGTTTTAAATATGTAAATAGTTCTTTATTGTAAAGGTTGTTCAAAATATATGGTATTCTTAATCTCATATTCGTTTATTTTTTAAAATTTATTTGATTGAAGTTTAGTTGCCTTATAGTGTTTTGTTATTTTCTGCTTTAGAGCAAAGTGAATCAGCCATACGTGTACTTACATCCCATCAGCTTTGGATTTTCTTCCCCTTTAGGTCACCACAGAGCACTTAGGTCCCCGAGTGATCTAGTCGGTTCTCACTAGTTATCTATGTTATAAAGAGCATCAGTAGAACTGTTTCCAACATGATTAGCTGGATGGGTCATGAATTCACTCTGCCCGGTGGGTAAGATGCGGAAGTGCTGCCTCTGGTGTTTCTTGTTTATGCATTTCATCACTGGAACAGGCTCCATTTCCTTCAGGGTCATATTCTTTCGGGTTCAGAAAGAGTTTAACTCCATTTAAGGAAGAAAAACACCTTGGGGATACAGCCAAGAGGAGTTAATCGCCTGAAGGGCTAGCTGTATGAGATGGGGGTTCTCTGGGAAGCTGAGGTGGGATGGAGCCCTGTGCTTCTGGGAACCCACAGCACATTTTGAGGAACGAGAGCCTCATCCTTCTCTCAGCTGGTCCAGTTCTGGCTGCTCCATCCTCACCAGCAGCTCATTACTCAGCATTTAGATTGAGGTTTGGCTGGCAAAGGAGGGTCCCTTCAATTCATCTTCATCTGATTAATTACTGTAATTGACGCAACTGTGTTTCTATCTCTAAATCTATTAACCAGCAAATGTTCAAGTCATAGCTCTCAACTCTCATTAATCTCACAGATTAAGAGTTGTTTTTAAATGATGTGTTTTATATCCTCATTATGGAAATTTCAAGTCAGCAGTGAAAACAAGGATGTGCTGACCTCTGCATCACCTTTGTTTTTCAAGGGCGTTGGAGAGCCTTACAACACTGAAAATATTCTCCTCACTTTATTTTCCCTCTCTTAGAGATCAAAACAAGAAATGATCTTCTTGGGAGGACTGTAAATTAATTCAGTCTTTTCAGAGAATAATTTGATAAACTTTATCAAAATTAAAATCACATATACTCCTTGATCCAGAAATTTTACTTCTAGGAATTTGTTCTACAGTGATATTCACACAAGAATTCAGAGATCTATTTGAAGGAAATATATTCATTCCACAGTTTATCACAGGAAAACATTACAGGAGAGTCAAAAAGACAATTTTTTAGGGGATTGATTAAATAAATTATAGTATATCCATTCTATGGGAGAGAAGATATTGGTACATTAACATTGGACTGCACAATAGGATATACTGTGATTCCAGTTTGAGGGAGAGAAATCTAGAAGGATCCACATAAAATAGTTACATCACTCAAACTGAGAAGTGAGTAGGCTTTGTAGAGGATGGGTGGGAGAAGAGAGAGAAGAGGAACTAAAGTTTAATTTTATTTACACTTCTGTACTGCCTGAATCTCATGATGAGCAAGCTTCCATCTGTATTAAAAAATGCAAATATGGAAAAAAAAAAAACAAGAGTGATACAGTTCTTTTTAAATTAAAAAGAATTATATAATTTTAAAGGTTACTTTCCATTTACAGTTAATACAAAGTACTTCCTGTGTTTCCTGTGTTATACAGTACATCCTTCAGCCTGTCTTATACCCAGGACTTTGTACCGCCCACCTGCCCCTGGTAAACACTAGTTTGCTCCCTATGTCTGTGTGTCTCCTTTTTCGTTTTATTCACTAGTTTGTTGTATTTTTTAGATTCCTCATATAAATATTATACAATATTTGTCTTTCTCTGTCTGACTAATTTCACTTAAGCATAATGCCCTCCAGGTCCATCCATTGGATGGCAACATTTTGTTCTCTTTTACAACTGTTCAGTTCAGATGCTCAGTCCTGTCTGACTCTTTGTGACCCCATGGACTGCAGCACACCAGGCCTCCCTGTCCATTACCAGCTCTTGGAGCTTGCTCAAACTCACGTCCATTGAGTCAGTGACGCCATCCAACCATCTCATCTTCTGTCATCCCTTTCTCCTCCTGCCTTCAATCTTTCCCAGTATCAGGGTCTTTTCCAAAGAGTCAGTTCTTTACATCAGGTGGCCAAAGTATTGGAGTTTCAGCTTTAGCATCTGTCCTTCCAATGAATATTCAGGACTGATTTTCTTTAGGATGGACTGCTTTGATCTTCTTGCAGCCCAAGGGACTCTCAAGAGTCTTCTCCAGCACCACAGTTCAAAAGCATCTGTTCTTTGGTGCTCAGCTTTCTTTATGACTGAGCAGTATTCTATACAGAGTGATGTTGTTCTAAGAGTTTCAGTTCAATTCAGTTACTCAGTTGTGTCCGACTCTTTTGTGACCCCATGAATCTCGGCACACCAGGCCTCCCTGTCCATACCAATTCCCGGAGTTCACTGAGACTCACGTCCATCGAGTCAGTGATGCCATCCAGCCATATCATCCTCTGTTGTCCCCTTCTCCTCCGTCCCCCTTATCCCTCCCAGCATCAGAGTCTTTTCCAATGAGTCAACTCTTTGCATGAGGTGGCCAAAGTACTGGAGTTTGAGCTTCAGCATCATTCTTTCCAAAGAAATCCCAGGGCTGATCTCCTTCAGAATGGACTGGTTGGATCTCCTTACAGTCCAAGGGACTCTCAAGAGTCTTCTCCAACACCACAGTTTAAAATCAATTCTTCAGCGCTTAGCCTTCTTCACAGTCCAACTCTCACATCCATACATGACCACTGGAAAAACCACAGCCTTGACTAGACGGACCTTTGTTGGCAAAGTAATGCCTCTGCTTTTCAATATGCTATCTAGGTTGGTCATAACTTTCCTTCCAAGGAGTAAGTGTCTTTTAATTTCATGGCTGCAATCACCATCTGCAGTGATTTTGGAACCCCAAAAAAGTGATCATTAAACTGTACCCCTTGCAGTCTGTGTATCAAATGGAGGATTTCCAAGTGTCTTGGCATGTGTTACTTTCTGCTACGTCTGAGATGACCTGGGGAGGAGGTGGGGCACGCACCCTCTCTTGGGAGGCCAGTGAGAAAGCACATCTCCTAGGAGACGTGCTCCTAGGAGAGCAGCTTCCTCTTGGCTTCTTTTCACATTCACTAGACATTTTCAGTAATACCTCATTTATACATTGACTCTTTGGCTAATAGCTAATTTTAAAAATTGAGGTATATTTTACCTCTAGCAAAATATGTAATGTTAAATACACAGCTCAAAGAGTTTTGACCACATATGCCCCCATGTAATCATCATGGCAATCAAAACCCAGAATATTTTCGCCTCTTTGGAAAGTTCTCCGAGTCTCCACGCACTCGGTCAACCACTCTTGTGCTTCTATCTCTGTATCTTAATTTTGCCTGTTTTAGAACTTGATATAAATGGAAACAGAGAGCATGTACTTTTCATGTTTGCCGTCTCTACCTGACATAACATTTTTGAGATTTGCCTATTTTGCTGTCTGCATGTTCCATGTATGACCATGTTTCAACTTTATTTGTCCTTTCACATGGGCATTTGAATTATTTCCATTTCTTGCAAAGATGAATAAAGCTGCTGTGAACATTTTTGCACATGTCTTTTAATGAATGTATGTGTTCATTTTCTCTTGGGTAAATACTTAGGGTGGGCTTGCTGGTTGTACGGCAACTGTGTGTGTGTTTAACTTGGTAAGAAATCACTATGCCTCTTCTCAAAGGGATTGTCCCATTTGACCTTCCCACTAGCAATGTGTGAAGTTGAAGCAATGTTTTGCCCCTGAGAAAACCTACATTTATGTACATTTGTAAATGTTTTTTTAACAGAGTAAAGGCTAAATGAAACTTTCAGCAGCAGTAAACACAACCCTGAGCCCCCAACCATTTCTGTTTCTGCCTCCCTGAACAACTGAGTTCTGGTTCCTGGAGGTGAGTCCAGAAGACCTGTTTCTCTCTGTCTTTTAGCTGGTGCTCCCAGGAGCTGCAACAGATCCTCACTTCTGTTCACTTGAGAAACTGTCCCCTTTTCCTTCTTTATCCCTTCCTTGTATCACCTGCTGTGTGTGGCAGACTCACACAGCTGTGGGAACACATGACCCTGGCTCTTTATTCTGAGTTCCTTTGCTGCAAGCCCATCCCAGCCCAGCAGTTCTTGGGGTGTGACACACCCACCATGGGCTATGCTCAGGGGATTAGGGGTGGACTGTATCTGTTTTTAAAGACTGCCCTATTTGCAAGGAAAGTGAGGTTTTCCATTATAGTGGAAACATACAATTACCCTTAAAAACAATCTAATAAATGAGTCAATTAAGTAAAGATGGTTAAATAAGTAGTAGTAGAGTGGGTCATATTTAGAAAACCCCAGCTCTGGTCCAGCTCCTCACTTGCTGTTAAAGACACTGAGCAATGTGGTTAATCATCATAATCAAGAGAGATTTGTTAAGCATCCACTGTCACTCAGGATATAATGAGCCCCAAAGTAGATGTGGGTCTCTGCATGCGATGGAGCATCAGTGATGCTGTTACTAAATATATTCCTGTCAAAATCTTTGTAATATCTAACTCTCCACAGTGTGTGAAAAACCCGAGCATCCAATTAATTTCCAGATCAACGCTGCATGCTTGCTGATTAAGGATCATAAATGCTATTCAGAGCTCTCTGTGGGCTGGTCCGGGTTCCTGCTGACAGTGGAGCAAGGCGTTCCAATTGCTGCTGAATCTTGTTCCCTGTTTCTAAGACAAGGCTCCTTCTGGACCCTGAGCTTGCAAGGTGGCTTGTGAGGCTTTCAGTTGAATGATGGTTTTGTCTACTATTTAAAGATAGCTGTCTTGCAGATGGGCTTCCCAGGTGGTGCTAATGGTAAAGAACGCATGCAGGAGGCATAAGTGATGTGGACTTGATACCTGGGTTGGAAAGATCCCCTGAAAGAGCGCATGGCAACCCACTCCAGTATTCTTGCCTGGAGAATCCCACAGACAGAGGAGCCTGGTGGGCTACGATCCATAGAGTTGCACACAGTCGGACACGTCTGAGTGACTTAGCATGCACACACAGGTCTTGAAGATACCACCTTATTTTAAATGCTCCCAAGCTCTTTGTTTTTTAAGAGGAAGAGAGAGGTAACATTTGGTGAGTGTCTCCTAAATTCAGAGTATGTTACATTTTCTTTTGCTCTCTCTTTAAAAAACAAAAAACAAGATAGCTCTTTTGCAAATAACTTACCCTAGACAGGTCCCTTTATGGGGTCTCCCAGCTTCCATTCCTTCCCACCTCCAATCCATTTCCAAAGCAAACAGATCTTTGAAAAATTTCAAACCCAGTCATATAATTTGATGTCACACTTCCACCCCACACTGTCACCCAAAGGAAAAAAAAAATTCCTTTGCTCCTAGAATGAAGCAGAAAATCTTTACAGCTCTTGAAGTCCTCACAATCAGGCCTCTTACTATGTCTCCAGTGTCACTCAGGCTGTTTTCTCCCTGGATTGATATGCTCCTGTCTCCTCCTCCTGCTTACGTACACACTGGCTTTCTTCAGATCCTTGAAAGGGCGGGACACATTTCTGCCTTAGGGCCTTTGCATAGCTGTTTCCTCTGCTGCCAGATCAGATCAGATCAGATCAGTCGCTCAGTCGTGTCCGACTCTCTGCGACCCCATGAACCGCAGCACGCCAGGCCTCCCGTCCATCACCAGCTCCCGGAGGTCACTCAGACTCGCATCCATCGAGTCAGTGATGCCATCCAGCCACCATCCTCGTCGTCCCCTCCCCCTGCCCTCAATCCCCCAGCATCAGAGTCTTCTCCGAGTCACTCCCAGAGGTGCAACTGAGCAGCTTTAGCATCATTCCTCAGAATCAGGGACCGGAGGATCTGCAGTCCGGGACCCGAGTCTCTCCAACACCACAGTTCAGCATCTCTCGGCGTTCGCCTCCCACGTCCAGCCCACATCCAACATGACCACAGGAAGACCAAGCCGGGCGAACCGCCTGCGATGCACAGGCTCCGGGGGTCCGGCTGCAGTCACCCGCAGTGAGCCAGCAGCGACACTGTCCACTGTCCCCCGCAACGGACCAGAATCCGGGGCCCCTCCCCCTCCCCGCCCCCCCGGAGGTCGCCGAGAGACCCCGCACCCCCGAGCCCGCGCGCCCCCCCGCCACCGTGCCGACCAGATCAGAGGCGATGTGTCGTAGTCCCCAGTTTCACAGTGTGATCCCCAGTCAAGGCTTGATCAAGCAGGTCTGCCCTCCTCACGGATGGCTGCTGCCCACAGCTGACTCAGAGTCGTCTGCTGAGCCTGCGAGAGCACAGCGTGTGAGATGGTGTCGTGAGCACCCTTGATTGCCTTGGGATTGGGATGAAACTGACCTAGTCCTGTGGCCACTGCTGAGTTCCATTGCTGCTGAGTGCAGCACTTCACAGCTCATCATTCAGGACTTGATAGTTCCACTGTTCTCACCTCACTGCTTGTTCGTAGTGATGCTCTGGCCCATGACCACTCAGATGCCCAGTCAGGATCACATCATCATGATTGCTGGTCAAGCTCTTGTACAGTTCTTCTTGTATCTCCACCTCTCTATATCTTCTGCTTCTTAGTCACACCATCTCTTCCACTCCCATCTTGGTGAATGTTCCTTATCTCTGTCTGAGAGATCCTAGTCTCCCATTCTGTTGTTCCTCTTTTCTTGCATTGATCACTGAAGAAGGCTCTTCTCTTCTTGCTATTCTTTGGAACTCTGCATAGATTCTTTCTTTCTCCTTGCTTTTCCTTCAGCTTGTAAGGCCCCAGACAACCATTTTGCTTGTTTTTTCCATGGGATGTCTTGATCCCTGTCTCCTGTACAATGTCACGAACCTCATTCCATAGTTCATCAGGCACTCTATCTATCAGATCGGCCTAATCTTTTCTCACTCCACTGTATAATCATAAGGGATTTGATTTGCCAGACACCTGACTAACTCCTCCTCATCCTTAAGGCATCAGCATAAGTGTCTCTTCTGCAGGGAGCTCTTCCCTCACCCAGCAAATGAGGTCAGATTCTTCACATAAAACACATTTTCAGGGCTTCCCTCATGACTCAGTGATAAAGAATCTGCCTGCCAATGCAGGAGACATGGGTTTGATCCCTAGTCTGGGAAGATCTCACATACTTCAGAGCAACTAAGCCCTCATTCACAACTATTGAGCCTGTGCTCTTGAGACCAGGAGCTGCAACTACTGAAGACCATGTGCCCAGAGCCCGTGCTCAGCAACAAGAGAAGCCACCACAATGAGAAGTTTGTGTACTGCAATGAAGAGGAGATCCCACTCTCCACAAATAGAAAAAAGCCTGTGTGCAGCAATGAAAACCCAGAACAGCCAAAAAAAAAAAAAAAAAAAACCCACACACATTCGCAGGACCTAGGACTCTTGAATCATAGGAAAGTACCGCAGTCGTAAATAAACAGTAATTTCTGTAACTATTTGGAGTCTATCTGGGGAGACACTTTCAGTCAAAAAGGTTTTTGAGGGTGGGGACCACATTCACTCTATTCATCGATGTATCCAATTGGCCCCCAGGGAGTCCTGCCTCTTGGAGTCATGACCTTGCACACAGTCTCTCACAATGAACATAACTGACACGTACGACCCAGAGGATTCTGTGAGGTAGCAGTGGGTGACTTCTGAGGCTGGGTCATGAGAGATAGACCTCTCAGATCACTTGCTCAAGGGGGGGTGAGCTGCCCAGGCATGAGGATACTCAAGCAGTCCACAAAGACCCACATGGGGGCGAGGAAAGGAGGTCTCCTGCTGGCAGACCCATGCCATGTGATCCATCTTGGAAGCAGAACCACCAGCATCAGTCAAGCCTTCAGATGACACAGCCCTGACTGCAACCTCATGAGAGACCCTGAAACAGAGCCATCCAGCCAAGTTGTTCCAGGATTCTTGACCCACAGATACTGCGTGTCCAAGTTTGGAGAGTAATTCTTTAAGCAGCAAATACAATATAGGTGACTAACATACCAAATACTATAGACTAAATATTACATCATGAGAACTGGACCATAAAGAAAGCAGAGCACTGAAGAACTGATGATTTTGAACTGTGGTGCTGCTGGAGAAGATGCTTGAGGGTCTCTTGGACAGCAAGGAGATTAACTGGGTCAATATTAAAGGAAATCAACCCTGAATACACATTGGAAAGTCTGATGCTGAAGCTCCAATACTCTGGTCACCTGATGCAAACAGCTGACTTACTGGAAAAGACCCTGATGCTGGGAAAGATTGAAAGCAGGAGGAGAAGGGGGTGACTAAGGATGAGATGGTTGGACGGCATCACCAATACAATGGACATGAACTTGGGCAAACTCTGGGAGATGGTGAGGGACAGGGAGGTCTTCTATGCTGCAGTCCATGGAGTCACGAAGAGTCAGACACTACTTGGTGACTGAATGACAAAATATTACATTAGGTAACAATATACCACAGATCTTGTCATAGTATAGCACTCAATAAATAGTTGTTGAATGAATAAATGAAAACCCGTTACTATCTCTCTTATACATTTGAGGGATGTATTGAGGTGGCCAAAAGTTTGTTCTGGTTTTCCCATTACATCTCATGGAAAAACCAGAACAAGCTTTTGGCCAACCCAATACAACTCAGAGAGGCTGATGAACTTGCTTCAGATCTTGGTAACTAAAAGCTAGAGGTAGGATTGGAGCTGGTCCCCCTGTTTGCATGACCTCCTCAGCATCACTTCTTTTGTGCTCTTTTATTTTGCCCAAAGAGAGAAATCTTCACATCTAGCTGACCAAAGGAGTTTTTCCCCATAAATTTATTTATGTATTTGTGGCTGTGCTGGGTCTTTGTTGTGCAGCCTTGCCCTGGCGGTGATGACCGGGGGCTGATCTCCAGTTGCGGTGCGCGGTTTTCTCTTTGTCGTGGCTTCTCTTGCTGCAGAGCTCGGGCTCTATAGCCAGCGGGTTTCAGTAGTTGTGGCACTTGGGCTCAACAGTTGTGACGCACGAGCTTACTTACTCTGCGGCATGTGGCTCTTCCCAGACCAGGGACTGAACCTGTGTTTCCTGCACTGGCAGAAGGATTCTTTGCCACTGAGTCAACCAGCAAAGACCCCAAAGGAGTTTTATTCAGAAGCTTTTACTGACCACACTGTGGACAGGGTTACAGGCTGTTGAATGCAAAGTTCTTCAAAAAGGGGGACACCCACCACAGAAGATGTGCAAAAAGATCCTCTGTGGGGAGAAATATTATAACTTCCTGGTTTTAGCCTGATTTTAAGTTATGTATTTGTCTTCAGTTATGGCAAAAAAAGACATTGCCTAAATGAATCATCTTAACACTTGCATAATACACAGTTTAACAGTGTTAGGTATGTTTACATTGCTGGGCAACCAATCTCCAGAATGTTTCATCTTCCAAAATAGTCTAACTATTAAGCAATAACTTCCTATCCCCAGTTCCCTCAGCTGCTGGTTGATATTCCATCCTGTGTACAGACCACTTCGTGTCCATTCATTCTTATTCTTTTCTTGATGAACACTTGTGTCACTTCCACCTTTTGGCTATTATCATCAGTGCTGTTATGAACATGAGTGTTATTTATTGTTATCTTTTAAAATTTTCTTTCTTGAATACGTTTTATAATGTACATGCATGTGCTAAGTCACTTCAGTTGTGTCTGACTCTGTGCAACACCATGGACTATAGCACGCCAGGCTCCTCTGTCCATGGGATTCTCCAGGCAAGAGCACTGGAGTACATTGCCATGCCCTCCTCCAGGGGATCTTTCCAACCCAGGGATTGAACTCATGTCTGTTATGTCCCCTGAATTGGCAGGTGGGGTCTTTACCATTAGCACCACCATACACAATTAGGTAAAGGAGTACGTCAAGGCTGTATATTGTCACCCTGCTTATTTAACTTCTATGCAGAGTACATCATGAGAAACGCTGGGCTGAATGAAGCACAAGCTGGAATCAAGATTGCCGGGAGATATATCAATAACCTCAGATATGCAGATGACACCACCCTTATGGCAGAAAGTGAAGAACTAAAGAGCCTCTTCATGAAAGTGAAAGAGGAGAGTGAAAAAGTTGGCTTAAAACTCAACATTCAGAAAACTAAGATCATGGCATTTGGTCCCATCACTTCATGGCAAATAGATGGGGAAACAGTGGCTGACTTTATTTTTGGGGGCTCCAAAATCACCGTAGTTGGTGACTGCAGCCATGAAATTAAAAGATGCTTACTCCTTGGAGGGAAAGTTATGACCAACCTAGACAGCATATTAGCAGAGACATTACTTTGCTAACAAAGGTCTGTCTAGTCAAGGCTATGGTTTTTCCAGGGCTCATATATGGAAGTGAGAATTGGACTATAAAGAAAGCTGAGCACCAAAGAATTGATGCTTTTGAACTGTGGTGTTGGAGAAGACTCTTGAGAGTCCCTTGGACTGCAAGGAGATCCAACCAGTCCATCCTAAAGGAGATCAGTCCTGAGTGTTCATTGGAAGGACTGATGTTGAGGCTGAAACTCCAATACTTTGGCCACCTGATGCAAAGAGCTGACTCATTTGAAAAGACCCTGATGCTGGGAAAGATTGAAGGCAGGAGGAGAAGGGGATGACAGAGGATGAGATGATTGGATTGCATCTTCGACTCGGATAGACGTAAGTCTGAGTAAACTCTGGGAATTGGTGATGGACAGGGAGGCCTGTTGTGCTGCATTCCATGGGGTAGCAAAGAGTGGGACACGACTGAGCAACTGAACTGAACTGAACACAGTTAACTATTACAGTAGCACATACAGTGTGTGAATAAATAACAATATATTTGGAGAGCCTACTTAAAAGTTTTATAGATGGAGATGCATGATCGGAAAGTTTGGAGACATGTGGTTTGTGTGAGCAAATGCTGCTGGAGATCCCATTCATGACTCTTGCTTTTAGCTTTTCCATGTATTTCGACTCAACCTTCCTCTGTCACATTTTCATCTCTGTATCTCCAGAGCCCAATCTACCCATGACTGTGGCAGCCCCAAAGGGGAGACTACTGTCCCCTCAATCCTGGCAGCAACCTGCAATCAATGACTGATGGAAGCTTGTGTATTAACACCACAACTCTTCCCTCCTCAAGTTCTAACCCACAGCTGAGCATTTCCCAGCACACCTGAGCTCCACGGTGGTAACTAACTTGATACACACCCTGTCTGGACTACTTCTCCCACCCCTGCTTCCTTGGACCATGATAAACAAGCCTCAGGCTGGGTTTCTAGAGGAAGCCGAACTAAGACAGTAAATGAGTGCAAAACTCTCTGAAATCACTCAGGCACCATGGTGAATGCAGAGAGCATTACGCGAGGGAAAGGAGCATAACTTTGACTTTATGTCTGTCATTCTCAAAAGCAAGTTAAGGATATTCAAACTTCTTGACAATTTCATTTCCTTAGAAAACTGATTCAGCTTCTGTTTCTTAATCAGTGATTTTATTGGAAAGGGGGAGAGCGTTATAAGATTTTAGAGTTACAGCAGGCAAGAGTCCAACTTTCTCAGCTTGTAAATGAGAAGGCTATGCTTCCAACACAAGTAGCATTTTGTCAGATTCCCCAGGGCTAGGAAGTGGAACAGCCATGATTAGTCATTCATTGCAACTCACTGGACTTATATTTCTTTTAAAAAAAAACCAAAAAAACTGTTGATACACAGCTGGTTCCATTAGGGGGTTTTGCCAGACTTTTTCTAAAGAGTCAAATAGTAAAAATTGCAGCCTTTGCAGGTCGGATGATCTCTGTCCCAGCTCCCCCACATGGCCATTGTACCATGAAAGCAGTCCCCAGCAATCAATCAACAAATGGGTATGTCTGATAAAAGTTTATTTGCCAAAAGAGGTGGGTGATCTATGGATGGTAATTTGCCAACCTCTAGATGCGATGGTAGAGGAAACAAAGTTCCTTTTCGTTTTAACGTTTAAGAGAAAGATTTTAATTCTTTAAATTTAGCTCTTTAGTATTCCTGGAATAATTTATTCTTAAATATCACGTACGTGGGAATTCCCAGGTGGTCCAGTGTTTAGGACTCTGTGCGTCCACCACAGCAGACATGAGTTCCATCCCTGGTTGGGGAGCTAGGATTCTACATGTTGCGTGGTGCAGCCAGAACAAAATAAAATAAATGAGTATCACGTAAGTGTGCTTTCTTTGGATCCAAGAATAGCTAAGATGTATCCTTGCCATGTGTCTCCCGCCCCTCCTTTCTGTTGTATTAGCCCCACAAATTAGCCTTGCCGGGCACTGCTTGCAGCATCCACAGCAAACACAGACAAGTCTGCTCCGCTTCAGAATATCGAAATAAGTGTATTTTTTTTTTTGCAGTGTCAATATTAATTAGTCATAATTTAGTGTTCGAAATTATTTTCTATATTAATTTCAACACAATAGAATGAGCCTCATTTGGAACGATAAGATTCATTTGCATTTAAATTGATATTTTAAGCATTCCCTGTGAGGAACAAATAGCATCTGTGATTATAATTATGAGCTCTGTTTCTAGGGCAGGTTTGTTTTCCTTTGGAAGGCTTTGTATATAAGGTGCCTGGAGTTTAATATTAATAATGAGAACACGTGACACCACAGGTTTCTTAAGAGAGTCCTGTGTATGCTGCTGCTGCTGCTAAGTCGCTTCAGTCGTGTCCGACTCTGTGAGACCCCAGAGACAGCAGCCCACCAGGCTCCCCCGTCCCTGGGATTCTCCAGGCAAGAACACTGGAGTGGGTTGCTATTTCCTTCTCCAATGCACAAAAGTGAAAAGTGAAAGTGAAAAGTGAAAGTGAAGTCACTCATTCGTGTCCGACTCTTAGCGGTCGGACTAAGAATGGACACTCCGCCTACTGGGACTACGGCCTACCATGGACTGCCGCCTACCAGGCCCCTCCATCCATGGGATTTTCCAGGCAACAGTACTGGAGTGGGGTGCCATTTCCTTCTCTGAGCCCTGTGCATAGCATTCCTATATTTCAGAATTCCCTTCTCCTGGTGGAATGGTGGATAAGCAAGTTATTAGCTAAGAACATGTCCACGGACAGCTTTGTTTTCCAATTTTCAAAACCTTTAAGATACTTAACAGAGTAGAAAAAAGCTAGGTTGATTTTTTTTTTTTTTTTAGCTTGAAAACGCATGCTTGCTGAAGTCGACTGGCTATGTTCATTGCCTAAAACAAATCAATGAATTAAACACCAGGACAATCATGGCTGTCGCTTTTTCTAGTTCCTCTTTTAAGAAACATAGGTTGGCCTGGATAGAGGGGTCTCCTGTGGCTTGGATGGCAGCTATGAAGAAATACAGCAGTTCTCCCCAGAAGCCAGCAAGTACTAATGCTTGTTCATTTGCTGTGTAGACCACCCTCCTGGTGGTGCTGGCTAGAAGCTTCCTGTCACAATGTTTATGAAGGTGCACATAAATAATTTCTACTATAAGCAGGACAGAAAGGGCCTAGCAAAGTCGTGGAGAGGGGTTTTGTGAGGGGAAAGCATGGCCAGAAGAAATTAGGGATGAAGGCGAAAGAAAAGGAAAAGGAAAGCATTTCTTCTTTAGCCTGTCATCCAACACATACTGGTCATGCTCATGGTGCCTTGTTGAGGATGAAGAGATGAATGAGACAGAGAAGGTCCCCATGCTCCTAGAGCTGACATTCCAGTGGAAGGCACAATAAGCAATCACTGGTTCCCTAGTAGCTCAGCTGGTAAAGAATCCGCCTGCAATGCAGGAGACCCTGGTTTAATTTTTGGGTTGGGAAGAGCCCCTGGAGAAGGGAAAGGCTACCCATTCCAGTATTCTGTCCTGGAGAATTCCATGGACTGAATAGTCCATGGGGTTACAAAGAGTCAGACAAGACTGAGTGACTTTCACTACAAATGGCTTTAAGAACTAGGAAGGGACTAAACCAGAGGTTGAAACAGACTCAGGGTATGAGCCTTGTAAGTCTCGAATCAGGGCAAATCCTGCAGTTGCAGAGTTTGATAAATAGCAAGGGAGGAGGAGACAGGTTGAAAGGGTGGCTGGAGCTGGGAAGGAGGGGGTGTGACTCTGGGTGCAGGAAGAGCCTCCAGATGGTTTAACTGGGGCAGTGACGTGGCCTCTTGTCATTTTTGTCCTCTACAATAACTCTGGCGATTTGGGGGAGAGGGCACTGTAGAGGGAAAAGTGGTAGCAGGAAGCTGGGGCTTCTATGAGGTCCAGGAGGCAGGTGATGCTGACCTGGTCCAGGATGCCTGTGGTGGAGGCAGAGAAGCAGGTGTACTGCAGAGCGTGGCTGACAGGAGCCGTGAGGAGAGAGAAGAGGCAAGGACCACCCCCATGTTCAGGGCTTTCATCACTGGGTCCATGGTGGTGCCGTTTGCTGAGTGGTGGGAGCCTAGAGGGGAGCTAAGTTGAATTAAGTTCAACAAAGTTGCATGACAGATGGTAAACTTCACATCTCACTCCTTGCCGACTGTGTGAGCTAGGGCAGATGACTAACTTCTCTGACCTTCAGTTTTCTATCTTTGAGAGGTGGGTGAAAAGTGCCTGAAAAAAGTGAGTGTTGGCTGCTCAGTGGTGTCTGACTTTTTGCGACCCCATAGACTGTAGCCCACCAGGCTCCTCTGTCCATGGAATTCTCCAGTCAAGAATACTGGAGTGGATTGCCATTCCCTTCTTGAGGGGATCTTCCTGACCCAGGGATTGAACCTTGGACTTTCACATTGCACGAAGATTCTTTTACCGTCTATTCTATTATTTTAACATGCAGATTAAATGTGATAATACATGCAAAACACAAAGCCAGGCACATAGCACCTTGTAACAAATGCTGGGTGGAGAATCTCTGCAGTTCAGAAGAAGCTGCTCTATACCAAAGGATGGACATGTCAGGACGGAGGCAGCGAGAAAAGAGGGATCTTACCCTTTCTTACCAACAACCAACTCTCCATATAAGGATGTGTGAGCCAAGATCAAACAAGCACGTGTCAGGCAAACGTGAAGACCACTACACTAGGGAAACCAAGTGGAAGTAAGTAACAGTGAAAACTCCCAAACCAAACCATCCTGTAGGATAGGATAATTGCAATAGCTTGCAGGTGACTAGTTTTTGAAGTGTTAATGAACTTGAGCTATGGTCTTATTCATAGGAACATATATATATATTATATATATATATATTTATTTGTAAGGTGCCTGGGAAGAATCCCAACATGGTACTGACTGTATCCAGTGACTCAGTGCCTGCCTGGTCACCATGCCAGCACCCACAGAGCACTGGCTCCTTCCTGCTGAGTCTTCTGGAACATTCTCTACAAGTACAAGAGAGAACATGTGTGCGTGTGTTTGTGGGGGATGGTGGAGATAGGCCCAGGTTCAGCACCAGACAGGTATCCATGCCTGCAGCAGCTCTGAGGAGTTCAGTGTATACTTTTGGATAGATGGGCAAAGACCCACTGTTCTTATCAGTAATGTGGACAATCACTATAATCCTTTGATTCTGAAGCAGGGAAGCTGGTCACCTCTGATTTACAGAGTGGGAAATGGAGGACTGCAAAGATGGAAAGAGGCATTATTTGCTCACAGTGATTCAGTGGGATCCCTCGAGCTGGGGCTCCTTGAATAGCTGAGATTTACACTAAACCTCTTACTTAAAAAATTGGCATCGTTTGAGCTATAAAACATAAGCCTCCTATTTCCATAGCTTAATGAAAATATCTCCCACACACTGTAATACATCCTATTCTTCCGCCCAGCAGAGCACTCAGTGTGGAGGGGCGTGTGCCCGATGTTCAAGGTACAGACCTCCCTGCCGTCCTGGGGATGGTGGTGAGCAACATGACTCCAAGCCAAGCCCGGCGTCCTGCACTTGGCTTCAGGTTTTAAATATCGGTTAGTAATTACTCGTTCTTTCTTTGTGAAAAATAATTTCCCATAGATTGGGAGCCAGCAGGGTTACCATGGTTGAGAAGCTAGTCTTATTGCTACGTCAGAGATTCCCTCTGCTTTGGCCATGCAGGATGGAAAATGCTGTTTTGCCTGAAGCTCCAGACTGTTCAAATATAAGGAGGTCAGGATTCCAACACAGACTCTGAGATGAAGGCTTGTGGGCAAGTGATTTATTAAAGATGTGCTCCCAGGGGAAACCAGTGATGGAGGGTGGGAGTGGGAAGCAGCCTGGAACAGGCGAGGAAGCCAAACCTGAGTGTGATTTCAGGCCAGTCCAGCAGGGGGCCCCAGAGGGCTGGTTACAGCCCAGCGTTTTCCCAGTCTGAGACAAGGCCTTCATGCTACTGTAGGCAGCTGAGGGATTAATGGGTGTGCCAAGACCGGATGGACATTCCCGGACTCACCAGCTCTCCACATATGAGGGGCAGGGCAGGTTCCAGGAGCCCCGGGGCAATCCTCCAAGAAGAGCAACAGGTACCGGAAGCTGAGGCAAGATCAGATGGCTTGCCAGGGTCGGCACGCAGAAATCAGGTTCAAAGGGTGGGAGGGGCAGACTCTGCTCCCGAGGGCAGGGGCGGCAGTGGCAGAGGGTGGGGCAGGAGGACTTGGCAGGGAAGGACTTGGCTGGGAGGGGCCGAGGGCCTTGAAGCTCAGGCAGAGGGACTCAGAGGGGTTTCCCCAAGTGGGGCCAGATTTGGCCGGCTGTGCGCCTTGGCCAGGAGAAGGCAATGGCACCCCACTCCAGTACTCTTGCCTGGCAAATCCCATGGACGGAGGAGCCTGGTGGGCTGCAGTCCATGGGGTCGATGAGTCGGACACTACTGAGCGACTTCACTTTTGCTTTTCACTTTCATGCATTGGAGAAGGAAATGGCAACCCACTCCAGTGTTCTTGCCTGGAGAATCCCAGGGACGGGGGAACCTGATGGGCTGCCGTCTATGGGGTCACACAGAGTCAGACACGACTGAAGCGACTTAGCAGCAGCAGTAGCAGCAGCAGCGCCTTGGCCATGTGGTGTGAATTGTGAGGTTCACAGGATGGGGACCCGAGTCCAGGAGGTCTTCTTTAACCTGGTGTGTGGCCTCTGGCCATTCACCTTCATCCTGGGCCTCAGTTTCCTCTTGTAATAAGTGAGGGACCTACACAAACACCTCGCAAAGCCTAATAGTATTATTAGCATCTATCCATCCAACCATCCATCTATCCACCCACCCATCGATTCAGTCATTTATTAACAGAAGCGTTTCTATTAATGATCTCCTTGGGGAATGAAGCCTTTGGTTGAGTCTCTCATGAACAAAAGAATAAGAACATATTATCTTGTTCTTAAAGTCACTTACATTTAGTTGAAGAGGCTGTCACAGGCCTTTAGGAAATTTGGGGATAAGAAAATTATTTTAACAGGTTACTTATAGTCTAGGCTTCTTGGTAGAAACAGAACTCCAGATGAAAAACCAATTAGAAGCCAATGACCCTTTGCTCAGTATTGTATAGATAAAGCTTCTAGATGAGTTCCCATGTTATATCAATGCAGGAAAACATTCTTTAAATGCATTCATGCCTCTTCCTGCCTCTAGCTTTCAGGGCCCACTTGCTTGTGCTCCTTTCTGCTCCCCCACTGTGGGTGGTGTTTTTCCTTCCAGGTCAGCACTGCACATGTCATGATGTCATGATATCATGTCACATCTACAGGTGTGCCTCTCACACTGAACTTTGAGCTCCCTAAGGGCTGGGACCAGATTTATCATACAACCATTCAGGCACCTTGCACAGTATCTTCAACTCAGTAGAAATTCAACACGATTCTCTTAACCTTTGACTCAGTTCAGTGGAAAGAAACTAGTCAACTGAGCAATACAGAAAAATTAACCAGTTTTTTTTTCCTCTTGGCTTTTGCCTGGAGTTGGAAATCTAGGTCCGAGTAAGTAACTTCATTTCCATTAATCAAGATTCTATGTTCTCCCATTTCTATGTCAAAGTCTGTTCCTAAAAATGGACAGATTCCTCTAGTACATGGGTTGAGTCAGATCATATGCATTTGACTGATGGTCTGTCCAAAGGAGTGAAAAAAAAAAGGTTCTTACCCCCCAGTATTCAGTCTGGCCTCTTGGTGATCAAGTGCTCATGGTGATCTGGCCAGCATTAATGAGTACATCAAAAGAAACCCAGCTCTTTCTTCCAACAAGGTTGTTTCAACCTCAATTGTATATGCAATATTAATGTGCTTTATTTAAATATTAATCAGCCTAAAAGCCTGAAGCGATGCATGCAATCAATACTTCATAGCATCTGAGTCATTCAGGACTGAGGCCTGGTCACTTCCGGCCGCCACCCTTTCATCATGGCAGCTTCACAGCAAGCATAGGGCCTGAGCTCAAAGCTACCTGCTGCAGGCTGTGTTCTGACAACCCTTCAGGGCGCTCCAAAGAACTCTCTTCAAAGCCAGTCACAGTTAGGAGCCCATCAAAAGAGTGGAAAAGTACAGGTCCTAGGAGGTGGCCTCTTTTCTTTTCTAAGAACTTCCGTTGGTGAAATTACAACCCTGGAGCATAAATAATGTTCCAAATTTTGAACTGAAACAAAGAGCATAATTTGTCTTCTCCCATCTGAGAACTTACTTTCATTCCTACCAACCTCGGGAGTTCTAAGCATTACATAAAAGAAGGAGCTCTTGGTTATCTGTAGGTGGATTGTCCATGCTGAGAATCACATTCTCTCCAGGTCTTCAGCCATAGGGGCGGGTTGGGGGTGGTGGAGGAAACCTCAGTTAACCTCTGTGGTCCTCTGTGCCCCTCACAAGTGACACAGGTGATGCAGCACGGGGTAGAGGCGGATGAAAGCTGCATACCAGCGTTTCCCATCACCACTAATGGAGGCCCAAAACGTGATTGAGGTCCTGATTTCATCTGCAAAAGGATTGATTAATTAATATGCAATTGTGATTGATTAATATGCAATGAAATTTGACACAGATTTATTAAATGCCTGCTCAGTGCTGTGCTAAATGTTAAGAAGGACACAAAATTGAACAGGTACTCACTTTCCTACAAAAAGCTTGTGATCTGGTTGCAATAGGGTCGTACATTTGTTGGAAATAGCATTGTTGAATAAATAAATGGATGAATGGATGAGGAAAGTGTCAAAACAAATGATGAGGTGAACCATCAGAATCTGGTCGTTGTTTAGTCTTCCTGTCTCTTTGCCACCCCATGGACTGCAGCACACCAGGCTTCCCTGTCCTTCACCATATCCCGGAGCTTGCGCAAACTCATGTCCATTGAGTCGATGATACCATCCAACCATCTCATCCTCTGTCGTCCCCTTCTCCTCCTGCCTTCAATCTTTCCCAGCATCAAGGTCTTTTCCAATGAGTCAACTCTTTGCATCAGGTGGCAAAAGTATTGGAGTTTCAGCTTCAGCATCAGTCCTTGCAATGAATATTCAGGGTTGATTTCCTTTGGGATTGACTGGTTGGATCTCCTTGCAGTCCCAGGGACTCTCAAGAGTTTTCTCCAACACCACAGTTCAAAAGCATCAGTTCTTCAGCACTCAAAGTCTGGGAATATTGTCAAAGAAATACATGTGATGAGGTTTTTTTATTCCTAGAGATTTTGTTTCTGTAGGTCTGGGATGGGGTCAGACAAATCTGTTTTCTCTTAGGCTGGGATGGCCTCAGTCACTGTGAGAGGACCTGGAAGAGAGTCTAGCATGGGAAACTGTAGAGCTGCTGCATAAAAATGACCCTAATATGTCAGTGGGACCTCTTCCTTCCATCTTCGCTTCAAGCAAAGGGTCCTCTCTCCCTGTTTCTTCTTTTGGCTTGGATGTTCTTTTTCAAATCCATCTTTGAGATTGACTTGAGTAACCTTCACCTTTGACCCTCTGCTTTCCTAGCCTCACAGTCTTACATGGAATCTGGAGGTGCCCTGTTTTCTCTTTTGATAACACTAAGGTCGTGTCCCTGTTTCTCCATCGGGATAGGCTGCCTGTGTCATCTCAACTTTTTTCAGAAAGAAATGGATGTCTGTTGAGCATCTGTTATCTTTCAGGGGCTTCCCAGATGGCTCAGTGGTAAAGAATCCACCTGCAATGCAGGATACTCGAGTTTGATCCCCAGGTTGGGAAGTTCCCCTGGAGAAGGAAATGGCAACCCACTCCAGTATTCTTACCTGGGAACTCCCATGGGCAAAGGAGCCTGGAGGGCTACAGTCCATGTGGTTGCAAAGAGTTGGACACAACTGAGTGACTGAACACACACATTATCTATCAGAAGATACACACATTGTCTTTCAACGATACCCCACAGCACACCTGCTAGGAAATTAAAGTTCACAGAGGTTTACTTGGTGAGTCTAAGGTTGCACGTCTGTGAGCCGGGAAGCTGGGAGTCGTGCTCAGGGTTCACTCAGTTTCCACGCTGGCCCTGGGGATGTGCCGGCCGCTCCCCCAGTGTCAGCCCCACGCCCTGCCTGGCCCTGTTCTGTGTGGGTGGCGGGCAATCTGGGGAGAACTGGCTGACACCCACTGGGGTCTCCTCCCTGGTAAATTATTTACCTTCAAGTCTTTGTTTCAGGTCTGCTCTGAGAAAACCCCCACCACAGACGGAGGCCCTCTCTGAATTTTACGGAACTGCCAGCCATTGCTTCACCCCATCAGCTTTAGCAGAGCGGGCTTGGGAACAAAGCGGGAGATGCTCGGCTTCACCTGCCCCACACCCTGAAAGCTGCCATATCAGTCACACTTGCCTGTCCTTGAACAAAAGTCTCCCTCTATTCTGTGGGCCTGGGAGGACCCCAGGATTGGACCTGCACTGTGAGCACGTGATCACTGCTGCAGGGGACCACCCAGCACAAAGACAGCGACCCCCACTGCCTGCCCACCCCTCACCTGCAAGTCACGTCCCGGGCCCAGGTCATTACAGACCACAGGCTCCTCTGAAGAACCTCTGTGTCTGGTTTCTCTTCCTCAGGGTTCACCCACAGTGGGCCCAATGTGTGGCCATCTGATTGAGCTGGAGCCCATATCCAGACTGTTTCTCCAGAGAGGCTGGGTAAAGGAACACTGATTTCAGCTTGGTCTGAAATAGGGACTTGGCCAAGACTCATTTCATGTTGTTACTATTGAGATGAAGAGAGAGAATTTATTTATTTGGAATAGTGAGCGTTTACCAGGGAGAGTGGATCCTCAGGTTAAATTCAATCATAGAACAATGGAGCAACAGTGGAAGTGGCTGCTATCATTTCTTGCTCCTAACACTCAACAGATTCAGGGTGGAGTTGTTGAATTAAATTAACATTAATGACTTACATTTATATATTAATTTGCAGTTTTCAGAGGATTCAAATTCTCAGTTTAAATGGAAAGAATGCTGGACGACCAGCCTACCTTGAGTCTTGTCTTTTAATATACAGAATAAACAAGCTTTGATAATAATTCTGCTCTGGGAAATGTTTTTCCTGCTTTGATTATGAAGAAGTTTTGTCCTTTCATCTAAGAGCCTCTGATAGGGGTTTTTACTTCTCACTGAGCACGTTTCTGTTTATTTTAACTTTTAATGAGTTGCCAAGTCACCCTCCCTTAGGCAGATGTTGCCAGGACCCAGCCTGTCATTTCCACACCCTTGATGGGCTTCAGCTGCCTGTTCCCACTTCTGTTTGTGGAGGGCTCTTCTCGAGATGTTGGGGAGGGCAGAGGTGCTGGAGTCTTAATGTCCCCTGGGAGCAGCCCTCAGCAATGACTGATGGGAGCTACAGTATAAACACCCCAGCTTTCAGGTGTCCCATCCCATGTGGGAGAACTCTGGTGCCCAGCATGTGCTCACAGATGCCCCAGTGGGATTAAGTTCCAGCTGGTTTGCTATGGTGACTTGCTCGAAATGCACCTCCTACCGGCTGCCTTCCCTCTCTCATCTCATTCTGTCTGCCTCTCATCTTGCTTCCTAAGGTCACCTCCCAAATAAACCACTTGCCCTCAAACCCTGTCTCAGGTCTGCTTTGGCCTGAACCCAAACATGGACTTTCCCAAAGTTAGTACATCTCTCTAGAAGAGCACTGGCTAGCTCTCGAATCCAAGCCATTAAGTCACCTAACAAGGTGTGAAGCTGCCTGTTAATCCTTTGCTCAAACAATTTTTGAGTTTATCACTATCCACTGACTTCACTGTCCTCTTGGGCACGTCTATTCCACTTGCCATTCTCATTCTGCTCATTCTGTTAATTGTAGTGTAAAGTTTTTAATTAAAAATAAAGAAGATAAATCTGGCAGCTTTAAAGTTGCTTTAAAGTAGCTTTAAAGTTGTCACTCTCAACTCTACCCAGAGTGAAGGAGACACATGACTGGTGAAACCTAGCTGGTTCGTTTTCCACCGAGGACTTAAGGATGGGCTAGGGTGCTTGGGTGTTCAGTTTTCTCACTTCTACCAAAGACAGAGGACATTTTCAAAGGCATGTATAGTTAGATATACTCACTTCGTAAATTTAAGAGTGTTTTGGTGAGTGCTGAATACATGGACCCTTCCTCTGGTTGGAAGTTGTTGAATCATGCGGTTCTGTCCAGAGCTCACAGTTTCCATTTGGGTCTTAGATGTCATCTAGTTTAAGTCATTTCTTCAACAACCCTGCCAAATGGCCATCAATGCTCTTCATGAACATTCTCAGGTAAGGAGAGCTCATTACTTCCTGGGAGAGCTAATGCTTTTCATTTATTCTGTAATCATTAGTTTTTGCTTTAACTGAACTAAAATCCTTCTGCAATGGTCAGTCATTGGTGGGAATTTCCACGGGAGAAACTACTGAACAGGTTGAATGCCTCATCCATTCTAGAGAACTGGAAATATTTGAAAACGTATTTAATGCGCTCCTTAAGTTGTGTGTGTGTGTGTTTTTCCAGTTCTTTTCACTCTCCTTAACCTGTTGTGGTTCGGAGACCCTCAACCACCCTTGTCACCATCTGTCACTACCTCTCTAAGAGTGAGATGCCCATTGGAGGCAACCTACTTGTCCAATTATTGGGGATGGGAGAGTTTAAGTAAATTATCACACGAGGCAATACTATATAGCTTATAAAATCAGGTTTTGAAGATTATTTGATAATATAAAAATATCATGACATTACACATGGAAGGGGGGGATACTGTATATGCAACAAGAGCCCAATTTTATTAGAAATATACACATAGAAATGAAGTCAAAAATATGTCAAAATGTTAAGAACGGTGATCTAGCTAGTTCTGAATCTGTTATATGTTTTTCCGCACGTTCTATGGAGGACATGTATTTATTTTTTAATTGGAAACATTTGTTTTGGAAATAAAGGAAAGAAAAGGAAAAAAGAAAACGACACTCAAAGAACTCACAGACTTTTCAGATGTGTTCTGATATTGCAGATTTGAGGGGAGCTGACACCCCTCAATGTGTATCTTTCACTTTCCCGATTTCAGATGAGGGTTTTTGGCAGGTGAATGACACTGTCCAATGGCATTACACCTACCATTCACCAGAGCCCCGGAAGAATTTTTTTTTCCCACTTGAATTACTGTCTCTTTTTAATCTGGTGGCTGGTGTTGAATTACTATCTCTTTTTTATCTGGTGACTGGTGTTGGGAACAGCTGTCACAGAAACACCTGGGCTGGGCAGCGGTGGCCAGGTCAATCTCCAGTAAGGGCAGTAAGTGGCCTTAGAAAGAGAGAGGCGTGTGCTGCCAGCTGTCCAGCCTGACTGGCAGCCACCCCACAGTGATGCTCTACACGTTGCAAGAGGAATTCATCCAGGGAGGAAACTAGAAGTGCCTCAGTTGCAAGGGCAGCCCTGAGGCCGAACCTCCTCCTGCAACTGGTTGTCCCTATCACAGGTCTGCAAGGAAGGGCTTCCAAGATCAGAACCTGGGAGAAAACGAGGCACATGCATCTCCCCACCTCTCCTTGGCAAACTCTCCATGGTTCTGCATTTCTGGGGGAGGCAGGGCTTTGGAGTAGTCCAGGTGGCAAAAGTGGTAAGGAATCCGCCTGCCAATGCTGGAGACGCAAGAGATGTCTCCATCCCTGGGTGGGTAAGATCCCCTGGAGGAGGAAATGGCAACCCACTCCAGTATTCTTGCCTGGAAAAGTCCATGGACTGAGGAGTCTGGTGGGCTACAGTCCATGGAGTCGAGAAGAGCTGGACACATGAATGCATACACGGGGCTTTCAAGGAGACAGACAAGGCCCGGTGTGGGGCGGTCCCTCTAAGGAAGCAGAGGAACAGCCAGGCGGCGGCTCCATGCGCTAGCAGGGAGGCCTGAGAGGAGAACCTGCTGTCCTTAGACTCTGCAGATGGTTGGGAGTCTGAATCTATTGAAACAGCTCCTAGACAGTTCTTTCCTTTTTTGGTCTATTTTTTAAAGTCTTTACTGAATTTGTTACATTATTGTTTCTGTTTTACCTTTCGGTTTTTTGACCCTAAGTCATGTGGGATCTTAGCTCTCCGACCAGGGAATCGAAACTACACCCCTCCTGTTGGAAGGCGAAGTCTTTGCAACTGGACCACCAGGGAAGTCCCAGTTCTTTATTGCCTGATCTAGCAGAGTGGATTCCCATCCATCCAATGAGATTTGGATTGATGCCTGTCATTTCTCTCTGGAGGCACGTTGGCTGGACAACGCCAATGATTAATTTAACTCTTTTTTTTTTTCCTTTAAAAAACATGCTCAGCTCAGTGTACACTCTTCTAGGTTTATAAGACCCATGAGATCAATAGAAACCCAGCATGTCTGTGTTCTGCTTCCTGATTTCCTGTTCACCACACGCGTGTAAAATCTCCCTTCTTGTTTTGCAGTGTGGATACTCACACCTTCCAGGAAGAATGTGGATCCCCAAATATTTCTTCTTGTTAATCATCTTTCCTCTATTTAAATGTCTAAATATATGAATCTTTTCAGCAAACAAAATACTAAAAAAAAAAGTACCTAGATCTGGAAGTTGTAGGAGAAATATAGCTTAGTAATAGTTTGGGTTATTTTAAGTGACTACACTGATGCTTTAATGGTATACTCCCTGTGGTTAGAGTAAAGTGATCACTTAAGTTTAAAGGGTTTGCAGATCTTATCAGGAATCAGCAGGTGACTCGCTGGGTCAAAAGTCGGAGCCCAGACATTTACTGTGATTCCCTGTTAATATTTCTCCTCTGTCAAGGGATGCTATATGCCATATTTGGATTTGTGGGGAAAGTCATCAGGACAAAGATAATCTGAAGAAGGTGGCACGCTTGCTCTCATAAAGCTGTGGGTTTTGTGTGAGTTGCTGTCCTTTGGGCTTTTTGCCATCGGTTTTGTCCAGCAAGAACTCAAATGGCTCATTTTCAGCCTCCAGTCAATGTCCTCAGCTGGAGCTGATTTTAAACTTTGCCAAGGCTCTCTCTCTCTGCCCCCTTTACCTTTTCTTTCCTGATACTTCGTCCTTTCAGACCTCAGTTCCTTCTTTTTCTCTCTGAAGTCACTTACCTTTGGTCCAGGCCCCACGCCTTGCCTGTCTTTGATGCAAGCTGCGGCTTCCGTAAGATGGGCTGTCTGATATGCGTGCATGTGCAGGGTACCTGTGTGCCCTGGGTGTGCCCTACATGCAGGCAGGTGTGTGTGTGTGTGTGTGTGTCCTCCCACCACCAGGGGCACCAGAGCATTTAGGACACGTGAGATTCCCCACACAGGGCAGCTTACACTTACGTAGTTCGAGGCCAGGTCCGGGTGGAGATAGTCAATTCCTGTGAAAAGACAAGAGCACAGGAACAGAGGGTTAATACCTGCCACGCATCCTCAGGAAACCTGCTCAAGAAGGCACCTTCTGTGCTGGCGTCAGAAGATGGGGAGGGGGTGAGCACTTGGCCCCCGCCTCAAGAACCCTTGGGGGAGGGCACTGCCCCCCCACCCCCCTAGATGCAGAGCCAGTGGCCACCAGATGTGTCAAAGGAGTGAAGCCAGTTACAGCTCGGGGCCCTAGCATAACACTTCTGACACAAATGTCAGCTTAGTGGCCCAAGATGGATGTCTCATCAGAGAAGTGATCTAAGAGAGATTTGTGGAAGTCCTGACATTTCTAAAGCATCAGCTGGCATTTCTTCTGAAGTGAAGCCTGCCCTGGGGAGGAAAAGCGATGATTCTTTAACAGGGCTCAGACAGCAGTGGATTAGGAGAGCATTGCCAGGCGCGGAAATAACAAGAGAAACATGGCTGGGCGAGAAAAGCCATTAGGCAAAGGGCAAGTGGCTTCCTGGAGGTGTCCCGGGTAGGAACTGGTTCTTGTTTTTGCAGAAAGCTTTGCAGGGTGCCCGAGACCATGAGTCTTCTGGTGGGAGTCCTGTGCTTTCTCCTGCATGTGGCCTGTCTTGTTGTCCAAGGATCATTGCAACAGTAGGATTATGGTTCCTGACGCTGCTGGGATCCATCAACATGCAGATCTCAGAAAGTACTGAGGAACTTCAAAGGGCAAATTACAAAGCTCTCATCCAGGTCTGTAGTATCATCTAATCATTGAAAAGCAGCAACAAAGAGCATCCAGCCCTCTCAGAAATTGGCTGGGTTCCTGCACTACCTAGTATCATGGTTATGAGTGTAGACTTTGGAGTCAAAGACCAGAGTTTTAATCCCAACCATGCTGCTGACTGCACTGCAGATGGTGACTGCAGCCATGAAATTAAAAGATGCTTACTCCTTGGAAGGAAAGTTATGACCAACCTAGATAGCATATTCAAAAGCAGAGACATCACTTTGCCAACAAAGCTTCGCCTAGTCAAGGCTATGGTCTTTCCTGTGGTCATGTATGGATGTGAGAGCTGGACTGTGAAGAAGGCTGAGCACTGAAGAATTGATGCTTTTGAACTGTGGTGTTGGAGAAGACTCTTGAGAGTCCCTTGGACTGCAAGGAGATCCAACCGGTCCATTCTGAAGGAGATCAGCCCTGGGATTTCTTTGGAAGGAATGATGCTAAAGCTGAAACTCTAGTACTTTGGCCACCTCATTGAAGAGTTGACTCATTGGAGAAGACTCTGATGCTGGGAGGGATTGGGGGCAGGAGGAGAAGGGGACGACAGAGGATGAGATGGCTGGATGGCATCACTGACTCAATGGATGTGAGTCTGAGTGACCTCCGAGAGCTGGTGATGGATAGGGAGGCCTGGCGTGCTGCAGTTCATGGGGTCACAAAGAGTCGGACACGACTGAGCGACTGATCTGATCTGATCTGATCTGATGCTGCTGACTGGCTGAGTGACTTCAGGCAAGGTACTTGGCTTCTCTGTGCTTGCTTTCTTCTCAACCTGGTAGGGGTGAAAACAGTGTGGTCTTATTCCAGAGGTGTCAGTAACTCTATTGGGTTGCAATATTTGCAAGCCAGAGGCATCAGTAAGTCTTGATCATGATTAAGTGTCAATCATCTTTGCTGCATGCATAACAAGGCCGGGCCACGTTGTAGCTTTGTCCTGCAAAAAAGAACTTGCATCCAAATGTATATTTTTAAAAGGAAGTTTTCCTTTTTTTTTTTTTTTTCTGGTTGCACAAGTAATTCCTGGACTGGGAGTCACTGATCTACTGATGTTTTCACATCAGAAGCAACTGCTACTGTTACTCTGCTTTCTACAGTTTGGGAGACGATAGCCAGGCCCTTCTCTTTCACCTCCTTTACCCTCCTCCCCAAAACTGCAGGAAGACAGGAGGAGGAATATAAAAAGGATAATATTTTTAAAGTTTCAGACCCTTGTTCTGGACCCTGATTCAGAGATGTCAGTGTAGGCTGTGGGATGGAGCTGGGGATAAGCACAGGCTGTGAGACTACCAGATCCAGTTCTATCTGGGCTCAGGCACCGAAATGTTTGTGTGACTCTGGTCGCATATTCTCTGAGTCTCAGCTTTCTTTGAAACAGAAGTACTGTTCTCCTCGAAAAGCAGTTTTCAAGGTCGGAGCCAGTTCACTGAAAGTGTTTAGCTTGCAGTAAACACGTAACCAATTACATTCCTTGCATCCTCATTAGTACTTTCATTGACCACATTACTAGAGATTTGTGGATGGTGCAAAAAGAAGGAAATAATTCAAAAAGTCTACAGGCTTTATTTTCTTGAGCTCCAAAATCACTGCAGACAGTGACTGCAGCCATGAAATGAAAAGATGCTTGCTCCTTGGGAGAAAAGCTACGACAAACCTAGACAGCATATTAAAAACCAGAGACATCACTTTGCTGACAAAGGTCCATCTAGTCAAAGCTATGGTTTTTTGCAGTAGTCATGTATGGATGTGAGAGTTGGACTATAATGCCAAAGAATCGATACTTTTGAACTGTGGTGTTAGAGAAGACTCTTGAGAGTCCCTTGGATGGCAAGGAGATCAAATCAGTCAATCCTAAAGGAAATCAGTCCTGAATATTTATTGGAAGGACTGATGCTGAAGCTGCAACTCCAATATTTTAGCCACATGAGGCAAAGAGCTGACTCATTAGAAAGGACCTTGATGCTGGGAAAGACTGAGGGCAGGAAGAGAAAGGGGTGACAGAGGATGAGTTGGTTGGATGGCATCACCAACTCCATGGACATGAGTGTAAACAAACTGGGAGATAGTGAAGGACAGGGAAGCCTGGTGTGCTGCAGTCCATCAGATCAGATCAGATCAGTCACTCAGTCGTATCTGACTCTTTGTGACCCCATGAATTGCAGCACGCCAGGCCTCCCTGTCCATCACCATCTCCCGGGGTTCACTCAGACTCACGTCCATTGAGTCAGTGATGCCATCCAGCCATCTCATCCTCTGTCGTCCCCTTCTCCTCTTGCCCCCAATCCCTCCCAGCATCAGAGTCTTTTCCAATGAGTTAACTCTTCACATGAGGTGGCCAAAGTACTAGAGTTTCAGCTTTAGCATCATTCCTTCCAAAGAAAACCCAGGACTGATCTCCTTCAGAATGGACTGGTTGGATCTCCTTGCAGTCCAAGGGACTCTCAAGAGTCTTCTCCAACACCACAGTTGAAAAGCATCAATTCTTCGGTGCTCAGCCTTCTTCACAGTCCAGCTCTCACATCCATACATGACCACTGGGAAAACCATAGCCTTGACTAGACTGACCTTTGTTGGCAAAGTAATGTCTCTGCTTTTGAATATGCTATCTAGGTTGGTCATAACTTTGCTTCCAAGGAGCAAGCATCTTTTAATTTCATGGCTGCAGTCACCATCTGCACTGATTTTGGAGCCCAGAAATATAAAGTCTGACACTGTTTCCACTGTTTCCCCATCTATTTCCCATGAAGTGATGGGACCAGATGCCATGATCTTCATTTTCTGAATGTTGAGCTTTAAGCCAACCTTTTCACTCTCCACTTTCACCTTCATCAAGAGGCTTTTGAGTTCCTCTTCACTTTCTGCCATAAGGGTGGTGTCATCTGCATATCTGAGGTTATTGATATTTCTCCCAGCAATCTTGATTCCAGCTTGTGTTTCTTCCAGTCCAGCGTTTCCCATGTTGTACTCTGCATAGAAGTTAAATAAGCAGGGTGACAATATATAGCTTTGATGAACTCCTTTTTCTATTTGGAACCAGTCTGTTGTTCCATGTCCAGTTCTAACTGTTGCTTCCTGACCTGCATACAAATTTCTCAAGAGGCAGATCAGGTGGTCTGGGATTCCCATCTCTTTCAAAATTTTCCACAGAATTTTCCACTCTGATCCACACAGTCAAAGGCTTTGGCATAGTCAATAAAGCAGAAATAGATGCTTTTCTGGAACTCTCTTGCTTTTTCCATGATCCAGCAGATGTTGGCAATTTGATCTCTGGTTCCTCTGCCTTTTCTAAAACCAGCTTGAACATCAGGAAGTTCACGGTTCACATATTGCTGAAGCCTGGCTTGGAGAATTTTGAGCATTACTTTACTAGCATGTGAGATGAGTGCAATTGTGTGGTAGTTCGAGCATTCTTTGGCATTGCCTTTCTTTGGGATCGGAATGAAAACTGACCTTTTCCAGTCCTGTGGCCACTGCTGTGTTTTCCAGATTTGCTGGTATATTGAGTGCAGCACTTTCACAGCATCATTTTTCAGGATCTGGAATAGCTCAACTAGAATTCTGTCACCTCCACTAGCTTTGTTCGTAGTGATGCTTTCTAATGCCCACTTGACTTCACATTCCAGGATGTCTGGCTCTAGGTCAGTGATCACACCATCATGATTATCTAGGTCGTGAAGATCTTTTTGTACAGTTCTTCTGTGTATTCTTGCCATCTCTTTTTAATATCTTCTGTTTCTGTTAGGTCCATACTATTTCTGTCCTTTATCGAGTCCATCTTTGCATGAAATGTTCCTTTGGTATCTCTGATTTTCTTGAAGAGATCTCTAGTCTTTCCCATTCTGTTGTTTTCCTCTATTTCTTTGCATTGATCGCTGAGGAAGGCTTTCTTATCTCTTCTTGCTATTCTTTGGAACTCTGCATTCAGATGTTTATATTTTTCCTTTTCTCCTTGGATCGCAAAAGTCCAACATGACTGAGTGACTGAACAACAGCAACAACTTGGTTTTAGAGTGTTGTGTTGAAATTAAATTGTCCTATATGTTTGTTGAAATTGGTAACATTTTGTGCACTCACTGTTAGGTAAAACATGTTGTTACAAACAGATAAGTTTAAAAGAAAAGATAGACGCACATGCAGAGAATAAGTTTCTTTTTCCCTAACAGTTAATTTTTAAAATATGGTTTCCTGTTCTGATGATTCAAGTTACTTAGGAGAGAAATTTTCTAGGATGTGGTAGTCTCATCTCTGTGATGGGAAAATATTGAAGACAAGAGATAATTTGAAGACTGAAGGAAATCAGAATTAAAACAAGATAAATTTAGCCTAATTAAAATAAAGGATCTTTAATTAGGTTAAGTGGAAGACTGAATGTTAAGTTAGAACAGACACAGACTTTGGTCTGAGGAAGAAGATTATTGACAGATGGATTAAGGTTGACAGACATGATCCAGAAAAATAATAATGAACTAAGCATGAAAATGATAACCTGGTAGTTAAATAGTATTTCAGTGTTTTGGTATATTTGATTATCTTTTGAGGTGGAAGACACTGAATACATCTTGTTAATCAGCTTATTTATTTTTCAATTCTTGTATTATTAATGGATTCCTTCTTGTTTTCATTCACAGGTTTATGTTCAGCAATGAATGCCAGGTGCTACACAGGTCTTGGAAGAACACAGACCATTTAGACACAGAACTAGCTGAACAGCCACCTAAGGCTTGCGGTCTACAGGGGGCGCTGACTCATCACCAGACCATATGATGCAATATGGTGCACAAATGACAAATACTTGGTTATACTTTTGTTCATAAACCGTTGGTATCCTATCATTAGTTTGAAGGCCTACTCTGCTGCTGCTGCATCGCTTCAGTCGTGTCCGACTCTGTGTGACCCCATAGACGGCAGCCCAAATCCTCAGGAATCGCTGGCAGTTCTGGAGTCCTCAGGGAATCAACAAGGGGCTGCATGTACGTATCCTTGGTTACAATGTTAACAGTTCAGTTGAGACTTTGGAGGTTTTGTAAGAGCGAGGTGCCTGCCTGTGACCACTTTTAAGGGTGCTGCTCTGATCTCCTAGATGCTTGGTGATGAAATGGTGATTCCAGTATAATCTAGGCAGGTTCCCCCCAAACCTACATGCATCTTTCTCCTAGGTGAGCTGGGCTCAACCGTGATGCTTTCTGAGCCAAAGCATCAGGAAGGAAAAACAGGTAAGCTGCCCACAATGGCATGAGTGTGTGCGCACACATACACACATACACTCACTCTTGTGAGAGCTCCTTTA
Organism: Tragelaphus eurycerus; assembly: GCA_935064755.1. Classification (NCBI taxonomy): domain Eukaryota; kingdom Metazoa; phylum Chordata; class Mammalia; order Artiodactyla; family Bovidae; genus Tragelaphus; species Tragelaphus eurycerus. The sequence goes on from CAKXYN010000301.1 coordinate 155,340, forward strand.
TTTTCCTGTGAAAGCCCTCAGCCACTGGAGAAAGCTTTTGCCTCCACTTCAAAACATCTCGCACCTCAGAAAGCACTGGGCATTGTTTTCATGTCGCTATTTAATTGAGCCCGCACAAAGACACGCTGATTTTAAGCACGCTGTCTGCCCTTGTTTTCCATCAATCCTGCTTCAAAGGGCTTGCTTTAGAGAACATCATATTCTTTGAGGATCTTGAGAAGAGAAAGGCTCCATTGCTTCATTTCTGTACAGACTTTATATGTAATTGGACCAATACTGCCCAGCGGAGCTTTTATGGAGGATCCAGATGGCTGATGAGAGGTGAAAGTGCATCCCCAAGGAGAAGCCTGCAGGGTAGAGGTACTCCAGAATCTCGGCAGAGCCAATGGCACGTGTAGTTAGAAAAACAGCGGTTCATCAAACCCTTTGGCTTTCATATCATGATCTATAAAAAATAAAGCTCCGCTAGATCTTTGTTGGGCAGGCATGTGGGATAGAATTAACATTGCAGGGGGGCAAGTATAGTAAACTGTGATCAGTTTGCTTTACCAGGGCTCATTCTGAAAGCAGCAAAAAAGTCGAAATGCTTTTGGGGATCTAGAGCCACACTACCTAATGGAACTTTCTGTGATGATAGAAATGAAGTGGAATTGAATTGCCACTAGCCCCATGTGGTTATTGAGACCTTGAAATTAAGTGAATGCGATTGAGGAATTGAATTTTTAATTGTATTTAGCTTTAACTAATTAAAACTTAAATGTAAATAGCCACATATGGCTAGTGGCTACTACATTGAACAGTGTGGATCTAGAGACATAGGTGGTAAATATAAAGAGGTTTAGAAGCTGTTTCAAAGTAAGATATAAGCAGTGTTTGTTGTTGCTGATGTTTAGTTGCTAAATCCTGTCTGGCTCTTTTGTGACCCGCATGGACTGTAGCCTGCCAGGCTCCTCTATATGTGGGATTTCCCAGGCAAGAATTCTGGAGTGGGTTGCCATTTCCTTCCCCAGGAGATCTCCCCAACCCAGGGATCGAACCCACGTCTCTCGCATTGGCAGGTGTATTCTTTACCACTGAGCCACCAGGGAAGTCCAGTGGCCCCAGTCAGAAATTATAATTCAGTGGTTGTCAACTTTCATTTGTTCATTAAAAAAATGTAAACTTATTAATTCAGTACATATTTGTGAAGGGCTTGAGGATCACTGATGTGAGGAGGGTGAGGATGTCGCCACAGTATACATGACCATGCCCAGCCTCTGGCCCTCCTACCTCTGACTAGCATCTCCCGAATGATGGATCTTTTCCATTCCAAAGACATGCAAAAGACACACTTGGTTCCAGATGAGTGAAGCCTTCGGAATACTCACCATCGTCCATAATTCCAATGGTAACACCTTTCCCTGTGTATCCCAGCTCCCAGGCTTCTGCCACATTCAAGTCGAGACCAGGAGTACCATCAGCTTGCCCGGTATTGATCTGGTTCAGGAATGCCAAAGCAGAGGCTCTTATTAGTTTGGTGTAGATGGTAAAGCACCAGATGGTAAGTACTTGCTTGACACACTCTGCAGCCACCTGATATTTCAGGGCCAGATCAGAGGTCATGTCTTCCATGAAACAGGACTTTGGGGTGTTCCCTCCATCCACCTCTTCTAGTCTGCTCTTTCTGTTTTTTTGATACACAGAACACCGGTATTTTCTGTCTCATGGAAATATTCAAATGCAATTTCTGTCTCCCTACCTCATTACTGGATCATCATCTTTAAACTCCTGAGGGCCAACATTGCAAGAAACCCTCCCCAGTTTAGAATTAAGTGCTCACAACCCTTGTAGCTCTGTATTTATTCCTCACTTTCAGAATTTAGTTCGTATTGTCTTGCTTTATTCTGATTGAATAATTTCATCACTAAATAATAATATCCTTTGCAAGAGGGAGCATGCTCTATTTACCTTTTTAAATTCAATATCCCCACACCAAGTCTCGCTTAAAATTATTTGTTGAACTGAATTAAAGAGAGCTGCCTCACCTTTAGTGCAAGTTCTAATATAAGAAATAAAAAAAGCTTTCCCCCTTAAAAAAATCAAAAAAGAAAGAAAAGGAAAAAAGAAAAATTCCATACAAATATGTTCACTACCCTCTTCTTATGCATTTTTGTCCTGTGGAGATTCTCTCAAAGATAAATCATTAAAAAAAAAAAATAGGGAAGTTAGAGCTGGTATTGACAGATGCCCACAGTGACAAGTAGCTGGTACGATGCTGCTGAAACATGTAAATATCATTCAGTTCAGTTCAGTTCAGTCGCTCAGTCGTGTCTAACTCTTTGTGACCCCATGAATCGCAGCACACCAGGCCTCCCTGTCCATCACCAACTCCTGGAGTTCACTCAAACTCATGTCCATCAGGTTGGTGATGCCTTCCAGCCATCTCATCCTCTGTCGTCTCCTTCTTATCCTGCCCCCAATCCCTCCCAGCGTCAGAGTCTTTTCCAGTGAGTCAACTCTTATTAGGGCTCTTTATAGAAATGACTACTCTTCTCCTAGGCACATGTGAAGATGACATCTCATGCCCTGGAAGTTAGAACCATGTGACTGGTTTTGGCCAATGGAATGTGAGTTTAAATGCCATTCATCACATCCAGGCAGAAGCTTTAAGGGCCAGTGCGTGATTTGCTTTTCTCCCACCATTGAGTTGCTCATGTAACCAGGATTGGGATGTAGCTAAGATGAAGCCTCGGGTAGTCAATGGGATTTCACCCCAGTACTTTTTTCTGGGGGGGGTTTTTTGGTTGGATGCATAACGTAAGTGAGAAATAAGCTTTGATGTTGTTATTCCACTCTGATTTGTGGGTTGTTTGTTATTGTAAGACACCTAGGCGATCCTAACACACATAAACTCATTCAGTTACCCAGACTGGATTTATAGAATTCCCTGCCCTGAAGCCTCGAGCGTAGTCCAGCTCTGAAACTCCAAGGGAAAAATTGTGATGCATTCCTACAATGGGCTGTTTATAAATTACAAACATTTACAAATTAGTCACCCCTTCCATTCCATATGCCCTGTGGTTTGGGTTGGTTTAGAGGCACGTGAGCCCGTCTCTTTTAAACGTAACTCAACCCACCCAAATAGGCAATTCATTTCACCAGACAGACTAGGATTCCGTGCCTTGAATCCTGCATCAGTTAAGCTCTACTGAATTGACTGCTGTTATTGTAGGAAGGGAGAAGGCAATGGCACCCCACTCCAGTACCTGCCTGGAAAATCCCATGGATGGAGGAGCCTGGTGGGCTACAGTCCATGGGGTCGCAGAGTCGGACACGACGAGCGACCACTCCTTTGCTCATGCATGGAGAGGAAGGCAACCCACTCAGTCTGCCTGGAGAATCCCAGGGGCAGGAGAGCGGTGGGGACGCAGGGGCAGCAGAGCGGACACGACTGAGTGACTAGCAGCAGTAGCAGCAGCATTGTAGGAAGCATCAATAGGTGGTACTCCTGAGACTCCAGTCTCTGAGTTATCTTGCTTGTCCCTTGTGAAGTCACCCGACTCCTTCTCTTACACCTGTGGCCCCATCCTGGCCTCCCAGTCCTCTACCTTTTGAGACCCTGGTTACTCCTCCCAGAACTTTGACTTGACTTTCACATGTTTCTGCAAGTCTTCACTTATATACGGGTCTGGGAGAAACCGAGCAGCTCTGGGTAGTTGCTTTGAACCCAGAACATCATGGCTGTTTAGGAGTTCCAGAAAGAAAGCCGATTAGAGAATGAGATGTGTGGAAGGTGATGGAAAATCAATACTGATCAGAGGGGACAGAAAAGTCCCCCCAAGCTGGTGCTGGCTAGCATCCCACAGACTAATGAGGAAATAGAAATGCATCTTTTGTCTGAAGTCCCAGGATAAGAACCATTATGAAAGGGACCGAGATGCTTACCAGGTACCATTGCTTCGTGAGAAGAGGGTCGTTCACGTTGATGTCGATCTTGTTGATGTCTCTGTATCCTCGCTTTTTCCGGTTGAATCCTTCCTGCTGCAAGGCCCTCTTTACCTGGAATGAAAATGCCTGAGTGTTACCTGACTATTGGCCGAACACCCCTCTTCTAGAATTAATTTCCACAAATTCAGATTCCGTTTGTATATTGTGTGTGTGTGTGTGTGTGTGTGTGTGTGTGTGTATTTCCTCAGTAGAAACTGAGCTTATCTCATGAACACTCTTACTTTCTGATTATTTCCGTTTGCATTGAACAAAAAGGCCATGCGGATGGCCTTCAGTGAGTTTTGTGAAAATAAGAGTTAGATGGAGATAAGGTGGTAGGGAGCATTAGGTGAAATAAAACAATGAAACACTTGCATTAAGGGAATGAATGTGATTTCAGAGAGGGAGGGGTGGACCCATCACAGCCTAGTTTTCTGGAGGCACCATAATGAAGAGGGAAAGTTAAAATTTTACATAACCTCCTGCTCCTTCTGCCTCTGTAACCCAGCTTGCTCCTTACAAAGTCTGGATCACATACGTCTCAGAAAATGGGGACTCACAATACTAAGAACTGGAGCTTATCTCACTCACCCTTGTCCTGCTCTTTGCAATTGCCCTAGCCTCTGCAAACCTGCTTAATCATGCCTGTCTGTATAAAAAGCTCCATAACCCCTTTGTCTGGGGCTCAGAGCTTGGAGTGTTAACTCTTCTGGAAGCCTGCCAGCGTAATAAACCTGAGTTCTCCAACTCTCCGAGTGTGGCGCTTGATTTCTCCAGTACTGGTTTCTGCAACAACAGTAGCCACTTCTGTTGACAGTCCTGTACTATCACATTTGGGAATCAGCCAAAACAAAACATCAAAAACAAGAAAAAAAGAAAAACCTGTCTGACAAGCCAGCAAGTCCACAACAAAGTTCTAGAAGGTGAGTGAGGGAACCTCTAAGATAAATTGGTGCTCTCTTTGCAATGATGACACTTCATCTGGAGACAGTCAGATTGAACTCCAAGCCCTTGGATGGAAATGAAACTTAGGAGCTGAATCAGGAGGCTCCTGGCAACAGCTGGGCTACGTCCCAAAAGGGAAGCTTTCTTTCCACTTGGGCAAAAACGAACTCATCATGCAGTAGCTGTAGCTGAACATCTACCCGCTTCAGGACAATGCACATGGGTAAAAGGGGGTATGTTCTAGGTGCTGTTAATTTTTACAATTATATTTTGTTCCCAAATGTTCATTTCTCCTTCCACCATGTTCCCCAGTATATTGGAGGGATGACCTCAAGCCCACTGGGTTCTGTGTTTGTGGGAGTGAAATTCCAGGCACCAACCTCTTGTAAAGGAACTGAAGACTCTCTGCCTCAGAGGGTGTCTCTCTTCCAGGGTCTGAATCATAGGGAAATGGTGTGAGGGCAGAAAGGACCCCTTGGAGAGTGTTTATCTCAGAGGCTCACTCATCAGACCCCACCCCCTAAAGGATCCTTGCCACTGTTGGCCACAGCCCAGCCTGGAGGCCCCCAGGACCAATCCTTCAGCCTCCCACAGACCGTGAGCTCCGCACCACTTTCCAACAGATTCACTTTCACTTACATGATCCAGAATCAATTTCAGTTGCCTACACCCATGAACTCAGATATGGGACAAGGGAAAACAGAAGACTCCACGTTAGGAGTGAAGCTGGAAGGGGGTCAATAGAGAGACCACAGGCGTGACTGAAAACCCTCCCCTTCCTTGCTGCCCTGGGAGGTGAGGGAGGCTGCGGCTGAGCGGTTCCTCACTTTCCTGCTCCACACGTGGACACAGGAAGGCCCGGGCTCATTCACCAGAAAAATTCTTAATTCTGCAAGAAACTGTCCATGTAGAGAAGTAGTGGGTGTGCCATTTGCTCTGTGACTTCTTTATGGGGAGTGGGGAGTCCAACTACAGACATTCCCTGTGATACAGTTAAACCCTACCCCTTGAAAGTGAAGTGAAAGTTTGTCGCTCAGTCGTATCCAACTCATTGTGACCCCACAGACTGTAGCCCGCCAGGCTCCTCTGTCCATGAGATTCTCCAGGCTAGAATAGAGGAGCAGATTGACATTTCCTACTCCAAGCAATCTTCCCCACCCAGGGATTGAACCCACATCTCTTTACCACTGAAACTCTGGGAAGCCCTTAATTTACTACCTCAAGCTTCAATTCTATTTAGATTCTTCACAGATTGGGCACCCCAAACCTGAATTTCTTTGTCCTGACAATTCTTCACAAATTTGTTGTTTCTTTGTCTAAAAAGTATAAAAGCTGCCTGCTTTGGCCACTTCTTAGGTCCTATGGGTTCTATGAGACCTCCATGTGCATGAATTAAATTTTGTTTCTTTTTCTCCCATTGATCTGTCTCATGTCCATTTTAGTATTAGGCCAGCCATGGGAACCTGTGAGTAGCACAAGGGAGGTTTCTTCCTCCCCTACACTCTCAACCTGTAAAGAGCCACCAAATGCCCCCTCTCAAAGCTTCTGGTTACTGGAATTTCCAGTACAGGAACTGGAGCTTGCCTGCCCATGCTGAATGCCCATCTTCCCATTTTGGTCCCACACCCAAGTCTTCACCTGCTCTGCTCTCAGATGGGGACCTTGCTTGGCCTCCCCTGGTTGGCGGTGGCCCCATCATATAGACTTATGCTGGAAAACTCTGCAGGTTGTTCCTAGAAGCATGAGAACAGGAAGACTATCTCAGATTCCATCTTTTCCAATAACAGTGGAGGAATGGCTGTCACAACGTCACTTCAAACTCAGACCAAGTGCATTCTAATGAAAAGGCTGTCTAACTTCATTTCCATAAAATTATTTTTAATTTCATAAATTAGTTTTTAATGGAGACCAGCGATGCTTTGGAATGCCATGCTTGCTGGACAGCATCCTCCTTTTAACTGAGAAGCACCACAGTGTGACTTAGAGGGGTCTATAGTTTTGCACCTTATGTTATTGAAAACCAAGAATCCTAAGACTGCAGAGTGCTTTCTGAATCATGTCCTCAGTGAAGATCACAGTTAGAGTTCCAAGAGGGATGAACACCTTTAAGACATATATTTTCACTTGTTACACAAAAAACTAGATAACAGCGTTTCCCCTACAATGGTACCATATACTGCCATCGTCACTTTTGTGTTTTGATTCTTGTCCAATTCTAACTTGCATTTAAACCTAATTTTTAATAATAGTAATCACATCATTGATAAAATTGAGCACCCTTTCTTTATTGAGTATCTGACCATAAGAATTTTAATACATTGCTACATAGCTCTCATCTTTTAATTTTTAATGGCTTCCTAAACATTCCATAGAGGAATGTACCATAACTTACACAATGAGTTCCCTCTTAGTGGTCATTTAATTGTTTTCTATTATAAGTGAAATTGCCATGAGCAGAGAGATGAGGTTATAAACTATTTTTAAAGACCTCTGGGGAAGGTTTCAGTGTTACAATTCTACGTGTGATAAAACTCTTAATGTCAGAGAAGTATTTCCTAGCATCTATAATCTTCCCTCACATTATAACTAAAAGACCAGTTTTATTCTCTTTTCTTCCTCCTATGAACTGTAACCTTTCACAGATGATTCCTTTCATTACCACTTGGATGTAGGACCAATGACACGCATAAAACTTTAACCATGGCTTCTCGCCTTTTCAAAAAAAATAATATATATATATATATATAACATACAGTTAGCTTCGGTATTTAGTTTTAGAATGCTCCCCCAAGTTGGTTCATTGACTTAAACATTTATACAAATAAAAAAATATGAGAAAGCAGGTGTATGTGTTACTGGGTATTATTTTATTACAAATGAACAGATGGATATTCTACGATTCAGGTTCATGTTTTAAACCTTAATTGGAAACATGTACAAACACAGATTTTGCTGGAACAACTCCACCTACTGCCTTCCCTTCCTTGTGCCTCCCCTCAGTGAAGAGATTTTCAGTCCACAAACGTTTTTGTGAATCTACAATATGCTAGTTACAGACGGTACTAGGGTGAGGCAGACATCCTTGCATGTTGGCATACTCTTTTACAAGTTGCATTAACAAGGTACTTTCACTACATTTAATCTTCCCTGGTGGCTCAGATGGCAAAGAATCTGCCTGTTATGCAGGAGACCAGGGTTCGATCCCTGGGTAGGAAAGACCTCCTGGAGAAGGGATGGCAACCCACTGTGGTATTCTTGCCTGGAGAATCCCATGGAGAAAGGAGTCTGGTGGACTACAGTCCACGGGGTTGTAAAGAGTCGGACACAACTGAGCAACTAACACTTTCAGTTTCAATCTTCCCCACTTGAGGAAACAAAGGCTCAGAGACCATTGGCCAAAAATTGAAAACATGGCAGTCACCCAAGTTGCTGCTGCTACTGCTGCTAAGTCGCTCAGTCGTGTCCGACCTGTGCGACCCCATAGACGGAAGCTCTTCAGGCTCCCCTGTCCCTGGGATTCTCCAGGCAAGAACACTGGAGTGGGTGCCATTTCTCTCCAATGCATGAAAGTGAAAAGTGAAAGTGAGGCAGTCGGTCCGACTGGGGACGGAGCCGCCCCGCCATGGGACCAGGAAAAGTACTGGGGTGGGGTGCCATTGCCTTCCCCGGTCACCCAAGTTGATCAGTTCTAAATGCTGTGAACTTTCCGCTAAAGCACACAGCCTCTCCCTGAGGCATGGAACATAGTCGACCTTCTCCGAGTATAACTTCCTAAGGATCGGGGCGGGGATCACTTCCCTGCCAGGCTGATAATTAAATGGGCTTCCCTGGTGGCTCAGAAGGTAAAGCGTCTGCCCGCACTGCAGGAGACCCGGGTTTTATCCCTGGGTCGGGAAGATCCCCTGGAGAAGGAAATGGCAATCCATTCCACCACTCTTGCCTGGAAAATCCCATGGACGGAAGAGCCTGGTAGGCTACAGTCCATGGGGTCACAAAGAGTCGGACATGACTGACCTTCACCGAGTATAACTTCCTAAGGATCAGGGTGGGGATCACTTCCCCTGCTGGGCTGATAATTAAATAGCTGATAATTAGCACTGATTGTGCTGGGCAAGGGAGAGGCCAGGAGAAAGGGGGGCAATCTAGGGATCTACCCCCAAAGGGTGGGAGAACATCTAGGCTTGCAGTGAGCCTGTGAAGAAAAACCATAAAACATGGAACTAACGTGGTGCTGAGGGCACTGGTTTGTGATCTGTGATGCTATTGATTGTGTCACACTATGCTTTTCTGTATCATGGGTGTGCTCATGTTGTGTCTGACATGTTGTGACCCTATGGACCATAGCCCACCAGGCTCCTCTGTCCATGGGATTCTCCAGGCATGAATACTGGAGTGGGTTGCCATGCTCTCCTCCAGGGGAACTTCCCGACCCAGGAATTGAACTCAAGTCTCTGGTGTCTTCTGCACTGACAGGCAGATTGTTTACCAATGAGCCTATCACAGGTTGACCTATGTCCCCTAGAAGATATGTTGAAGTTGTCACCCCTGGTAGCTCCGAAAGTGATCGAGTTTGGGGACAGGGCCATTGTAGATGCGATTAGTTCAGGTGAGGGCAGCCTGAGCTCCTAATACAGTACAGCTGGTGTCCTCATAAGAAGAGGATGGAGACACACACACACACACACACACACACACACTGTGGTGATGTTTATAGACTATGTCATCAGGATAAACTCATTGCTGGGTAGGACTTTAAATTCTCATCAGGCAGTTACCGCCAAATGCCCCCCAGAAAGCTTATACTGAATTGCATGCTCACTGACAGTGCGTGAGAGTGTGGGGAACTTGAACACGTGTGGCCCTCAGACACCCTAACATGGCTATTCTGTTTTGGGGGCCTGGGGTGCCGCCTGGGAACCTATTCTTGAAGAACTCCTAGAGGGTCATGCCGTGTGTCCTGGACTGAGGTCTCTGAGAGACTCCAAACTCCAAGATCCCCTCCTGATTCTCTGGTGCATCAGTGATGCAGGAAACAGAGGTTCTGAGCCTGGATGAACAGTGCAGTAGACTCGGCCCTGGCCTCCATGTCTCTTGAACTTTCCAGGTGACTCCTAAGAGCCCTGGGGCTTGAGTAGCTGTGTGCTAGACTCCTCTACCCCCATTCTTGTCTCTTAATCCCATCCTGACACATCACAGAGAAATGAAGTGGAACTATGGGTGAGAGAGGGACAAAGGGCATCTACACTAAGCAACTTCAAGTGTGTGCTCTCTGGAGGAGACCAAACCCAAACCCATAAGAACATACATTGTATTTGCTGACAAAAAATTAAATCTCTCCTTATTCATCTCAGGCTGCTTGCTGGGAGGCGGGGTAGGGGAGGCTGGGAAGGGGTAGGGAGTGGGAAGAATATCCAGAATGCAGCAAATTGTCCAAAGAACACAGCTCTTAAAAATAAAAATTAAAACTCTCTTAATTTGTACAGTAAATTACCTAGCCTGTATCAGCTGAGGACTTTCTTTTCCTAATAGGTTCGGACAAAACAAAAATAGCTTTTCCAGAAACACTGTGCCCAATACATCAGCTAGAACATCCGTGGGTGGACTTGACATTGAGTCCACACGGGGTGCAGGGTGAAGGCTGGAGTCAGATGGCCCTCTGGCCCCTGGCCTGATTATCTGTCATGACTCTCTTGGGGTGGGGAAAGGACCCTCCTTTCTGGTGCATGAGATGCCAGAGCCATGCTGGGGGCCTGTCCTTTAAAATTTTGAGCTGCTGGGGAGAATTGAAATGTATTGAGTTGGGCTTCACCTCATGGGAAGAATGATATAGCTCGACTTTTATTGAATATAAAATGTGGAAGAAGAGGCTGTGTGGCATTGTGGACAAGAGCTGGTCTTTGGGACAGACAGGTGTGAATTAGAGACTCTGATATACCTACTGTTCACTATCATGAGATCTCAAGCAAGCTACAGAAAGTATTTGAAGTTCAGTTTTTTTCACCTGCAAAATGGACGTGAGACCTAGTACCCACTCACACTGACTGAGCTGACTGTGTGCCAGGAGGTGTTTCAGACCTTTACTGTACATCATCTCAGATAATTTTCACAACAATCTTGGGGCAGAAGAGGGATTAGGAGTGAAGGCACGAGAAGTCATGCAGGGAGCCAAAGGAGGAGCCATGAGTCAGATCCGTTACAGGTTGAGTTATGACCCCCTGAAAAAAGTCACAGGTCAGTGCTCTAACCCCCAGAGTGTTAGAATGTGACTGGGCTTTTGTGGGTTTTTTTTTTTTTAATGAAGAAATGTCTTAGATAATTATGTTAAAATGAGGTCACTGAGGTGAGCCTTAATCCAGTATGGCTGGTGTCCTTTATAAGAAGAGGAGATCTGAACAAGGACCCATGGAGGAATGATATAAAGGTATAGGATGAAGATGGCCACCTCCAACTCTTTGCAACTCTGTGGACTGTAGCTGCCTGGCTCCTCTGTCCATGGAATTCTCCACACAAGAATACTGGAGTGGTTTGCCATTCCTTTCTCCTGGTCATCTTCCTGACCCAGGGGTCAAACCTAGGTCTCCCGCAATGCAGGCAGATTCTTTACCATCTGAGCCACCAGGGAAGCCCCTCAAAGCAGCTCAGGGTGCCTTTAATTCACTCTTCCTGCTCTTAGCTGCTGCTAAGTCACTTCAGTCGTGTCCGACTCTGTGCGACCCCATAGACGGCAGCCCGCCAGGCTCAGCCATCCCTGGGATTCTCCAGGCAAGAACACTGGAGTGGGTTGCCATTTCCTTCTCCAATGCATGAAAGTGAAAGGTGAAAGTGAAGTCGCTCAGTCGTGCCTGACTCTTAGCGACCCCATGGACTGCAGCCTACCAGGCTCTTCCATCCATGGGATTTTCCAGGCAAGAGTACTGGAGTGGGGTGCCATTGCTTTCTCCACTCTTAGCTAGTGGAAGACAAATCAAGTTCAACATGGCGAGAGTAACCAGATGAAGTCATTCTCATGGGTGTCTTAACTGCAGAAGACCCCCTGCAGGAAAAGCACATAACCAGCTCTCTCCCTGTGAATTTCCAAGGCAGCATGTTAGCTCTGTGTTTGAACCAAGGAGCTGAAGACAGTTCATCAAACAAGAAACCCAGAAAGGCCATCACTGCTGGATGAGGTGGGAGGTTAGGGAAGAGGGAGGCCACATAAACTCAGATATTCCAGTTCATCGCTTTCCACCAATCATTGGCCTTAGCTGTCAAGATCTGGAGGCAGAGGTCTGTGGAGGGAAGACTTGACCCAGGGGCGTCCTTCACCGGAGGTGGGGGCAGGGAGCCGGCAGAGAACATTCAGAGAGTCTGGCGGCTTAATTTCCTCCTTGAGTAGGCAGGTATGACTTCTCTGCAAGTCCAATTATAGGCAAATCACAGGGCTTAACTTTCCAAAGAATAGGGAGTTAAGCCATAAAGATGGTTGAATGCACCGTATTGATTTCCCTCATTTAGAGAGGTTTGCCCATCTTTCAAGAATGAAGGCGATCAATTGAGAAGAGAGGATACGGTTGTGTGCCTCTGGCCACAGTTCCAGTCACTGCCTCTCAGTGACAAGATATTAACAAATTGCTATCTATCATCTAAAGCTGTGTATACAAGATATACTTTGAGCTAAGTCTATGTAATTAGGGAGGGATCAAAAGATGCCTCTAGCAGAGCAAAGGACAGAGACCAGAGATGGGAATGCCTGTAGGAGGTAAACTACAGCTGGAAGGTGTGTGTAATGTCTTGATCTCAATTTTCCTCTTGATATTCTCTTTCCACAGAGAACATCACAGGTTGGGTTTCGGGGATTTTATTACAAAAAATAACATTAAAAAATGGTAGGAGCTGTGCCAGGTGTTGGGGCAGGGCTGGTTAGACTGGGGTACACTTGAGAAGATGACTTTCTGGGGATGCAAGGAACCCCTAAATGCTGTCTGGGATCACAATGATGTCACCTTTTCAATGAAGTTCTCCTGAGAAATGTGGAAAAGAAGCAAAGCAAGGCTCAGTGGCTTTAGCATATTAATAGTTTTTGGCTACACACACAATGACTTGGTGCAGAGTCAGCTGGCAGGTGGTCAGCTCTGATTCCCACTGCAGGAGGGCAGAAGGACCTCAGGCTAACACAGAAGGCTCCCAGGAGGTCAGATGGGGGAGGAGGAGGAGGAGTGAGGCGAAGGCTCTGCCCTGTCCATGCCAGCTGTGGCCCCTCCAAGTGTCCTCACACATGACTCGCCCACTCAGTGCTCCGTCTTCCTGGAAATGCACCGAGGTAAGAAGTGAAGAGAAGCCAGCAGAGCCCACAGAGAAGGTGCTCGTGGCACCCAGCTGGGAGGGAGTGGCTGCAGCTGAACCTAGAATACACAGCTTCCAGAAACTTCCTCCCCTGCACAGACTCCATAGTGATGATGGTACCTGGTCCACTTCTGCTAATGGGCCAAACAGAGGATGCTGGATAGGATGTCCCTAGCATCTCTAGTCCCCGTTCTACACTTGACTGGGCGTTCAAGAGTGTGCTTCTGGAAGGAACAGGTGAATCTGACAGCAGGTACAATGCAAGTTTCATGAATTATGTCTACTGCCGGTCACCTCTTTAGGCAGAACTGCAGTGTCAGGCAGAGAAGGCAATGGCACCCCACTCCAGTACTCTTGCCTGGAAAATCCCATGGACAGAGGAGCCTGGTAGGCTGCAGTCCATGGGGTTGCTGAGTCAGACACGACTGAGCGACTTCACTTTCACTTTTCACTTTCATGCATTGGAGAAGGAAATGGCAACCCACTCCAGTGTTCTTGCCTGGAGAATCCCAGGGATGGCTGAGCCTGGTGGGCTGCCGTCTATGGGGTCGCACAGAGTCGGACACGACTGAAGTGACTTAGCAGCAGCAGCAGCAGCAGTGTCAGGGGTGCCTGGTTTGGTCCTATGGGTTTGTTGCCTTCGCTTTGCTTCCATGATCACAGGGTACTGATGATATCCCAGCCCAGATGCTGCCCCACAAATGTGTGTGGGGAAAAAGGTTCAAGTCATGGCTCAACCTGAGTGCTTAAGACCGTGCATTGCGGTGCAGTGAACCAGCCCTAGGACTCAGAATCAGAAAGAACAGGTTCAGACCTGGTGGAAGGGGTTAGCTTCTTATTTAGGTGTTCTGAGGTAGGTCCCTCAGGTCTCTGAGTCATGATTTCCTCATATAAGTCAGGGGTGTTTTGTAAATAAAGTTTGTCAAATGCTGCTGTGCTCATTTGTTTATCTCCTGCCTCTGGCTTCCTGGAGATTTGGTCACTGCAATGGCAGATTTGAGGGTGGTTGTAACTGAGGCCATGGGCTTTCCTGGTGGCTCAGATGGTAAAGAATCCACCTGCAATGCAGGAGGCGGGGGGGGGGGGGGCAGGAGTCCTGGCTTTGATCCCTGGGTTGGGAAGATTCCCTGGAGAAGGCAATGGCAATCCACTCCAGTCTCCTTGCTTGGAGAATTCCATGGACAGACCATGGGGTGGCAAAGAGTTTGATATGACTGAGAGACTGAGCAAGCGCGAACAACTGAGGCCACGGTGCTCACAAGTCTGAAGTAGGTGCTCTCTGGCCCTTTACAGAAAGTTTGTGGACCCCCCTGTATACCACGGAGATGGTAGAATTCTTGACCAGACAGGCTGATGGTGAGGATCATTTGGAATGACTGTTCCTTGGTGGACACCATGTGGTACACGTTACACGTTACTGTCTATCAGAGGATGGATAACGTGTCTATGGGATCCACCTCCTCTATGAGTGTCTATCAGGGGCAGAATTCTGAGCAGCGGTGCAAATGGTGGGATGTGAGGGGCACAAAGAAAGCTTCCGGGGATGATTCAGATCACCTCCCCTGAGCACGGGCACATTGACTGGGTTCCAGCCATGAAGAGTTAAGCCTTCAGCATCCAGATTATGTCTCTGCTTGAAAAGATTTGGAGAACAAGTCCTCTGGGGACGGCAACACATCCAGGTGTTACCACTTAGCAACACGTGTGCAGGAGCTCATTAGTGAGACGGCTTTTCTTGATGATGCTGATTGAGATTGGTGCAAGGAAGGAATGGGAGTTTATGGAAAAGGTCATTTTCAAATTCTTGGGCAGTTTCTTGCAAGTCGGGGAGAAGTGCTTACTGAAAGCAACAACAAAGGATGCAGGGCTTAGAACTGGGAGGCCCTGGAAGAGGGAGGATTAAGACAAAGAAGGTGAGAGGGCAGTGCAAACCCTCTAGACTTGTTTGCTTCCTGAGACATTCTTTACGCCTGCTGTGTCTTCAGCGTGGAAGGATATGCTGACTGTTGATTGGCTATAATATAGGTTGCATTGTTTCTTTATATGTTTTCAGTTGACGAACAAGCCAAAAAGTAGTCCGCTACAGAACATAAGTGGATTCTTGAAAATTTACAATCTCCTTTTCTTAAACTCACACACACTGAAGGTTTGCATTTGCGGGGTTAGGACCATAGACCAAAGAATTAAGGAACAGGGTTCAGTCCTGGCAAGGGGGGACTGAATATTCCATTTCTTGGTGGGCTCTTCCTAAAGGGCATGTATTTTTCATCTTCCTCAAAGGCTAACCTCTTTGTCAATAGCAATGCCCTGTCGGTTCTTTCCTCTTATCCATATTTCATTAATTGCCAGTGGAACAATCCCAGATTGACAGAGTAGAAAAGGAGATGTGTGTAGAAATGACAACTGGCATATGTCTAAAATACACGGGGGCTGGTGACTGTGCATCCCCCGCACCAGGCGGCTGGAGAGTAATTCATATGTCAAGCCAAGCAGCCCACGAATGACGAAAACATCAACAAGGAATAAAGGTCAGAGTGATCGATTCTTGTACTTAATGCACAGAGCACCCAGTGCACGGCATTAACGAGCCCCAGCCCAGCAATGCAGAACAAATGAAGAAAGTCACGCACAGACTTTGCAGTTGTGCTCCTGGAAGGTACAGAAACCATCATGTGCTTTGATCTACACTCTGAGAAATGCCAGGAGGGAACAGCCTCTCATTCTGCAGTCTCCTTTCCTATGCTTGCTGTAACACATCTCCAAACTCAGTAGCTTAAAGCAACATGAATTTATTTTCTTACAGTCCTGAAGGCTAGAAGTCTACAATTGAGCTGTGAGCAGGGCTGTATTCCTTCCAAAGGCCCCATTTCCTTGCCTTTTTTCTTCTACAGGCTGCATGCATTCGTTGGTTCATGGTCCCCCTCCTCTAGGGCTTCCCTGGTGGCTCGGTGGTAAGGAATCCACCTGCCAGTGCTGGAGATATGGTTTTGATCCCTAGGTTGGGAAGATCCCCTGGAGAAGGAAATGGCAACCTACTTCAATATTCTTGCCTAGGAAATTCCATGGATAGAGAAGCCTGGCGAGCTATAGTCCTTGGAGTTGCAAAAGAGTCAGACACAACTTAGGGACTAAACAACAAACCCTTCCTCCAACTTCTAAGGGAGCAACAGTGGATCAAATTCTTCTTACATGGTACCATTCTGACTTCCTCTTCTGCTTCCATCTGATGAAATATTTGTGATGATCGAGCTCTGGATAACCCAGGATAATCTCCCTATCTTAAAGTCAGCTGATTAGAAACTTTAATTAGCTTTCACCATGTACCATAACATATTCATGGGCTCTCATAAATAACCTAACAATTCATGACCTAAGGTTTAGGTCATGGACATCTTTGGGGGCCAGTATTTTTCCTACTACATGCAGGACGGGAGCTAACATCTATGGTGGGGAAGTGAGGCTGAGTGTAGACCAATTCTACTGAAGATATCTATAAAGGAAAGAAGGAAGTTTGATGGAGAAACTGAGCACCCAGAATTCTTTGGAAATAGAAACAAAGCAGCTATATTATTGGATGAATCAAGGTGCCAATGAAACTTATCTAGTAGTAGAAGGACCACAGTGGGGTAACTGGAACTGTTCCTATCAACAGCTGAGGCATGATTCTAATTCAAGAGGAATGGTCCAGTTCATGGATGAGGATCTTCACCCCAAAGGATATTAGCAGATTGAAGTGATTGGCTTATATTGGCTAAATAAAATATAACAGTGACTCAAAAATAAAATATAACAGTGCAAAGGGACATCCAATGCTATTCGTAGGTTAAAAATAATCTATTGTACAGGGAAGAGAAGAGTGTCTTGGTTGGGGAGGGGAGGGTTTCAGATGTCTACGTGGTGACTCACTGATAAAGAAATTGGCAGTGTCCTGCCAATGCAGGACACATGGGTTGGATCCCTGGGTGGGGAAGATCCCCTGGAGGAGGAAATGGCAACCCACTCCAGTACTCTGGCTGGAAAACCCCATAGACAGAGGAGCCACAGTCCATGGGTCGCAAAGGGTCAGACATGACTGAGCATACATGCACGCAGCTTAACATGAAAGAATAATAATAGTTAATGAGCAATAGCTAAAAAAGCAAAGTCAAACTCTGGATGCTTTAGGAGAAGTAGGGCCCTAGGTGAAGGATAGAGCAGATGTTTTTGAGACATCTGGTCCGGTTCTGGAGTCCACTTTCAACAGGGCACTTTGCAGATTTGGTATCCAGAGGAAAGGAATTAGTGTGAAGACAAATCTGAGAAACATCACATTAGGCAACTGGAGATGGTTATAGAAACTCAGTTCACAGGGTAGACTGCAGTAGCGGGGAAGGCACTCAGACGGGGAGGGGGCTACTGAGTATCCTGACAGTGACCCAGTTGGGCACAGTCTTCCAAGGCCTGATTCAGAAACGTCCACTGGTTGAACTATACAATTTTTATTTATTTACCCGCCTCTGACTGCAGCCATGAAATTAAAAGACCCACCCTTGGAAGGAAAGTTATGACCAACCTAGATAGCATATTCAAAAGCAGAGACCTCACTTTCCAACAAAGGTTTTAGTCCAGGTAAAATCTTTCCTGTTATGTATGGAGGATCCTGGTGAAGAAGGCTGAGCGCCGAAGTTGATGCTTTTGAACTGTGGTCGTTGGAGAAGACTCTTAGAGTCCCTTGACTGCGGAGATCCAACCAGTCCACTGTGAAGGAGATCAGCCCGTTCATGCATTGGAAGGAATGATGTAAATGGCAGATTTTGGTCACCTCATGAGTATTCTTGCCTGGAGAATCGACTGGGAGGGGTTGGGGGAGTAGGAGAAGGGGATGACAGAGGATGAGATGGCTGGATGGCTTCCGTCTGTGTGCTGGGGTTGCACAGAGTCGGACACGACTGATTAGGGAGCAAGACTTAGCAGCAGTGACTGATCTGATCTGATCTGATCAGACTGACCTCCCACCTCACTTAAAGGAGGGGTATTTCTCTGTTCCACTGATACGGGTTTGGCCATGTGTATTGCTTTGGACTTATGCTGGAACAAATATCCTTGTCCACTGTGAGATTTCTTGCCTTCTAGTCATGGCCACGAGAAGAATAATGCCCAGGGTGGACATTTCACTTAGAGAACTGTCAATCCCAAAAGCTGAGTGCCATCTGTGTGGGTAGAAACTTCCAGGAAGAGCCGTGGTGGTAGTTCACACTATTTTTAGCCATGACATTTGTTCAAAGTGTCAGGGAAGTATAATGGCACCCCACTCCACTACTCTTGCCTGGGAAATCCCATGGACAGAGGAGCCTGGTGGGCTGCAGTCCATGGGGTCGCTAAGAGTCAGACAGGACTGAGCGACTTCACTTTCACTTTTCACTTTCATGCATTGGAGAAGGAAATGGCAACCCACTCCAGTGTTCTTGCCTGGAGAATCCCAGAGACAGGGGAGCTGTCTATGGGGTCGCACAGAGTCGGACACGACTGAAGCGACTTAGCAGCAGCAGCAGCAGCAGCAGGGAAGTATGCAGGGAGTGTAAGAGAAGATTCCATCTCAATCCTGAAAGTCCTTTAGACATTGGAAATTTGGCAAACTATGTGCTCCCAACACGGTATCTGAGAAGGTAGTATAACTGCTAGGTAGGACCAAGTGCAAGCCAACAGTGAGTTGGAGGGCAAATGCTGGATCTGGATAGAGCTTATTTCATTCAGAAATAGCAGTAAATAAATAAACAAACAAAAGACCCAGAGGAAAAGGAACCCATATAGGAGAACTGGAAAGAAAAATACTAGGAACAAGGTAGGGAGGTCATGCTGAAGACTCAGGCAGAAGCATTGTACAAAAAAGTGATTCAACATCAGAGCCAGAAGGATATTCTTCGATATATTGATTAGGACATAAATCAGGATTTTAATGCACTAGCCAGTCCAAATTCATAAGACTGAGAGGACAAAACGCATCAGGACGAAAACAAAAAGTGAACTGATGAAACAGAACAACTAAGGGGTTTCCCTGCTGGCTTAGTTGGTAAAGAATCCTCCTGCAGTGGGTTCAGTCCCTGGGTTGGGAAGATTCCCTGGAGGAGGGCATGGCAACCCACACCAGTATTCCTGCCTGGAGAATCCCCAAGGACAGAGGAGCCTGGTGGGTTGCAGTCCATGGGGTCGCAAAGAGTCAGACACAACTAGCACAAATAAGAGGATACCAAGCACAAAAGCAAAATGAACATTTTTCTGAAAGCAGCAAAGAGCAGAATTGACAATGCAGAAACAGATTGGTCATGATAAAGGTAAATTTTCACAGTTTTATAGGAAAGAGAGAAAAATGGTAAAGAGAAAATTGTTGATGTGTATGTATGGGGCTTCCCTTGTGGCTCAGATGGTAAAGAATCTGCCTGCAGTGTGAGACTCTGCAATCCATGGGGTTGCAAAGAGTCAGACGTGACTGAACGACTAAGCACGCACACAGGAAATGCAACAGAGAAACAGACTCAACATAACAGTTCTAGTTAATGGTGGGATGGGAACATTCCTGAATGACTGCTCAGTAGCAAATACAACTGATATCTAATGGGAGTAATTTAAGGTCAAATAACTAGTTCTTGGTGCCCTGGAAATCTCCAGCTTTAAGCTGCCTGTGTGTTTTTACTTCAGAAGCTTCAACTCCTTACTAAAAAGCTTCAAAAGGAGGCAATAAGGGTGGGCTTTCTTATCTTTTTTTAAATTTTTAAAGATTTTTTTTTATGGGGACCATTTTTAAAGTTTTTATTGAATTTGTTAACAATATAGTTTTTGTTTTATGTTCTGATTTTTTGGTTGCAAGGAATGTGTGATCTTAACTCACTGACCAGGGATTGAACCTGTACTCACCCCCTGTATTGGAAGGAAAGTCTTAACCACGGGACCATCAGGGGGATCCAGACTTTTTTGTCTTATTTGTGTGTATTGATGCCAGCATTCTGGATGGATTATCTTATTTAGAGTTTATAGCCAGTGAGGCATCATTTCTGAGATCTAAGGGACGGACTGTATTTTATAACAGGCAGCATCCTGTAGGGGTGGGTTACGTGGACGTTAGAAAGGACGAAGGTTGAACTTCCAGTCCTGAGAGATCCGAATGTTAACTGGTGACCCTTCCACTGCTTGTGTTCACTGTGATGAAGAGTAAACTGAGCCTTCAGTCCAGCTCAAAGCTGCTTGACTGTCTCCTGCTGCTGGCCCTTAGACCTGGGGCAGTAACAGGAGGCACGCAGTAGTGGGGAGATGCTCAGACTGAAGGTTCCCAATTTACCAGGGAGCTGGCTCCTCAGCTTGGCGGTGTTTGCTAACAGTACTCCTGCTGGGAGAAACTGTTCGGAGCCACTGGAAGAAACACAAAGCAAAACACTTGATTTTACAATTGGAAAGGCTCACCACATTCTCAGCAAGAGTCATAATGTGAGATCTATATATACTTAGTCATATTCCAGGGAATATTTGCATTGCAGCAATAGAGACAAAGTCTCAGAAGCATCTAAGTAGAAAAAGAAATAACCATATTAACCACAAAGGTATGAAAAATCAAACTGGGCTGCAATAAGAAATGCCAGAAGCCAAGGAGGGAATGGAGACAGGTCAAGAGGTCAGTGTTTGTGTTCAGCCCGAGGTATAGGGGCTTCAAGCAACTATTAATTTGTGCATGCTGTGGGTCAGGAATTTGGAGATGGCACAGAGGGATGGGACTTGTGTCTGTGACATTATTTCTGGGGCCTCAGCTGCAATGACTCCAATATTGGGTGTGATTAGAGGGGGCTGGGGCTGCCTTAGGTGTGAAGATGATCCTTCCTGGGTTAGGCGCTCAGGCAGATCCGGCCAGAAGAACACGTCATTTCCTGGCGGCCTTGCTTGTTTCCTCTCACTAGCCAGAGATTTGTGGGTAAGGCAGAGGGTCAGCTACGGAAGTTGCTCTCTCCCTCTCACATGTCTACATTCTAGACTTTTCTCTATAGTCACCAGCACCATTTCTGGAGAATGCAGATGTGCTTTAGTTTGGGAATCGAGGAGCCAGAGCATTCTCACCCCCACCGCCCAGCCTCCATTCCCTTTGCCATGACCATGCCAGGCTGGTTTCCCTATAAATCCACATCCGCCTCCTATCTAGGGCACAGGCTCTCATGCCTCAATGTTCGTGAGTCAGAAAATCCACACAAATCCCATTGCTCATACCCTCCCCATTCTGTGATATCTGCTGTGTTTCCTGATCACAGCCATCGGCATTTTTGGTAACTCCCCTGAAAACAAGTTGTTTAAACCACACAGTTGGGACTTGAATAGTCATTTAGCACCATCACACAGTTCTTGAACTTGGGTATGGTACCCGCTGTTAAACTATAATTTCTTGAGGGCAAACAAAACCAATTGTAAAAGGACATTTTGTCTCACTTTCAGAGAACAAATAGTCTGCCCTTTCCATATGACAGTTTTGCATTTATGGAACAGTGGGCCTGTGAGAGCTCTGTTACCAGCTCCACCACCACTTCGTCTGCACTGGGATCCTGACGTTATCTGACAGGTCATGATTTCTATTCACTTTTTTTTTTTTTTACTTCCAAACATGAATGTGACCCCATGGACTGTAACTGGCTAGGCTCCTCTGTCCATGGGATTCTCCAGGCATGAGTCCTGGAGTGGGTTGCCATGCTCTCCTCCAGGGGATTTTCCTGACCTAGGGATCGAACCTGAGTCTCCTGTGTCTCTCACATTGTAGGCAGATTCTTCACCACTGAGGCCCCCAGGGAAGCCCATAATGAGCTCCATCATGTTTTATTTCACATAAAAGAATTTGGACTTTGACCCCTCTCCAAGAAGTTTGTAGGCTGAAAGATACGCCCCCTGCATTGGAAGCACAGAATCTTAATCATTGGACCACTAGTGAAGTCTCTCAATCACTTTTACACATTCAATTTATGAAAACTGAAAAGTTCTGTGTACCCCTAAGGTGTCTTTAGAGTAAGTTCTTATTATTTAATTGTTGAATAGATCTCCTGAAAAATGTGATATTCTTGGCAAAAAACATGGCATGTTGATGTGTTCTGCAAAATCACTCCAAAAGCAAGATGCTATGTGAACATTGTCACAGCCTTTCTGGGACTGCTGCCTTGAATTTGAGGGAAGGGCAATTTGCTCAAAGTTTTTATTGTCAGTTTGGACTCACCTAGACTGCTAGAGTTTTGAGACTGTTTTCTCTTTGAATTGCAACATAGGTGCCTGTGTGATCAGTTGTGTCTGACTTTTGTGACACCACAGACTGTGGCCTGCCAGGCTCCTCCATCCATAGAATTTTCCAGGCAAGAATACCAAAGTGGGGTGCCATTTCCTTCTCCAAGGGATCTTCCCAGCTCAGGGATTGAACCTGGGTCTCTTGCATCTCCCACATTGGCAGGTGGATTCTTTACCACTGCAACATCATCTATTAATTGCTCTATGAATAAGGTTGTAGAGCACACTTGTTGTGCTCTACAACAAGTGTGTTATAAGGCACACTTGTTGTGCCTCCCAGTGGCAGACAAAGCCCTGGAAAGTATGAACCCTGATCCCTTTTGTTTCTCAGTTCTCAGATGTAGCAGGTGCACAGTAGGAAATCTTTAAGTATTTATTTGATTTTTTTAGATGAAAGATTTATTGAAGAGAAAGGGAATCTTATTCAGGGTTGCTATGCTCCGAAATGATTCCACAGAAAAAGCAAATAGGTCACTTTATGAAGTCTGGAAAGATGGTACAGATGAACCTATTTCCAAGGCAAAAATAGAGAGGCAGACATAGAGAACAGATGTGCAGACGTGGGATGAGGGAAGAAGAGGGTGGGACGACTTGGGAGAGTAGCACTGATATATATACAGTATCATGTGTGAAATAGCTAGTGGGAAACTGACGTACCGAACAGGGAGTTCAGCTCGGGGCTCTGTGATGACCTAGTGGGGTAGGATGGGGGTGGGTGGGAGAAAGGTCAAGAGGGAGGGGATATATGTATACGTATAGCTGATTCACTTCATGGTACAGCAGACACTAACACAATATTGTAAAGCAATTATTTTCCAATAAATAATAAAATTAAAAAAAAAAAAAAACCAAACAGCAACAAGAATAGCATGAAGAAATCAAGTTTATCTTCAGCAGAATAAGCCTGAGTGCAGAGAGACTGTGGGTGCGGAGTGTATGGGTTCAGGGAGAGGTCCTATGCCTGCCTGATTTTCTGTCCTTTGGTTTTCTGTCCTTGAAGCCAAGGAATAACATACAGAATGGAGACATTTAGACCTTATTCATTTTTCTCTCTCAACACTTTTAAATAACTTTACCATTGATTTCAGGGAAAGCAAGACTGCCATCTTCGTAAGGTCAGACAAGGTGGCTTTCTTCTTTTGCTCCTTCTAGCAACTGGGCAGACAAGCAAACTTTGTTTTCGGGCTTGAAATGAAATCACTGTATCCTGTTCTTATCTACAGTTGAGGGCAAAATTGATGGTCTTCAAACCAAGTGCCAAAAATGTGCTCCAAAGAAGGAGGCTAGCACACTTGTCTTTTTATGGAATTTTCCTTAAAGAATGTTGCAAACACCTAACACCAAGCCCTTGAATGGGCCATTATGCTTTTTTACCATATTGTGGAAAGTAATAGTCCATAGACAATCTGGTGAAATCACTAAAAAGTATCACTCTTTGCAGATTCCTTTTTGTGGTTCTCAAAGGAGTTTGTCATGGACAGGGAGGCCTGGCGTGCTGTGATTCATGGGGTCGCAAAGAGTCGGACGTGACTGAGCGACTGAACTGAACTGAACTGAACTGAGGAATTCATATTGGAAACAGAGCCAATTAGAATCCAGAGGGACCCTTCTCCATCCTAGTCACTGGTTTCCTTTTCAATGGTGTGAGTAGCAGGTGATTTCTAATCTGCTTCCCTGGGGAAACTGACTTTTCTTCCTGAGAATAGATGACCACAACTCAATTTCCCTGGGTGTCAATGACAATATAGTGTTTATGGGTGGTTTCTCCAATGTCCTCTGTATTAAAGAAATCCCAGTTTATCTGTCATCACTGAGACAGACTAAGACAGACCTTTCTTATCATTTCCAAGGTTATAAGCAATTTTGCCCCGACACCTGGCATGCATACCCTCTCCTCTGAAATGCACAGAACACCCTGTCCTTCACACTCTGAACAGATGTTCACCTCTCTTCAGACATTCACCTCTCTTCATTTCCGTGGGTTGGTTTGGAACATTTTCCATGATGATACTTAGTACCAACTAGGTGAGTTGTATTATCAATTGGCAGACAGCAGAGTGTGAATAAAGGTGTGTACTTTCCAATAGAAAACCAGAGTTGTGGGCTCCTGAACTTAACCAGCCTCACGGTCAGAAAGCCATGGATGCCTTCGTTGCTGCTTACTTGATCTGTTTCTACATGGTCTGCTATTTGCCTGATGTTTGCTCAGCACCTGGTAAGCAAAGTGCTTTCAGAAAAGGTAGAAAAGAAAATCAATATCTCTGCCCATTTAGACAGCCTCTCACCATTCAGTGACATTCACACAGTGCTGGGGAGGGACACTAGGGATCCATGCATTATAAGGACCTGGAGAAGTCATTCACTCTGGTTATATGAGCAATCGATGGCATTCAACTAGTCACTAGCCTGGTTTCAGGTGACTAGGTTTTTATAAAACTGTGGCTTGATGAAATGATACCATCTACCCATGTTTCTCTCATAACATACATCTCTCTGACTGATGAGAAGTAGCACCCTGTTATTCTGCTATAACTAGGTAACTATAAAAATCTTAAAAATAACTCAGTGTGTAGAATACAATTATTGGGTGTCTAGTGATTTCAGTAATCTTATATATAAAAAAAGCTAGTCACTCAGTCATGTCTGACTCTGCGACCCCATGGACTGTCGCCTGTCAGACTCCTCTGTCCATGGGATTCTTCAGGCAAGAATCCTGAAATGGGTTGCCATTCCCTACTCCAGAGGATCTTCCAGACTCAGGGATTGAACCCACGTCTTTCTGCATTGCAGCCGGATTCTTTACCGTCTGAGCCACCAGGGCAGCGGCAGCTTTAAAACACGTCTGTAAGTTCCTCAGTGGTCCTCTCAGCAATAGGTAGAAACCACATCCTCCCTGTGCTCTGAGTGGACTTGTAAACCAATACGACCAGTAGGATGTGGAGGAAGAAATGCTCTCTGACTTCCAATATCACCAGGTGGTCAGAAAGCTCACCTGGTCCTATAGACCTAGGAAGCCAGTTGCACATAAGGAGGTCCAGCCACTCTAAGGCTGCTGTGCTGGAAGGTCATGCATGGGTCCTGTGGACCCGGTGGGTGTGGGAGGGGCCCATCTGACTATAGCCATGTGGGACCATGTGGGACCCTGCTGATGGGAACTGCTGAGCCTTTTCCAAATTTTTGACCCACGAAACAATGAGCCAAAGTGAAATTGTGATTGTTTCACATCTCTAGTTCAGGGGTGACTTATGACACAGCATTGGTAACCGGAACAATTACCCACCATTTTATGAGTGAAGGCATTGAACCTCACAAAATTTCAGAAACTTGCCCCACATGACACAATTTCAAATTGCCATTTTTTTTTTTTTTTTGTCAGATTTGTCCTAGTTTGAAACCAAGGCACTTGACTATACTGTAATGCCTTTCTAATTAGTCAGGGAATTGCAGGGGGAAACCTAACACCACTGAGGATGTATGAATAAAAAATGAAATCTCACTATTCTATATGCTTTACTGAAGATCCAGGTGGTGGAGAGGGTCTTCATCCCAGACCCATGAATGTGTGGATGAAAAGTCCTTGTCCTGCGATCCTAGGTCTTAGGTCAGAAACCTCGAAGCTTCCTTTTAGGAACTGCTCCCTACCTGCCCCACACCCACTCTCCACCCAGGCATCTTCCTCTTGACCCTTGCAAGCTGGATCTTTGCCATCAGCTTCTCTGCCCAAAAGTCAGCCATCCTCTTTTTGGGAGCAAAGAACTCATCGATCGCCATGGCCCCAGACACATCCCCCCAGGATCCTTTCATTTGATTTAAGTCACCGCACTGAGAGAAGTACTGCCGCCACCCATCTCTTGTGGATGCAAAGATCCGGGCTTGGAGAAATGAAGCCGTTTGCTCAAGCTAGTTGGTAAATTTTAACCCACAGTTTTCTGACTCTAATTGTACTGTGCTCCTTCCCATAGTCCTCGAAAATACTAAACATTAAAAAAATGAATTCAGTGTTCCTGAGGTACCCGGCCCTTTCTTATTCTGATGACTCTGGTGAGAAATAGTATTTCCACTTCAAGAGGTGCCTCATACTAAGACAAAGCTGTTTCCTGCCTGAAAACCTTCTCTGGAAACCAAAGAGCGCCCTTCCTATGCTCTTCCACACCCCTAACCTTGAGAGTGTGTTGGCAGAGGTAATTCTAGGCACAGATGACTTGAACTGGTAAGTCATCCTGACAGGCTGTGTTCCCCTGGGGGAAGAGACTTAACTTCTCGGGTTTCCTTTTCAATAGGTGTAAAATGAGAGAGTGAACCAGATAAACCTGAACATGCTGTGAACTCACTATGGATTCACAACTGTCTGGACTTGAAGCCACAAGTATATGAAGTGGCATATAATGAAGACACGTTTGGTAATAATAACTTGAGAGCCTGTGAAATTGGTTGCATGCATACTGTCATGGTGATTCTATTTGCTTTTCCCTTTTAAACTTTTATTTTGAAATAATGGAAAAAGTTGGCAAAATTGAATTCCCATTTATTCTTCACTTAGACACACCAAATACTTATATTTACCACATTTGCTCTATCATTATTTTTTCTGTCTCCACACATACCCAGATACACACTTTTTTTTCCTGAACCATCTGAGAGTAAGTTGTAAATAGTATGCCCCTTTAAGTTTAAATATGTCAGCGTGTGTTTCCTAAAAATGATTACATTCTCTGACATAACCACATTTCAATTGTGGAAATCAGGAAATTAACATTGAAACACCACTATCATTTAATCTGCACACTTTATTCAAGTTTCATCAGTTATCCTACTGAAATTCTTTATGGCAAAAGAAAAAAAAAATGATTCAGATCCAATCCAAGATGATTTACATAATTTTCAAAAAGGAAAATGTTTCCAACTTTCCATCTCTAGAGAAACCAAACCCCAAGATAACACAGAGTGGGGTCCTCCTTGCAGGCACTAGCTAAGACTGGAAGCAAACCCATCCATTGTATTTGCAGAAAAGTGAAGGCGGAGCTCAGGGAACCAAGAGTGTGAAAGCTGCAGTAGAGTAGAAGAAAGCTGTTAACCTTTTTAGCAGGTCAGCGCCTGTAACACTGTAGCAGCTGTGTTTCTCTGTGTGCTCAGAATCCCTTAGAGCAGTGGTTCTTAAATTTAGAAGCAGCATCAGAAGCCTGTGAGAGCTTGATAAAACACAAATTGCTGGTTCCCGCCTCCGGATTCTGATTCTGTAGATCTGGGGTGGGGCCTGAGACTGTGTATTTCTATCAAGTTCCCAAGTAGTGCTCCTGGTGCTGATCCAGCAGACCACAGTTTGACACCTATTGCTCTAAAGAAACCCACGTCAGGTGATTCCCTCACCCAGGAATTTCACAGGACAGCTCAGTCAGCAACCGCCTACTTATCAAATCTAGTGACCTATTCTCAATTCCATTCTATCCTGTGATACAGATGCACATGGTGGAATTTCTCTGCTTTTTGGAGGTGTCCCATTTCTGCTCAGACACTGGAGTGACTACACTTCCCATTCAGGAGCACTGAGAAAATACTATTTATATATGCAATCCAATGAGTGTGAACCCTTTGCGTTAGACAGACAGATACACAATGGGGGTTGGTTTCTGTGAGTTTGTTGACATGACAATAGATCTGGCTGAAAAGATAAAGTAAAGCTGGAAATTGAGATGGTGCACCAGAATTTTTTTGTTGTGCTGATGAATGCAAGAGTTAAGAAAGAGAAGCGTTTTCTAGACAGAGTGAGTCTTACTCATCTTTCAATTACTTCATCTCAACTCTAGAACTTTTTACCTGTGCAACTTTCAGAATGTTTCTTAATCTCTCTTTAGTTTCTGCACCTTAAAGACAAGGAATAATAATAAAATTCTCCTAAAGTAAATTATTGTACAGCAGATAATTTACACCCTCTGTCCTCGTCAGCCTTTATGGGTGGAGCATATTTTCCATTCCATTGAGTTTGGGCTTGGTCATGTAACTTGCTTAGGCCAATAGGATGTGAGTATAATTATGGAGACCATAGGAAACCTACGTATATAAGGAATCAGGTGTTTCTGTTTTTCCTTTGGGAATTTTTGACTTCTGTCAGATAACCCATTGGTCATTAAGTGACAAGATAATCAGAATAAACTTGAACCCAGTCCTTGGCTTAGAGCCACACCTAGTTGAGCCTCTTCTAAACTGAAAGGCAGCCCAACCACATACACATTAGTGAGAACTGAACACCTATTGTAGGCTCCTGAAAGTCTTTTTGTTATGAGAAATAGCTGACTGATATACAACCTTATAAAACTACTGTGAAAATTCAGTATGATAGCAAATACAAAGGGCTCAGAATGGTGATGAGCACATAGTAGATGCTGTGTAGGTGTGAGCTGTAATTATTACCACATCCAGTGCCTAGACCATTGGGAAGGTTTTGATAATATGAGAAATGGAATCCTCTCCTCATCACTAGCACCTAAGCCTTTCTTTTATGCTCCAGAATCTAAGACTTGGGTTCCTGCTCACATATTTGATCTTGACCCTATCACTCTACTTCTCTACGTCTCAGTGATCATGACTTAAGTACGTTTGGACACTTATGCCAATCTTCCAGGTTTTTAAAAAATTTTTTCTGTTTTTCAAATCACATTAGATGGTGAGCACAAAGCACCGTGAGATTTTTATTGTTTATTCAAGAATAAAAATTATCCTGAGCAGATCACAACAGAAAGGTCATTCAGGGTCCCAGGATCTGTCTGCCTGGTGCTCAGAAGAGGATTCGGTATATAGGTTTTCACAAAGGCCAGAGATTATGCTAGAAAGGGATTGAAGCTTACTGGGTGTTCAGACTGGTCATACAATTAAGTTTAAGGTTCTATAATTATGCATTCAGTTTCCATAAACGATTCTTATCAGGCAGATCTCAGCTGAGAATAGAAGAAGCAGTGTGTCAACAGAAGACCTGGATTTAAGATGTGGTTCTTGGGTCAGTCTTTCCTTGCTATGACCTGGGGAAGTCATCTAACTTCTGGGCAGAATGAAGGCTGTGCTCATAAAAGCATAAACTGTAAAGGGATATTTGAGAATCCAATCACGCCAGTGCTGCTGCAGATGTGGTGAAACATAGTTTTTTTTAAATCCATTTTTGGAGGAAGTGTAAATTGGCACAGCCCATGTGGGTTGTGTGTTTAAAGTCTGTCTGACTTTACAGTGAATATGCCGTTTTAGCTGGGAACTCCACTCCTAGAGCTGTACTTGATCTCTGGGGGCCTACCTGCTACCCCTTCTTGACCCCACTCTCCTTGACACCTGTTTACCCAGTTTTCCTGGGATTCAATTCAGTTCAGTTCAGTCGCTCAGTTGTGTCTGACTCTTTGTGACCCCATGAATCACAGCACACCAGGCCTCCCTGTCCATTACCAACTCCCAGAGTTCACCCAGACTCATGTCCATCGAGTCAGTGATGCCATGTAGCCATCTCATCCTCTGTCATCCCCTTCTCCTCCTGCCCCCAATCCCTTCCAGCATCAGAGTCTTTTCCAATGAGTCAACTCTTCGCATGTGGTGGTCAAAGTACTGGAGTTTCAGCTTTAGCATCATTCCTTCCAAAGAAATCCCAGGGCTGATCTCCTTCAGAATGAACTGGTTGGATCTCCTTGCAGTCCAAGGGACTCTCAAGAGTCTTCTTCAACACCACAGTTCAAAAGCATCAATTTCTGTGATTAGGGAAGGCTTTGTGATGTGTTCTGGCCCATGAGCTATAAAGGGGGAATCTAGGAGTGGCTTTTCCTTCCATGAATAAAGGGAGGGCCTATTCTCACTTCGCCAGCCATCCTGCTTACTGTCTTTGGAGGCTGGTAGATGAAGATGCACTCTCTGGACTGACAGCAGCCATCTTGCAACCATGAGAAAGGTTGAGAGACCTTCAGAGACACCAAACCAGAGCCTTGACTATTAGATGTTGGCCCAGACTTGGAAATGATAGCTTTGGAAATCTTGATTTCTGTTACACAGGCTAATTAGGGTTTTTATTATTTAAGCTATTATTAGTTCTGTTACTGGCAGCAAAGACCTCTTAACTGATTTACCATCCCATACCTCTCTCTTTCTTTTTCACACATGCCTGCACACACACATACATCATACTCTCGATCTATATAGGAAGAAGCATGTAAGGCTAAATGGTCCAGTAGATAGCCACTGTCCCATGTAGCTACTGAGTGCTTGAAATGTGATCAGTCTGAACTGAGATATTCTGCAAGTATAAAACATACACTGGATTTTGAAGACCCAGTACTAGCAAAGAATGCAAAACTTCTCATTATAATTTTATATTGACCACATGATGAAATATAATATTTGGGATATAATGGATTATACCAAAAATACTATTAATTTTACTTTTACTTTTAAAAAATGTGGATATTTAATATCATGTAGCCCTTTATAGCTAACACTATATTCTCTAGGGTAGCATGCTTTCAGAAGGAGAGATAACAAACTTATCATAGTGGCCACCCCTGGAGGTGAAAGTGAAAGATGGGCTTGATATGGAGGGTTTTCTTCCTACATATATTTCTTGAATTTTCTACAACGAGCAATACTTTGTAGGTTACTTCTGTGAGTTTTAGGAATATAGGACATGATAAAAACAAATGAATTAACACTTTTGATCATGCTTTGTCAGTTGTGAAGTCATGCATATGTAAGTTGAAAGACTTTCAGGCTGATAATCACCTGTTTTGGAACATTACTTGTGCTTGAATATAGGTACCAGGCATTTTAAACCTCCACAACTTGAAATGTTAGACAATATGGTGATGAAACAGAGTGTATCTGCTTTTTATCAGAAAACTTTATATGTAAAGTGAGCCTGCTTTTGAATAATTGGGGACATTTTTATGAAATCAATATCAAAAATGTAAAAGATGGCATAAAGAAGTTAAGGTGTTTTGAGATTAGCTCGTATATATCTAGTAAAATTGATGATCTGTTTTCACTGGTGGAACTCATCCTGGTTCTTGCATTTTTGTGATGCCTTGGGAGGTTTATTTTTCTCCAAAACCTCCGAGTCATTGAATTTCAGATTTAACATTGATTTATTCTTTTTGAGAGTTTGCCAAATAGAAAGATAAATTGCTCAGCCTTAAGTCATTAAGGAAGAATAATGGTTTGTTTCTAGTCAACTCTGTGTTTAGTCCTTTATTATTATTTTTAATTAAAAAGTCAGCACACAATTCTCAATCTGCTCATGGAGCTAGAGGAGAAAGTAACATCTAGGATTCTGGAAACCAATGGTGGACAGCCCCCTGGCTGGCTCGGGGGAAGAGAGGAGGGCCTGTGGAGAGCCTGGCTGCTGATTGCCGGGTGCCGCCAAAGCTCTGGTAATTGACTTTGGGTGTATACAGTGGAGATTTTGAGTGTTTTCCTGCTTTCTCACAATTCAAGTAGAGATATAAGTGGTTGGGATTTCTCTGGTGGTCCAGTGGTTAGGACTGCACTTCCAATGCAGGAGACACGTATTTGATCCCTGGTTGGGGAACCAAGATCCCGTAAGCCATACGGCATGGCCAAAAAGAAAAAAAGATAAGAATCATTCATTGTTTACTACAGCTCAGTCACAGGCAAGCTGGGTGAGAGTGATACCCGCTTTGGACCTCATCTTCCAGGCCAGTAAAACATAATCTCAAAATCGTTTCCAGCTTTGAATTGGCCTTTCCTACTCTCCTCTTATGATGCTAAAGCTGAAACTCCAGTATTTTGGCCACCTCATGCGAAGAGTTGACTCATTGGAAAAGACTCTGATGCTGGGAGGGATTGGGGGCAGGAGGAGAAGGGGACGACAGAGGATGAGATGGCTAGATGGCATCACTGACTCAATGGATGTGAGTCTGAGTGACCTCCAGGAGTTGGTGATGGACAGGGAGGCCTGGTGTGCTGTGATTCATGGGGTCGCAAAGAGTCGGACATGACTGAGTGACTGATCTGATCTGATCTGACTTTCCTCTTCCTTCCCCTCTATATCACCCTCTTTCTCCAAATGTAATTAGTAAAACAAGTGCTTTTTCTGACATTTAAAGCCAGTTAATTGTCTACATTAGAGATGTCTTCACTACTAAAATATATACATTATGCATATTAAGTGAAAGTCCCTCAGTTGTGTCCGACTCTGTGACTCCATGGACTATACAGTCTGTGGAATTCTCCAGGACAGAATACTGGAGTGGGTAGCTGTTTCCTTCTCCAGGGGATCTTCCGAACCCAGGGATCGGACCTAGGTTTCCCACGTTGCAGGAGGATGCTTTACCAGCTGATCCACAATGGAAGCCCTGATAGCTCAGTTGGTAAAGAGTCCACCTGCAACACAGGAGACCCTGGTTTGATTCCTGGGTCAGGAAGATCCACTGGGGAAGGGAAAGGCTAACCCCTCCAGTATTCTGATCTGGAGAATTCTATGGACTGTATAGCCCAAGGGATCACAAAGAGTCAGACATGAATGAGCGACTTTCACTTTTCTCTTTTCATATACATTAATTTGCATGAACTATATATTTAGTTACACATACTGTATATTTAAATTATATGTTAAGTCATAGACTAAGAGAAGACTCTATACATGGACATCACCAGATGGTCAACACCGAAATCAGATCGATTATGTTCTTTGCAGCCAAGATGGAGAAACTCTATACAATCAGCAAAAACAAGACCAGGAGCTGACTGTGGCTCAGACCATGAACTCCTTATTGCCAAATTCAGACTGAAATTGAAGAAAGTAGGGAAAACCACTAGACCATTCAGGTATGACCTAAATCAAATTCCTTATGATTATACAGGGGATGTGAGAAATAGATTTAATGGCCTAGATCTGATAGAGTGCCTGATGAACTATGGAATGAGGTTCGTGACATTGTACAGGAGACAGGGACCAAGACCATCCCCATGGAAAAGAAATGCAAAAAAGCAAAATGGCTGTCTGGGGAGGCCTTACAAATAGCTGTGAAAAGAAGAGAAGTGAAAAGCAAAGGAGAAAAGGAAAGATATAAACATCTGAATGCAGAGTTCCAAAGAATAGCAAGAAGAGATAAGAAAGCCTTCTTCAGCGATCAATGCAAAAAAATAGAGGAAAACAACAGAATGGGAAAGACTAGGGATCTCTTCAAGAAAATCAGAGATACCAAAGGAATATTTCATGCAAAGATGGGCTCGATAAAGGACAGAAATGGTATGGACCTAACAGAAGCAGAAGATATTAAGAAGAGGTGGCAAGAATACACAGAAGAACTGTACAAAAAAGATCTTCACGACCCAGATAATCACGATGGTGTGATCACTGACCTAGAGCCAGACATCCTGGAATGTGAAGTCAAGTGGGCCTTAGAAAGCATCACTATGAACAAAGCTAGTGGAGGTGATGGAATTCCAGTGGAGCTATTCCAAATCCTGAAAGATGATGCTGTGAAAGTGCTGCACTCAATATGCCAGCAAATTGGGAAAACTCAGCAGTGGCCACAAGATTGGAAAAGGTCAGTTTTCATCCCAATCCCAAAGAAAGGCAGTGCCAAAGAATGCTCAAACTACCGCACAATTGCACTCATCTCACACGCTAGTAAAGTAATGCTCAAAATTCTCCAAGCCAGGCTTCAGCAATATGTGAACTGTGAACTTCCTGATGTACAAGCTGGTTTTAGAAAAGGCAGAGGAACCAGAGATCAAATTGCCAACATCCGCTGGATCATGGAAAAAGCAAGAGAGTTCCAGAAAAACATCTATTTCTGCTTTATTGACTATGCCAAAGCCTTTGACTGTGTAGATCACAATAAACTGTGGAAAATTCTGAAAGAGATGGGAATACCAGACCACCTGATCTGCCTCTTGAGAAATCTGTATGCAGGTCAGGAAGCAACAGTTAGAACTGGACATGGAACAACAGACTGGTTCCAAATAGGAAAAGGAGTACGTCAAGGCTGTATATTGTCACCATGTTTATTTAACTTATATGCAGAGTACATCATGAGAAATGCTGGTCTCGAAGAAACACAAGTTGGAATCAAGATTGCTGGGAAAAATATCAATAACCTCAGATATGCAGATGATACCACCCTTATGGCAGAAATTGAAGAGGAACTAAAAAGCCTCTTGATGAAAGTGAAAGTGGAGAGTGAAAAGGTTGGCTTAAAGCTCAACATTCAGAAAACGAAGATCATGGCATCTGGTCCCATCACTACATGGGAAATAGATGGGGAAACAGTGGAAACAGTGTCAGACTTTATTTTTCTGGGCTCCAAAATCACTGCAGATGGTGACTGCAGCCATGAAATTAAAAGATGCTTACTCCTTGGAAGGAAAGTTATGACCAACCTAGATAGCATATTCAAAAGCAGAGACATTACTTTGCCAACAAAGGTTCGTTTAGTCAAGGCTATGGTCTTTCCTGTGGTCATGTATGGATGTGAGAGCTGGACTGTGAAGAAGGCTGAGTGCCGAAGAATTGATGCTTTTGAACTGTGTTGTTGGAGAAGACTCTTGAGAGTCCCTTGAACTGCAAGGAGATCCAACCAGTCCATTGTGAAGGAGATCAGCCCTGGGATTTCTTTGGAAGGAATGATGCTAAAGCTGAAACTCCAGTATTTTGGCCACCTCATGCGAAGAGTTGACTCATTGGAGAAGACTCTGATGCTGGGAGGGATTGAGGGCAGGAGGAGAAGGGAATGACAGAGGATGAGATGGCTGGATGGCATCACTGACTCAATGGATGTGAGTCTGAGTGACCTCCAGGAGTTGGTGATGGACAGGGAGGCCTGGCGTGCTGCGATTTATGGGGTCACAAAGAGTCGGACACGACTGAGCGACTGATCTGATCTGATCTGATGTATAATACAAAATATTATATCTTTTATTACATTTTAATATTTATCAAACATGTAATAATATAAATTATATATAAATATAAGAAAAATAGAAACATTTACCTTAAAATATATTTTATATATCTTATATTGTGTCTAAAAGCATATATTATATATAATTACATATAATCATATACTACATGTAAATATATGCATATGTTTACTAAAAAGACACACATGAGGAAAAAACTTAATTGTGGAAAACATGCACAAACTCCCAGGCTCCAAAAAATTTCTCTGGGAGAAGTCAAAGAAAAAACTATGAAATTAATTTTATTTCTAAATTTACAATAAAACCTAAGTTTTAAAATGTTTTATAACTGTTGTTTGGAAACTGAATTTTAGGGACTGGATGGTCAGCTTAAATTCCCTTTAGCCTGCTTTGTTTTTCCATTTCCCCAGAATCTCTAAACTAGAACTCCTTGAAGAATGAAGGAAGAATTTTTTGCTAGCATTCATTCCACTATAAACTAGAATTTCATTACAATTGTTCTAGGTGTATAGTCAGAACCCAACAAACAGACTATTAACAAATCTCTTCTCAACAAGGGCATGGCGTGTGTGTATAAAAGAATGATTTACTTGGACTTACTGAGGCAGCAGTAAATAAATTTGGAAGCGCTGAATTGTATTAGAAAAATATGACTGAGCATTTAAAGCTTTTTCTCAGTAAAATAAATGGTAAGTTTGCTGACAATTTCTTTCCCATGCATTGATATGGAAAAAGTGATTTACCAAA
Organism: Tragelaphus eurycerus; assembly: GCA_935064755.1. Lineage (NCBI taxonomy): Eukaryota > Metazoa > Chordata > Mammalia > Artiodactyla > Bovidae > Tragelaphus > Tragelaphus eurycerus. The sequence continues at coordinate 191,505 of CAKXYN010000301.1, forward strand.
AAATGGTAACAGAAACCAGCAAATACCTTAATTTGTATTATTATCCCAGGAAATATAAAATTCAGGGAAGCAGAAATGGCACTGGTGGAGACCAGTGGTAGCAGCTGCTCCAGGACTCCATGGAGCATGGTCTGCTTGAGGGACGCTGGTTGCCATGGCAGCAGCAATGCCGGTGAGCTGCCTGCAGCCTCAGACAGCTGGTTTTGCCCCAGGGAAGGGGCGCAGAGCATGGGTCTTCCTTGGGTGTTTGGCAGGTGGAGGTTGGGGGCAGAGGACCTAGCTTCCCATTAATCTTTGGAGGATATATATTGCATTCAAGTTGGTCCCTTCCTCCAAGGAGCTCACAGTCAGGCTGAGATGCCCTAACACAGGTATATTATCCTGTAATGTAAGGATGTCATGTGTCCAGAGGAAGGACATATGATGAAGGCTGGGGCAGTCAAGGAAGGCATCTCAGAAGGAGGTAGGATTTAAATTAGATTCTGAGGAATACATGAAATTGAAGTGGCCCCCCTGATCACATTGTAGGTGTGGATTTTTAAGTCAGCCTGTTTCCATTTTGTTATTCCAAAACCTTCAAAGTTTGGTGTTGGGTTTAGAACTTATCCAGTCTGACTTTATGTAGAGCTGAGGAAACAGGAGAAGAAGAGGAATGACCAGAGGGTGCAGGTGCCCAGAGGAAAAAGACCGCAGTGGGACAAGGCTAGAGGGAGCCCAAAGGAAGGCCCCCGGGGGCCAGGATTAAGATTAGGGTTGCTGCTGCTGCTGCTAAATTGCTTCAATCATGTCCGACTCTGTGCGACGCCATAGACGGCAGCCCACGAAGCTCCCCCATCCCTGGGATTCTCCAGATTACGGTTAGGATCCTTAAGTCCCTGGTGATTCAGAGTAAAGAATCTGCCTGCAGTGCAAGAGGCCAGAGTTTAATCCTAGGGTTGGGAAGATCCCCTGGAGAAGGAAATGGCAGCACCGGCCAGTAATCTTGCCTGGAGAATCCCACAAACAGAGGAACTGGGCAGGCGTCTGTCCATGGGGTCACAAAGAGTCAGACACAACTGAGTGAGTTTCACTTCACTTTAGGGATAGGATTAAGGGCAGGGCAGGGCAGGCAGCTTCATGACCTCCCCAGGCAAGTGCAGGAAGCTGTTTCCTTCTGGCAGAGGGGAGCCGTCCCTACATAGGTCCAGCGCCTCTCAAACTAATCACTGGTCATAGAGCCCCAGAAAAGGGAGTCCCTCACCTCCACCATCCCCCCATTAGGCAGCGAATCTGACATTTGTAAGACAATAATAAGGTCATGTATTTGATGACTCTGAGCAATAGATTATTCTTGCTATCACAAACCATATTCCATACCTGACTGCTTTTTTATTTAAATAGTTTTAGTAAAGTTGGAAGTATAGAGAGTGCCCATGTTCCCCACATTCTCTTTCCTATTAACATCTCACATTAGTTTGGTACATTTCTCACAACTAAGCATTTTTATTAACTAATAATAATAACCTGCCCTTGTACACACACATACTTGTACGTGTGTGCTCAGTCATGTCCGACTTTTTGTGACCTCGGAGAAGGCAATGGCACCCCGCTCTAGTACTTTTGCCTAGAAAATCCCATGGATGGAGGAGCCTGGTAGGCTGCAGTCCATGGGGTCGCTAGAGTCAGACACAACTGAGCGACTTCACTTTCACTTTTCACTTTCATGAATTGGAGAAGGAAATGGCAACCCACTCCAGTGTTCTTGCCTGGAGAATCCCAGGGACAGGAAGCCTGGTGGGCTGCTATCTATGGGGTCGCACAGAGTCAGACACGACTGAAGTGACACAGCAGCAGCAGCAGACTGTAGCCCACCAGGGTCCTCTGTTAATGGGATTCTCCAGGCAAGAATACTAGAGTGGGTTGCCATTTCTTCCTATAGGAGATCATCCTGACCCAGGGATTGAACCCGAGTCTCTTGTGTCTCCTGCATTGGCAGGCAGATCCTTCACCACTGTGCCACTTGGGAAGTTAACTGAATTTTCTCAGATTTATATCTAATGTCCTTTTTCTGTCCCATAATCCCATCTAGAATTCCACATTTTATATTTTTTTGTCTTCATGTTTCCTTATTCTTTCTTGGCTATGACAATTTATAAACTTTTCTTACTTTTGATTCTTTGACAGTTTTGAAGGATATTGCTTTTCAAAGGAAATCTAAGCTACCTTCTGACTGAGAAGATGAATGTCAGCTGGCCATTTGTTCTTCTAAGAGCGTCTCATCATGTACTTGACCTCTGATCTTGAGATTGATTGCCTTGGTGGCCTTGATTTTTCACCTCTCACTGTAAGTACAATGTATTTCCCCATCTCTTGACTTTGGGTTTGATCATTGAAGGCAAGTGGGCAGATGTGACAGGGGACCAGACTGAGCTGCGGCCTCAAGGGGACCCTGACTCCTCTGCTTTGGTCATTGTCACTACGAGCATGTGTTCAAGATTGTCCACTGCTGGCAGGAGCAGTGCCACCTTCATCAGAGCTTGGCTTAGACCAGCTTACCCCACCCAGCTCACAGATGAATGGACTATATTCACCAATTGTTATTTTTAGCCTCTGGGCTTTGGGGAGATTTGTTATGCAGCAGTCGTTAACTGATACATGCCCTGAAGCTGAATACACTTATTATGTAAAAAACTTCTTAAAAGGTTAGTTAAAGCAATTGTTTTTAAGAACATATAATCAAGAGGGCCTGGAGAAGGCAATGGCAACCCACTCCAGGACTCTCGCCTGGAAAATCCCATGGATGGAAGAGCCTGGTGCGCTGCAGTCCATGGGGTCGGGAAGAGTCGGACACGACTGAGCGACTTCACTTTCACTTTTCACTTTCATGTATTGGAGGAGGAAATGGCAACCCACTCCAGTGTTCTTGCCTGGAGAATCCCAGGGACGAGGGGGCCTGGTGGGCTGCCGTCTATGGGGCTGCACAGAGTCGGACACGACTGAAGTGACTTAGCAGCAGCAGCAATCAGGAGGGCCACAGGTCTCATTGGATTATTTTAGTGTCTGTCACAAGAGGACAGGTATCTCACTGAAAATCTGAACTGCCTCGGGACTTCCTTGGTGGTCTAGTGGCTGACTCCACTCTCCCAAGGCAGGGTGCCTGGGGTTTGATCCTGGGTCAGGGAACTAGATCTCACATGCTGCAACTAAGAGTTCACATGCTTCAACTAAATATCCCACATGCCACAATGAACCTGGCACAGCCAAATAAACTACAGAAATGAATGAACAAATAAATTAGTAACCATTTTTTGAAAAATTACTAGTGGCATTAAAAAAAAAAAAAAGAGCAAAATCTGAGTTGCCTCACCTCGAAGCCCAAAGGGCAAAGCTTTCAGCTACTGACAAGCTGTGATTTGGGTAAAATCTACACTGAACTGTTGAAGAATGTGCTCGTGCATTTCTTCAGCAGGTATCTATTTGGTGCCTAATATGTGCTGGGACTTCTGCTTGGTGTTGATCACAGGAGGTGAGCAAAGGTGATGGACACGGCCCCTGTCCCCCAGGAGCTGACCTCAAGGAACAGCTGAGTATGGATGCAAGGACAAGGGTTGTGGTTCTCAGAGGACAGCTGTTGTGCCTACATTTGTGGGGGATCAAACCTGTTTGCAGTCTCAGGAAAGCTTCCCAGAGAGGAAGGCTGACCTGAATTCTGAATCAATGGGCATTGACGGGGCAGAAGAGGTGAAGAGAGAATATCACTTTTTATGGCAGAAGGAGGTGTGGGCTGGACTTCAGGGCAAGGAGGGGTCTGGGGGATAGGAGGGCACTGGCTCTGGATCACCCACTATCTAAGCACAAGCTGCCTATTTGGGGTGTCCCCACTCCCGCTGTGGGCTTCCAGGGTAAAGATAGTGATAAAGAACCCACCTGCCAGCACAGGAGAAATAAGAGACCTGGGTTTGATCTCTGGGTCTGAGGATCCCCTGGAGGAAGGCGTGGCAACCCATTCCAGTATTCTTGCCTGGAGAATCCCACGGACAGAGGAGCCTGGCAGGCTATAGTCCATAAGGTTGCAAAGAGTTGGACATGACTGAGCGACTGACACACACTCTCACTGTCCGTGCCCCTGGAGCAGGGAGAATGATGTGTACATCCTGGCACCATGCTTGGATGCAGGCCTAAAGCTCTTTCACAGGCTGTAACTCGAGCACAGGCCAAGAAGGCACGTGCTGGATGGGGACCTTCCCATGGGGGCTGCTGATAGCCAAGCATTCAGTTGTTGGCGGGGAGGGGATGCCTGGCCGCAGAATCTGGCCCCAGGAGTGTGATCAGGACCAAGGTGGCAACAGGGTCCCCAGGGGTGTCCTACATGGGTGTTCCTTTCAGTAGTGCCTTGGCTGCTTAGCTCTGAACCAGCCTGGTCCCCTGCCTTCCAGCTGATTCTGTACGGGAAGCCCTTCTAATGAATGACTTTTCTGCTTTAGTTACTCAGGGTCTATTTCTGTTGCTAATGGTGAGAACCCTGATAAGGACTGGGTCATGCTGGGTCTTCAAGGTCAGCCTGAGGAACGTGCCTTTAGCCTAAGAGTACTAGAGGTCGACAGAGGTACTGGATCAGGAGTTAGAGCTTCAAGTCTCTAATTCACATCCTAATGTAGCTGTGGTCCCAGATGGGACCCAAGGCGTAAGGGGCCTTTTCCTCCCTGGCTCTGGCTTGCAGCTCCATTGAGAGAGAGACCCTGGCTATAACAGTGCTACTCAGCTATGGGTTGGGCACCTGTATGGGCCCCTCCTCCTCCCAAGTGAACAACTGTCAACCAGAAACCAGTTAATAGTTCTGCTCTACCATTGATAGGGGCCATTGAATGCCCCTTACCCCTCTTTCCATTGTATATAAAGTGAGAAAGTCAAAGTGTTAGTTGCTCAGTCATGTCTGACTCTTTGTGACTCTGTGGACTGTAGCCCACCAGGCTCTTCTGTCCATGGGATTCTCCAGGCAAGAATACTGGAGCGGTTTGCCATTCCCTTCTCCAGGGGATCTTCCTGACCCAGGGATCGAACCTGGTTCTCCTGTATTGCAGGCATATTCTTTAGGGTCTGAGCCATCAGGGAAGCCTTGAATCCTGAAATAAGATGTTTCTTGGAGAAGCCAGTCTGTCATCTCCTCGGTCTGCCGGCCATCTGATTAAAGTCATCATTCCTTGCTCCAACAGCTTGTCTCCTGATTTATTGGCCTATTGCATGGTGAGCAGAACGAGCTTGGGCTTGGTAACACGAAAACAAGGAGTTGAGTGCAAACAGCTAATTTGGGAGGTGATCCAGTAAGCATCAGTAGGGAAGGGATGGCAGCCATAAAGAGGGAATCATCAAGCCAGTTACCTCCATGGGCAACTAGGGGTCAGTCTTACTGGGAGCTGTGGGAACAGGGTTATTCTGCTTGAGGGAGGACAGTGCTGGGGAATTTATCCACCAACTCCATGGGTCATTGGTTAAGAGCTGCTTCAGGAAGACAGGGTTACTTACTGCCCAGAGCCTCCTGTCTGCCCTGAACAAAGGCCAAATGTGCTCCAGGGCCCTGGGAATCCACTCAGGTGATGAGTTGCAGGTATTGGCAGTTGGAAGTTTCAGAGTCTCTGCACTCACAAAAGGTCAGGGCTGAAGAGGTGTTGGGGGTTGGGGTGGGGGAGGGCAGGAGACACAAGAGTGTTCTCTCTTTCTGGTCCTTATATTCTGTGAACAGTCAATGCTAACCTAGCCTGGAGGATGCAGGAAAAAAACCCCAATGGGCATCCAGTGCTGTTTTCCTGCCCCATGAAACCGACCATCTGATAAAAGGTACAGCAAAGCCCCAGTACTTTCTATTTAGTCCATATTTATAATTATTTCTGCTTTAAAGTTCAACATAGATGAGAACTTGGTTTTGAGGTCCAGTTGACTGAAGCTAGGATTCTTGGGTCACCTTCACAGCCATGTCATCTTGGGTGTGTTACTTAACCTTCTTTGGAAGTGCCCACTTCTAGAAAAGACTCTGAACCCACTGTATGAGTTTGTGAGGGCTGCCATAGCAAAGTGCCACAGCCTGGGTGGCTTAGGCAGCAGGAAATTATTTTCTTACAGTTCTGAGGGCTAGAGTCCAAGATCAAGTTGTGGCAGGTTTGGTTTCCTCTGAAGCTCTTCTCGTTGGCTTGTGGACGGCTGTCTTTTCACGTGGACTTCCCTGTTGGTGTGTGTCTGTGTTCCAGTATTCTCTTCTTATGAGGCCATCAGTCACATGGGATGAAGGCCCACCCATATGACCTCACTTACCCTCTCGATGTCTTATTCAAAGGTATCCCCACCTCCAAATACGGTCTCATCCTGAGACACTAGGGGTGAGGAGAAGACTCAGGGAAAAGGGAAAAAACAGCCTGCTTGTCACAATTCCCATCAGAATTTTCCCCTTAGTGTGTATACTAACCTGAGGTAAATAAGTCGTAAATTTTGCCCAATTCCAACAAATCCTTTCTCTTGCAAGATCCTCTTCAAAGTCACCTAACTCAGCTCTAAAACCATTCTCTCTCAAGACTGAGTTCTTCCTTATTGCAGCAAGTCTAATGGGTGTTACTTTGCTGATCAATAGCTTTCTCGGGTTCTTTGGGACATCAACAGGATCAAATAAAATGATAAATGAAGACTCCGTCCTAATATCTGGCACTTGGAGATGTTCAATAAATGTTAGTCTTTTTCTCCTAGTCCAATCTCATCACAACAGAACGGGATTTTCAAAGCTTGGAAATATAATTTATATTTTCTTCTTTTGTCATGTCCAATTGACAAAATAATCTCACTTTGAAAACTTTTCATCTCTCTGTTTCATCTGAATAAATCTATGCCTAATACAAATCAGCAGTTTCCAAATTATTTCCAACTCTTTCTTGTAATCTTCAGAATGTCAGAATCAATTAGAACTTATTTAAAGTTTTTTTTTTTTTTTCCCCGTGTGTAATACAATTCCATCAAATGTGGCAGTTGCTGGAAATTTTGCACACTTCAGCAGTTGAGTGTGAATTATGGAACCAACTTGTTATGTAAATTACAGGAAAATAGAGAATAATTTGTCCCTGTAAAATCAGAACACAGCATGCTTTATATTGCAAGTAATACCTACCACTATATGATATTATTAGAGTTCTTTATATGACCACCTTCCTGCAAAGCAGAAAGTGGCTAGTAGGAAAGAGTTACGTTTTACTAGCTCTATATTTCCCCTGGAATCATCGTTTGATTTTTTTTTTTTTTTTGCATATAGTGCAACTTCAATATGAATTGATGGAATAGAATAGAATTTAGTCTTTAGCAATGAGGAGAGTCTTAGAGAGTAAAGCAGGAGGAGGGTGAGCTGCTTAAAATACGTCTTTTCTTTCAGTCCTTAACCACCATTTTGTGCAGGCAGATTGCTTTCTCTTTTAACAGATGAGAAAACTGAAGCTTCGGAGAGCGTAACCTGGCCCAGGTCATCGGTTAGGCAAATGACTAGGACAGAATGAAGTGCAGGTCTACTATTGTTTTCTAATAGAAAGCAGTAAAAAGAAATCTTTGCTTTCCTGTTGAGTGATAGAGGTAGATCAAGTTGAAAGCCAATCAAGCATATATTTAAGGCAGTCAGGCATTCTTAGTTCACATAAAAACAATCATGTTGACAACAAAATGGACGGAACCAATTAACCAACCAACACAAACCGGCTGGTTGTTGTTGTAAGAGTCAGCTCATTTTAATACTGTTTTGCTTTTCCTGCACTTCTCTAGGTTTTAGTCCCAGCTTTCATGCATTTAAGTTCCTCCTGCCTTTCTGGTTAGTTTGCCCGGGACGGTTGAGGCAGAGGACTTGAGGCTTGCCCACCGCCTCCTGCTCTCTCCTTCACAGCAGGGAGCTGCCTCCGTACAGTCTCCAGTGACTCACTGCCTGAAGGCCTTTCTCCAATGCTAGTTTCCTGCCTCCAAAAGCCAAATGTGCTGGAGAATTCTTTCTACTGGAAACTCCCAAAGCCATGGACTGTAGCGCACTAGGCTCCTATATCCATGGGATTCTCCAGGCAAGAGTTGGTTGCCGTGCCCTCCTCCAGAGGATCTTCCGAACCCAGGACTCGAAGCTGAGTCCCTTGCATCTCCTGCATTGGCAGGTGGGTTCTTTACCACTAGCACCACCTGGGAAGCCCAAATAGAAATGGGAGGTGAGGAACTGGATAGAAGAGCCCAGCTTCTGGACCTTCTTGGTCCTTAGACCAGCAGCATCAGCTCTGGCCTGGGAACTGGTTACTGTTGCTACCTCAGGCTCTGCCTCCTGAATCAGAAGTGGCATTTTAACAAGATTCCAGGTGATTCATATGCAAACAATTTGAGATGCACTACCTTGTGAATCTAAAAGAATAAGAGGAAAACATGATACCTTGAGCTTTCAGTTGGTTTTCTCTTATTACATCTAACTATTCACCTGCTGACCTGAGCTCCATCTTTTCTTTCCTAAAATATTTTCCAGACTGTCTAGTCCTGATGAAATGGTTTTTTCTTTTTTTTTTTTAAACCAGTAAAAACCATTTTAACTTGTTCTACACACTAAATCAACTACTGTCTCAGTGATTCCAGATGCTTTCCCATGTCTTCATAACAAGTGGATTATCAAGTACATCATGTGATCTTGGGCGTAAAGGTTATCTATCTGAATTTAAGTTGCCTTATCTGTCAAAGGAAGGGTTTAGACTCAGAGACACCTAAGATCCTTTCTGTACCATGACTGCATGATTCTAAGTCCCCTAATTTCAGTCTGATAGAAACATATATAAATATTTCCAAGAATACTTTCACGGTCGATTGTCAGAGTGACGGTCCCAATTCATCCCTGTCTATAAACACAGCACTGAGTGTTTCCTGCCTGCCTGACCCTGATCATGGGCATGGCTGCGCAACAGGTTTTGGTCAGTGGAGTACAACAAATATCCCACAAGCGAGGCTTGAAAAGTGCTTGTATCCTGGGGTTTGCACTCGGGAGCCGTGTGGCCAGCAAACCATGAACAAACTCAGCTAGCCTCTTGAAGATGCAGGGCCCAGTCACCCTCACCAGCTCAGCTAACAGCCAGCATTAAATACCAGACATGTGAGTGAGGCCTTCTAAGATAGATCAGCTCCCAGCCATGCCCGCATCTGATGGCACCCTCTTGAGTAACCCCAGTCCAGGGGAGCACATCTGCCCAGCTGAACCATCCCAGGTTGCCAGATAATCAGGAGGTTATAAGAGCTGGTTGTCAGGACTTCCCTGGCAGCCCAGTGGTTAAGAGCCCCCCTTCCAATGCAGGGTGTGCATGTTTGATCCCTGGTTGGGGAGCTAAGAACCCACATGCCTCCTGGCCAAAAAAACCCAAAACATAAAATAGAAGCAATATTGCAACAAATTTAACACAGACATTAAAAAGGGCCACATCAAATAAAAAAAAAAAAAAAAAAACCTTGAATAAAAAAGCTGGTTGTAAGCTACTGCACCTTGATGGTCGGTTACACAGCAAAAGACAGTTTGGTATGACTTCTTCATCTTGAATTCTCTATTACAACTTCTTCAATGGGGTTGAAAGTTATTTACAATGGAGATAAAATATGTCATTTTTATCATTAGAAATTAGTGCCCTGCCCCTTATGACTGACCCTTTAACAGCCCACTCTAACGATGGATTCTTCCTTGACCATACTCTATTTAAATGAAAGAAGAAAATAGTTTTTTTTTCCCCCTCACAGAGTTAGCAGCATGCTCCTTCCTCAAACACTGGTGCAGAAATAATGAGACGGGGATTTTCTCTTTTTTTCCCTCCCTCCTTTTGATTGCAGCTGAGTTGAATGATCCTGCACTGGGCCTTTCTGATTGTGTGTGTACTCTTCCCATGGGCTCCTCGTCTAAAGTGGCAGCTGTATTTCTCTCTGTCTCTCTGAAGAGATGACAATAGAAGTAAATTGTGGCCCTGCAGCTTATTCAGAGCTCTGAAAGCAGAGGCGGGCTTCAGAGAAAGCCAGCAGAACTCTGACATTTGTAGGCATCCCTGCAGAGGTGGCTGTTGGGTGGAATGCCCTATAGAGATGAAAGACCACCAGCTCCAAGTGGTTTGGGGCTATAATGTTTAGAAAATGACAAGCGTACTCATTGTTTCCTGACTTAAGTCAAAACAAAGCAAACGAAAACAACTCCCACGCTGCAATCATAGCTACTTGACATCACCCGGCTCATATACAATGCAGAATGCATTTTGCCTTTGAAACAGGGGCTGGTAATGTTGTTTTCTGTCTATATGGGACCTGGGCAAAGGAAAAACATGATGACAAACACATCAACTTCAATGCATTTTGAATCTCAAACGCCTACTATTCATCATGGTCCAGGCTCATCCCTTGTCTCTGCAGAAGCAGGCATGAAGCCACATCCCTGCAGAAACTCTGAATGGCAAATAACAGACCAGAGTACCATTCTGATGTGTTTTTAAGTTTCCATGTGGTGGATGGAAATGGAACTGGACCTGTTCTGGGTCCTCAGCTCTCTTCGGCATTTGGAATTATGTTCCTTCTGGGAACTCACTGTCTGCCAGTAAGTCAGGAGGTAACTTGAATGGCAGCTCTTAAGACATATCCTAAGTCGCATCCAAGCGGCTTCTCCTGTGGCCCAGTGGGTAAAGAATCCACCCATATTCAATTCCTGGGCCAGGAAGCTCCTCTGGAGGAAGAAATGGCAACCCACTTTAGTATTCTTGTCTGGAAAATTCCATGGACAGAGGAACCTGGAGGGCTACAGTCCATGAGGTTGCAAAAGAGTCGGACACGACTGAGCAATTGAGCACGCAAGTTGTATCCAAAGCCCAGAACGGACGCCAGAGAAGTCTGGCACATCAAAACAAATTCGAGTGACATGTCATGCTTTAAAGGACTGTCTGTAAAATAGAATCAGGCAAACATTTTTTTCCGCTTCTGATTTATACCCTTCATCTTTGTCATGGGCTGTCCTCCAGCTCTTTAGTTATTATTCATCTTCCCAGCCATGCCCCAATTGTCTTTCCTGCATCTAGATAATTTTTTTTTAAACATTCACTTTCTTTGTTACTTCCCAATATTTCATGTATTGTCTATATGTTCTTAAAAAATAAAAACCTCTTTCTATGTCTCTTTTACTTAAGGGTAATATTTTTATTATTATTTCTATTTTTGAATTACTTATTTCTCTTCTTTCAAAAATTGGCTGCCCATTGAATGCACAAATGAATAAAGAACAATGAACAGAAATGTCTCAAGAGGATGTTGAGGGAACGGTGGGGATTATGTTGAGGTGGAGAGGAACAGATGGCAGCTGCTAGTGAAAGAAAAACACCTCTAATAAATGAATATTTAGTTACCCATTTTCGGAACTCAAGTTTGCCAATAGGGGCATGAATGCACACTGTCAGAATCAGCCAGGCAACACAGCAGGAAACTACGAGAAATGATGCCCAGAAATGTCAGTGAGAGACACTCAAAGGAACGGATGGAGCTTCTGAAGAATTCACGTGACCACTGGACCCTGATGCACAGAACCAGCAAGGATGCTCCAGGGAGGAAAGTTTGATGGAGCAAAAGTTATCAATGTGTAAATATTAACATTTCTTCATTTGTGTGCTCACCATCTTCTTCTGAGGATCAGTCAAGGCAGCTCCCAAGCTCTTCATTATTACAGAGACTTTGGGAACTGAGAGAAAAATTAATGCATGTGGAGAGCCTAAGTGATTTACCTGAGAGCTGGCTGGAGAAAGAGTTTGTTGAGAGAGGGGAAAAAAAGCCTTTGGGGTATGGTGTTCAGGGTGCTGGGAGGCATCAGGACAAGGGGAGAGGATGTGACACTGTCAACAAAGTGGAGGAAAGTAGAGAGGAGAGAAAAGCAGACTGTGGAAATGCTCCCACTGACATTCTTCGTGAGAGATCAGGAAAGACTGGAAAGAATCTAAATTGGATTGGGCATGCAATGCTGGCTGAGACTGGACTGTGTGGAGCCTGAGAGCCACTTATGTAACAGAAAACCTCCTGGCTCCACTCTTAGAGCCCAGCTGTCACATTGCACACTGCACATCACACATCATAACATCAGAAACACAGAGACAACGGAGGGCTGTTCTTCCTTGAATGGTCAATGTAGGTTCACACTATCTTAAGGCCCCCTTTCTCCCACACGGATGCAGGTTTTCTATCACCCTAGAGTCTGGGAAAGGATGCTATGTTGCCAGCCTCTAGACTCCCATGGAATCAGACTCTGACCTGGGGTTCCAGAGGAAGGAGTTTATTTGGAGGAGGTCAAGAGAACTCTGGGTGGGGAGTAAGGAAGGGCCAGGGAAGGCAAGGAAACCAGGGGAGGGTGTGTTTCCAAGTCTGGGATCTATAGAAAACTGTGCAAAGCCTTGCTGAACTGCTATTTCACCCCTACACACACTTGTACAGTGACTGAAACACAGAGGCTGATATATACAAACATACATGTTTATGTGTGTGTAGACATAGCCATACACCCCCAATAATTTCAAAACCCTTGAATGACTTGGATACAGTACTTTGCCCTCCTGATGTTTTTTGCTTCCAACAGCCTAACTATGGGTCAGGAACATTTCAGCTGGAAGTGGGAATGGAAACGAGTGATGGTAGCAAAGAGCAGGCTGCAGGAATGGGATCTAAGATGGGGATGGGAGACACAGGGGAAGGGGGAGGAAAGGTAGCTTGCCTACCATGGTGCCCAGTGTTTTGGGTGCTGTAGTGACCCTGTGAGGTCAGGGTTCCCACCTGGTTGCTGATAAACCAGCTGCGAGAGGATAGGATTTAGGGGTGACACTCAGGCAGCCAGACATCAGAGGCTGAGTCTTTGAACCCCATGAGGCACCTGCTCCCAGGGAAAGAAGGCTAAGAAGTAGAGCCAGGCTGTTTAGCAAGAATGATGGAGCTGTTAACAGAAACCCAGGGAAAGCCCTGTGGTTAATCTTTAATGTCAGGAATGGAACCCCCAGCTACCTGCCTCTGCTGTGTCTGCAGGCTTGGGTTCATACTGGGGAAGTAACTGGCCATGAGGTGAACCCACAGGACTGCAAGGCCATCAGGGGAGCGGGAGGCCCAACAAGAGGCCCTGAGGTCAATTTACTTTCAGCAGCTCCCTGTCTACCTAAATGCTTGGTTTTTCTTTTTCTCAATTATTCACCAAATAGATGTCTAGGGTGTGTTGCAAGGAAGGCTAGCAGCACCGCCCTGGTTCTCTAGCCTGCTGGGGCCTGCAGTGCTGTGTCTGAAGCGTGGATGGGGCAGGAAGGGTGGAGACACAGGGAAGGGAAGAAAAGGTAGCAGCATCACTGGGGTCTCACAGCACCTTTGCTTTGGCCACAGGGACGTGAAGCCTGCCCCCCAGTGCTGCTGCTGAGGAGCAGCCTTGTCTGGAGGCATGAACCTGCTTCTCTAAGAGGAACCTGCCCGGCAGGGAGAAGGGTCAACTGTTAACCAAGTTCACAGCTCACTTAAGTAAATGACTTTGCTAAGACCAACCTTTATTGTGTTTCCCTAGGTTCTGAAAAGACTAACTTCCAACTCTCTTCCTTCCTCCACTTCTCCAACTCAACTCCTTTCCTTGGCCCTTCCCACCTTCCCCTTCACATTCATAGATGATCACCATCATTGGCAGCATCAGGCCTCATTTTGAGAGGCTGGCAGTTGCATCAAGAACCACTCCTGGGGTACTCCCGGGTTTCAAGCTGCGTTCTCAACTTGGGGGACACACAGAGAGCACCATGGGGACTTCTCAGGGAGCCTCACTAGGGTGGTCCCATTGCTTACTTTAGAAAGGATTTGAGAAGCTTTTCAGCATATAATACCTCTTCCGTAAAGGAGTTCTTCTTTACGTCTACTCTAAATCTCTCTTGCTGCAATCTAACAATCAGCATATCCCCAGAGAACAAATTTGCAAACACAAAAGAAACTCAGACACAGCGAACATGAAGAGTCACACTTAGATCAGTAAATGTTCAATAAACATCTGATAACATTAGTGGCAAAGGCAACATGTGTGTGCATGCTTAGTTTGTATCCGACTCTTTGTGACCCCATGGACTATAGCCCACCAGCCTCCTCTGTCCATGGAATTCTCCAGGCAAGAATACTGGAGTGAGTTGCCATTTCCTTCTCCAGGGCATCCTCCTAACCCTGGGATCGAACCCACATCTCTGGCATTGGCAGGCAGATTCTTTACCCCTGTACCATCTAGGAAGCCCAAAGGCAACACAGGAAAATTTAATTCTTGAGACCAATGAGTAGCATAGACTGGAGAACTGGAAGAGATTTTTTAAAAAATCTATAGAGTAAATCGATATCTTCTATTAGAGGAATTGTTTCAAAAATCATACAAAAAGCAAAAACCATCATCTTTGAGTTTATCTGGTTTAGCATGCAGTAAAAAAACAAGCCCACCTGTGCAGCCCAGCTAGAAACCCTCCTGTATTCCCCATGGGTCACACACACGAACCCGTTCCCTCCCCAAGGCAGTCACACTTGAGGCAGAGACTGAGCGCTGGAGAACAGGGACAGACACCCTGTTAGTCTACAGGGACAGTGAACAGTCAGAACTGAAGTATTTCACTGCCTGTGGATGTGGAAACCTCTGCCCACTTGTGCTCTAGGTTTGAATCTCAACATCCTGGCCTTGTTCTCAAATTCAGTTTTCCCTTGATATTTCAAAGTTGGTGCTCGATGGAACACAAAACCAAAAAGCTATGTAGATGGGACTTCCCTGGTGGTTCAGTCTGTGCTCCCAATGAAGGGGGCCCAGATTTGATCCCTAGTCAGAGACGAAGATTCCACAAGGTGCAGCTAAGATCTGGTGCAGCCAAATAAATAGTTTCTTTCTTTCTTTTTTAAGGGTTAGGAAGGAAATTAAAGTGATTGAAATCCTAGAGATTGCTAAGTGGGAGATCTATCTATCTGGTGAGGTGCTGTTTTAAGACAATTTAAATGGCTACAATTGTTGGGTGTTTGGTCACCTGCATTTTGTTTGGAAACATATGTTAGAGCTCAAAGTCATTGGCCTTTCTGGGTGGGGTGGAAACACAGGTCTGTTTTCCCTGAGAGAAGCCCTCAATCTTTGATAAAAACAAAAGCGAGTCACTCATCCATGCTCTCTTGGCTGAAAAATGGAGTTTTCAGAGTTTACTTTGTGCATGTGAGCTATTCATTGACCATCAGGTACACATGATTTGTGTCCATTTATCTATTAGGAAATTTTAATGGCTTTGGGTCCTGGTTTCTCAACGGAACAAACATGCACCTTTTTATTTTCTAGTCTGTCAGCATCAACATTAATGTTGAACCACCATTAGCCACAGTTGACTGCAGAGACAAGGGTTGTAAATTACAGTCCACAGTTGGTTGGCTCAACCAGCAGTGACTCAGAAAGGGGCTACAAAGGCCTCCCCGCTCCAGGGGGAACAGAGGCTGTGGACATGGTGGGTGAAGGTGAGGGGCTGCCTTGCTCACCAGCCTCTCTCTGCCCTCCCCACAAAGACACCGTTCTGAGGTCTAATGCTAACTGTCCCCCCACCTCTGGGCTTAGTGCTACCCGTGGTCTCCTTAGAAACAACAGTATGAGACCATTTGGGGTCCTCTATGGTGATGAAGCAGTTGGGGTGGTAGGGGCAGGGTGGGCACAGCCCCAGAGAGATGAGGAATGGCTCACGAGAGCTCTTGAGCTGTTGCTGTTGACCATGGACCATGTCATCTGAGGCTTCCAGCACTTGAGATGTTGAGGCCCCTACTGAGCTGTGCTCTGAGTGTGCTGCTGCTGCTAAGTTGCTTCAGTCATGTCCAACTCTGTGCAACCCCATAGACGGCAGCCCATCAGGCTCCACTGTCCCTGGGATTCTCCAGGCAAGAACACTGGAGTGGGTTGCCATTTCCTTCTCCAATGCATGAAGGTGAAAATTGAAAGTGAAGTTGCTCAGTCATGTCCGACTCTTCGCGACCCCATGGACTGCAGCCTACCAGGCTCCTCCGTCCATGGAATTTTCCAGGCAAGAGTACTGGAGTGGGGTGCCATTGCCTTCCTTGGCTCTGAGTGTGGAGTACCTGCTTATTCAGACTCAGGATGAAAAATAAATATTTCATGAATATATTTGAAAAGATGGAGTGCATGGTGACATGATTGTACTTTGGGTGTATTGGGTTAAATAAAGCTGAAACTCCAGTATTTTGGCCACCTCATGTGAAGAGTTGACTCATTGGAGAAGACTCTGATGCTGGGAGGGATTGAGGGCAGGAGGAGAAGGGGACAACAGAGGATAAGATGGCTGGATGGCATCACTGACTCGATGGATGTGAGTCTGAGTGACCTCCGGGAGCTGGTGATGGACTGGGGGGCCTGGCGTGCTGCATGCAGTTCATGGGGTCGCAAAGAGTCGGACACGACTGAG
Source organism: Tragelaphus eurycerus (assembly GCA_935064755.1). NCBI lineage: Eukaryota > Metazoa > Chordata > Mammalia > Artiodactyla > Bovidae > Tragelaphus > Tragelaphus eurycerus. The sequence continues at coordinate 207,950 of CAKXYN010000301.1, forward strand.
GACTGATCGACTGATCTGATTATTAAAATTACATCTTGTTTTGTCTCCCCTTTTAAAATGTGCCTGCTGGGAAGTTTAAGACCCCCTTTGTGGCTCCCTTTAATTTACTCAGGGACAGTGTTTGTTATACTGGTGAATTCGGGAAAATGCTTTGACCAAAGCAGGGGACCCAAATGCTCCTTTAGGAAAGTTCATGCTTGTGGGAAGAGTCTGATGGGCGGGGGGGGGGGGGGGAAGGACCTGAATTTGGGACAAATAAATCTAGCAGAATCAGAGTCCCAGACACACAGTTGTACCTGCTCCATTCTCTAGTTGAAATGCAATTCTTCAGGGCAAGTTGATGGCCATTGCTGAGACATTACTCTATTGAAACAGTGATAAGACTGTGCCTCCCCCATCACAATCTTGAAGAGAAACTGTTCTCGGGAAGGTGGAAAACCTCCTGGTCAGCGGTCAGGTCAGAGTTTTGTTGTTCTGGAGATGCTCTGGTTTTTCTATTCATTTTTGGCTTAATCCCTTAAACACTGGGTCTCATTTACTCATTCACTAAGTGTTAGTATTTGTCCTACTGACCTCATAAAACTGATCAAAAGAGTTCCTAGTTTGGAAAGTATTTTGGCAAGTAATAAATGGTTCTTAATGAGTGATGGTCCAGAAGGAGAGAGAATTTACTCCCCGAGAAATTACAGGAAATCAGAAGTCCTCCATTTCCCTGCCTTGAGGTTGTCATCACTCTGATTTCAGAATTTATGCTTGGCCAGAGGACTAGCCTGGTTGAAGAGCTGACGTCTGAATTTGAAGTTCATAAAATCTAATCTCTAAAATGGAAAAAGGAGAGACGGTGTTTTAATGTCAACTGCTTTGTTGAAATGACGTGTTTGTAGTCGAAATAGATAATTCTCAAGAAAAAGAGGTTGCAGAGAAAAGCAGCCAGGTTATAGCATCTGAATGAAATGTCTTTTATTTATCTGGGTCCCTCTGTTTAGTTAGCCGTGGGTGAGTACTGAATAAAGAACCAGAAAAAATGCTATCTCCACAGATCTTTTGAGCAAGCTGGTTCTAATGGCATTTGGAGTATATGCCAATTACAGAGCAGGGAGAAAGAAAGAGAATTATTCCCTCAAGATATTGCTAAACCTATAAAACCAGGTTTGGGGCCATTGTTTTCTGTCTTGTAAACCAACAGCCTGTTTCACTCCAGTCCAGATTCCTTGCAGGATCATCGATGGGAGTGATGCTTCCTGAAAAGAGATTCTATCAGACCCCAAAGTCCTGGGTTCTTGTCCCAGGCCTGATCTATCCATATAAACCACACAGTTGAAGGACCATCCATCACTGTCAGCGTGCTCTTTAATGACCCAAGGTGCATCCAAAAAGCCAAGAACTTCTTCTCATTCCCCCAGAATGAAATGATAAATCACCCACTTTTAGATTCAGTCACCTACTTTCTGGGTCACCTTGCGAAGACCAAGAGCTTACAGCATCAAGTTAAATGGTACTGACAGCACCCAGCCCTTCACTGCTCCTGTTGGGATAACAATCTGGTTATTTATGTTTAAGCTCTTTAATGAATACATACACATGAGATATTTCTGTAATATTTATCAGGAAATAAATTATTCCACATAAGTGACTTCTCCAGGAACTGAAACTTATCTACTTATTGTTAATGGGATATAACAGGTAGGTATTTTTCAGTGGAAATCTTTCCAAAATCTGTTAGAATGCAAAATGGACGCTAAGGCTTTGTCTTACCTTTCTTAAAGGTAGACTGTCTTCATTAAGATGCTCAAATAATACACAGTGATGAAATCGCAGTTTCTCCAAGGATATTTGCCCTGCACTTAATGACCTCAAATTACTCTGATTGTTGAATCTTTCTAATGTCTTAAAATTTTTTTAATTAATTTTTAAAATTGAGTTATAGCTGATTTACGATGTTTCAGATATATAGCAAAGTGATTCAGTGAACCTTTTTCAGATTCTGTTCTGTTATAGGTTACTGCAAGATAATGAATATAGTTCCCTGTGCTATACAGTAGGTCCTGGCTGTTTATTTTATGCATAGTAGTCTGTATCTGTTAATCCCAAATTCCAAATTTATCCCTCCCCATCTTTTCCCTTTGGTAACTATGTTTGTTTTCTATGTCTGTGAGCCTATTTCTGTTTTGTAAATAAGTTCATTTGTGTTGTATTTTTAGACTCCACATATGAGCGATATCATGATATTTGTCTTTCTCTGGCTTACTTCACTTAGTATGATAATTTCTAGGTTCATCCCTATTGTTGCAAATAGCATTATTTCATTCTGTCTGATGGCTGAGTACTATTCCATTGTGTATATGTGCCATATCTTCTTTTTCCATGTATCAGTTGATGGACATTTAAGTTGCTTCCGTGTCTTGGCTGTTGAGAAAAGTGCTGCTATGAACATTGGCATGCAGATGGCTTTTTTATTTTTATCTCGCCTTATTCTCTAGAAAAAAATCATTCATTTATTTTACAAATATTTTCTGAGGACCCAACTGGGTACATGAAGATGGATGAGATCTAGTCCCTGACCTCAAGGAAGTTGAGACGCAGTGAGGAAACAGACCAATTTTGAGAATTATGTTTCGATAAAAGAAAATCTGGTTTGAACAATCCCACATGCATGGATTGGCATTTATTTTTGGCATTTTAGAGGTCAAGGTAAGATGAACAAGGCAAATTCTCAAGCAGTGTTAGCAATCGTCATGTTATTATTTCATTAGCTCTTTTAAATGGTGAGGATATCAGATGATAAAATTTCCACATAAAGGAAATATTATCAAGCTTGTTTATTACCATCAATGTTTTCCACTTTCTGATAGCAACCAAACTTCTGGACATAGTGCCCAGGGGGAAGAAGGTCAAACTTGAGACACCGCTTCCACATTTCCCAGCCTATTAGGTGGCAGCAAACACTGCAGAGTGTCTAATTAAGCAGATAGAATGGTGGATGGAATGAGTCCTGGATGGAAATTAGGGGACCTGCTTTTCAATGTCAGCTCATCTGTTAACTCTTTGGAGCTCAGTGAGGAGGAGAAAATTGCATTCGGATCAACAAAGCCTCTTCCAGCTTGACAATTATATCATGATAATCATTAAGGCTTCTGTCTCTTCCTTTCCATAGTCTTAACTTTCATTTTATGCAATAAATGCCAAGAGTCTCTCCGTTCATTGACTGTCTTCTCTGCTGGTCATGAGTTGAGCAGCAGAGGTTGCTAAACCCTTTGTGATGTGTCTCTGGCCAATCTTTTCAATTTTAGGGGATACTGTGTGAAACCGGCCACAGTCCTTCGCTTCTCTCTGTATACTTCACTCTTTGTACACCACCACCCATTGGCCACACTGGGCCCTGTGTCACTTACCCCAATGGCTCATTACTCCTGACCAGGCCTCCATTCCAGAATGGCCTTTGACACTCCCATCCAACCCTCAAGGATCTTGGCTCACCTTTCAGCTTCTTCCTTTACTCATCTCTTGTCACCAAGGTGAATTAATTATTCTTTTACATTTTTAGAGCTCATCACAAATGTTTCTATGATAATTTTCTCCAATAGCCTGAAAATTCACTGAAGTTAGAGACTGTTACTTATTTAACTTTGCATTCCTGGTGCTTGGCAAGAAGGCTGTCCCAAAATATGCATTTGCCAAATTAAACAATATACAATCTGTGAAATAACTCTGTATGGCAGAGGGGACTGTAGTCGTACAATTTAACGTGGCTGTTTCTAGGGCTGAACTAGCTGGGTAAAAATATTTTAAAAATTAACATCTCACATCAGTCTTAATGTAATGAATGAGTGAGCCACATTTAGAACACTTTTACTTCCAAATTAGCTATCTAAATGAGTGACATATCACATTTAGATTTCAAAGTTTTTTCTAAGTATCAATTCAGTTTTAAGAGAGACTTTGCTCTAAGACTTATGGCAGAGTTATAATTATTCTGACAGCAATTTCTCCAGGTAAAGTATCAAGACTGAGAAAGCTTGTATGCCACTCACCACATATTGCTCTGAGCTCTTTACATGGGACTTGAGGATTCTGAAGTCACTGAAGGTTCTGTTAATGAACCCAATGGTCCAGCTGAGCCTTATATAGATGGAGTATTAATGAGAAACACTGATGGGGTAGGAGGACACTGTTCCCATGGAACATACATTCAAATTTAGAGGAAAGCAGTTTCACTTTCAAAATCCAATGCCCTGTAGACAGAGTAAATCATCACCTGTCTGGGGCTGTCTGTTTGAGGATTCAAATAGTTCTCTTCAGGAAGCTCCCACCTTTCATAATCAGTCAGTATGTGAGTTACTCACCAAAGGGCTCATTTTAATTAATTTATTTTGACGCGCGCTTGTGTGTGTGTGTGCGCGCGTGTGTGTGTGCGTGTGTGCTTAGTCACTTAGTCATGGCACTTCACTCATTTAGTGTCAGTGCCAAGTTGATAGCAAATCATCTGTTTCACATGAATAATTTAACTGCAAATTAAGAAAGAACAGTGGAACTAGAAGTTCATGTAAACTCTGGAGAAATGGTATTGACTATCCTCTTAGCTAAAGTGGGATGAGATTGTATTGTCCATCTTTATGTCCAATCACTATGTTTTAGAAAGCTCTATAAAAATAGTTCATCTTCAAAATCTAATGTTTAGTACTAAAACACTATTCATGCAAATTTTGCTTTTATTTTGGAAATGACACTTTTGTAGAAAAATGTCTGGCTAGGACAATACTGTGGCAGTTACAACAGGAATGTCTAAGAGTAATAGAATTCATCATGTTCAGTTTAATGACAATGGTAATATTCTTTTCAATGTTTGTGTATATGGCATCCTGCTAAACTTACAAAGGTTTGATGAATTACCCATTCAGTGAATTAATAAAGCCTTTCTGTTCATTTATTTATTTTAACAAAGATTTAATAAATATTTACTATTATAGATGCCATGTCAAGTGCTAAAAATGCAAACAATAAGTTAAGTAAATAAAACAGCTTTCTGTACTTATTTTATGTTTTAAGTGTTCTTTCTTGTCCTGAATGCACATTTAATAGGCTGTATGCTTCATCTTTTTCTGATTAGGTTCTTATAATGATCCTTTGAAGGATTTTGTACCATAGTTGTTGAGAAAAAAGAGAACAAAGCTAGCGGTATCACATTCCCTAACTTCAGACTATATTATAAAGACACAGTAATCAAGACAGTATGGTACTGGCACAAAAACAGACTTATACATCAATGGAACAGGACAGAGAACCCAGAAATAATATACCTGGAGTTACGGTCAATTAATCTGCAACAAAGAAGGAAAGAGTGTATGATGGAGAAAAGACAGTCTCTTTAACAAGTAGTGCTGAGAAAACTGAGCAGCTACATGTAAAAGAGTGAAATTAGAACATTTTCTCACATCATACACAAAAATAAACTCAAAGTGGGTTAAATACCTAAATCCAAGACTGGAAACCATAAAACTCCTAGAAGAAAACATAGGAAGAGCACTCTTTGACATAAATTGTGGCAATATTTTTTTTGGATCTGTCTCCTAAAGCAAAGGAAACAAAAGCAAAAATAAACAAAACATAATTAAACTTAAAAAGCTTTTCCACAGCAAAGGAAACCATCAACAAAACAAAAAGGCAAACTACTGAATGGGAGAAAATATTTGCAAATGATGTGGCCAATAAGAGAATAATATTCAAAATATGTAACTAGCTCATACAACTCAATATCAAAAAAACAGAAAACCTGATTAAAAATTGATCAGAGAATTTGAATAGACATTTTTCCAAAGAAGATATAGAGATGGCCAAAAGGCACGTGGAAAGATGCTCAACATTGTAATTATCGGAGAAGTGCAAATTAAAACCACAATGGGTTATCACCTCACACTTGTCAGAATGGCTATTAGTAAAGGTCTATAGATAACAAATGTTGGTGAGGACGTGGAGAAAAGGGAACCCTTATACACTGTTAGTGGAAATATAAGTTAGTGCAGCCACTGTGGAATACAGTATGTGTTACATACTGTGTAACACATACTGTATATGTGTATTTATATCATTGTATATTTCAGGGTATATACTATACACCTGAAACTAAATACAATATTGTAAATCAACTATGAACAATGAAAGTGAAAAGTGGTTCCAGAGAACTTACTCAAAAAACTAAAAATAGAACTACCAGATGACCAGCAATTCTAATAGTGGATACATATCTGGAAAAAAATGGAGACACTAATTTGAGAAGATACATGCACCTTGATGTTCATAGCAGCACTATTTACAATTGCCATGATACGGAAGCAACCTAGAGAGAAGTGAAGTCTCTAAGTCGGGTCCGACTCTGCGACCCCATGGACTGTAGCCCACTAGGCTCCTCTGTCCATGGGATTTTCCAGGCAAGAATATTGGAGTGGGTTGCCATTTCAACAGAGAAACAAATGAAGAAGATGTGGTACATATATACAATGAAATATTACTCAGCCATAAAAGTGAATGAAATGTTGTCACTTGCAGCAGCATGGATGAACCTGGAGGGTATTATGAGAGGTAAAATAAGATAAATACTGCATGACTTTACTTATAGGTGGAATCTAAAAAACGTTTTTAAAATGTGTATAACAACAACAATAGCAACAAAAAGCTCACAGATAGAACAAACTAGTGGTTACCAGTGGGGAGACGGAGGAAGGGAGGAAAAGATAGGGGTAAGGGATTAAGAGACATAGATTATTATGCTTGAAATAAATTGGCTACAAGGAAATATTGCACAGCAGATGGAATACAGCCAGTAACTTTGAATAACTTTAAGTGGAGCATAATATATAAAAATACTAAATCATTATGCTATACACCTGAAACTAAATACAATATTGTAAATCAAATATGAAAAGTGAAAGTGAAAATGTTATTTGGTCGGTTGTGTTCAACTCTTTGTGACCCCATGGACTGCAGCCCTCCAGGCTCTTCTGTCCATGGGATTCACCAGGCAAGACTACTGGTGTGGGTTGCCATTCTCTTCTCCAGGGGATTTTCCTGACCCAGGGATCCACCAGGGTCTCCTGGATTGCAGGCGGACTATTATATTTCAATTAAAAAAAAAAAAAGACGAGAAAACAGTGACTAGCTTCAACCACATGGCTAGAAAGTGGCCAAGTTGGAATTTAAAGCAAGAAGTAAAGGTCTGGAGAGAAAGAATGAAACACAAGAAGCCAGAATGAACAGCAGGAATGGACAATCTTAGTTGCAATCTAAGTCAACAATCTAAGTTGACTTAATCTTAGATTAAGTCAGTTTAATCATGCCCAGGTGTGAATGATAAAAAATAATTGATGGAAATTGACATGGATTGGAGGGGAGCTGAGGAGTAGGTATTGGGTCGTGAAATTCTAGGATGAAAGAAAATTTAATATCAGAGAGCTGTGCTGACATGAGCAGGGAGCCCCTGTTGGAATCCAACAGGAAAGTTCTTGGTTTCCTCAAGGCCTGGGTTGCCTGAAGTTCTGGGCTAAGCAGAGATGGCTTAGGGAGAGAAGTCAGACAGATGTGTGATTTTTTTTTTTTGCTTTCACAGACATTGACTTGGATGTGAAGGTCAAAGCTTCAGTACCCAGTATGTGAGTGAAAGAGGAGAAATCTGGATGTATATTTATTTTTGATCTCTTGGCTCCTGGTTGTTGGAAAATGTAGGGTATCTTTCAGCTTGAGGATTCCAAACAACTTCATCATCAGCAATTTTTTTTTTGTGTGGCCAGCACCAAATAACCATCATCTTTCAAACTCCTTAATTGAAATTAAAATCATCAAGACATATTGCATATTGGGAATATATTGCAACTTGCTAATAAGTGAGGAGGATGACACAGCCAAGTATATATTGTTCATAACCTTGGTTTTTTATGAGGTCATGAACAGAATTGGGTTGTAAAATGAAATGAAAGGGCCACTTCTGCCTTGCAATATTTTAGGTTTTATGACAGTGTTTATACTGAATCTGTCCAAATAAAAGGTGACCTCAAATCTAAGGTGAGGCCCCATTTTCCCTAGAAGAATCTCCAAAAATGTTTTAAGGGCAATGTGACTTTAAAAGCTTTTTGAACTATAGATGAATCAGTCAAATGTCTCCATAGGGTAATCAGATTGTTTGTTTACTCATGTTTAAAATGACACCTATGGAGTGTTGATTGAAAACCATTGCTTTTTCACTCTGTCTGTGACGCTGTTTTTTCCAGACTCTTTGCAGGTGCCTCGGACATCAGATTCTGACCCTGACCCTCCTCCTCCAGATGCTTTCTGAGTCATCACAGTGTCAGGTGGGGCTTCTAACATCTCCATTGCCCCTGCGAGTATCTGAGATACAGCACTTTTGAATCCACATAAGATGCCAGTGTCAGAATTTTTATCCCAAGTCCCCATTCCTATTCATACTACATCAAACAGCCTTCCTCTTTTCATTTATCCTATAGGCCACTATCTCCACACTCAATGTCTTACTTTAAAAAAAAATTATTTTTAATTGGAGGATAATGGATAATGGCTTTACAATATTGTGTTGGTTTCTGCCATACAACAACATGAATCAGCCAGAGGTATACATGTGTCTGTTGGGCTTCCCTGGTGGCTCAGACAGTAAAGCGTCTGCCTGCAATGCAGGAGATCTGGGTTCGATTCCTGGGTCAGGAAGATCCCCTGGAGAAGGAAATGACAATCCACTCCAGCACCCTTGCCTGAAAAATCCCATGGACGGAGGAACCTGATAGGCTACAGTCCATGGGGTTGCAAAGAGTCGGACACGACTGAGCAACTTCACTTCACTTCACATATATGTCTGGGCTTCCCTGGTGGCTCAGATGGTAAACAATCTGCTTGCAATGCAGAAGCCCCAGGTTTGATCCCTGGGTGTGGAAGATCCTTGGGAGAAGGGAAGGGCTACCCACTTCATTATTCTTGCCTGGAGAAATCCATGGACAGAGGAGTCCATGGAGTTGCAATGAGTTGGACACGACTGAGCGACTAACAGTATACAAGTGTCTCCTCCCTCTTGAGCCTTCCTCCCTCTTCCCACCCCATCCCACCCCTCTAGGTTGTCTCAGAGCACTGGGTTTGAGCTCCCTGAGGCACACAGCAAATGCCCACTGCTATCTATTTTGCATATGGTAGCGTATAAGTTTCAGTGTTACTCTCTCAATTCATCCCTCCCTCTCTTTCGCCCGTTATGTCCACAAGTCTGATTTCTATTTCGTGTTTCTATTGCTGCCCTGCAAATACGTTCATCAGTACCATCTTTCTAGATTCTATATACATGTGTTAATGTATGGTATTTGTTTTTCTCTTTCTGACTTACTTCATTTGCTTTTTAAATTGATTTTCAAAGGTTTGTTTACAAGTAAGTAAAATCAGAACTTACATTAGGACAACTGCAATATTTTATGAATTATTTTGTAAATATTATTGAAATATTTCTGCTGCTCTCTCTAAGTCCTTCAGTCATGTCCAACTCTGTGCGACCCCATCAGCACCCCCCTTCTCCAAGTTTTCTCAATAAAAATTTCTGCCCCCCTTTAAGGGGGGGGGGGGGCCTGAAATATTTCATTATTAATCAAAAAAGTATGAAAATAAGAAATGAAAAGAATGAGAATACGTTAACTTTTTTGTATATATAACCACTGAAACACAAGTAAAAGCTCAACTTCCCCCTGACCACCTCTGAACTTCTCAAGTGTCCACAGAGTGGGTTGGACACAGATACCAAAATCTCATCCTCCCCAACTGCTGGGGAGATCACTAGAAGGGATGTAAACAGAGAAACCATTGCGTAGGCTGTAAACTAAGGAATGTTCCAGAAGCTGCCCTGCGTTTCTGGCGGATTCAGTGCGGATGGGCCGGGCAGCAGCCCTCAGGGAGGACTCACCCGGCCAGGCCCTGGGAGATGCACTTTAATCCCATCACTGCCGCCCACTTGGGAGCAGGCGCCCACAGCAGTGCAGACTCTGAGCCAGACGGGCGCAGATGGCCCTGCTGGGAGGACAGGCCTGCAGACTTGTAATGAGGACAGTTGCCTCCAGGAGCCTGGAAGACCCTGCTGGGGCTAATTCGGTGGCTGCTCCGCCAAGGGGACAGGGGGTTGGCTGAATGACTGTGCCTCCAGCTTGGGCATCTTCCCCTGGGTCTCTGAACAGGTAGGATCAAACCAGAGTGAACCTCAGCTTTTCACTCCTTCCTTCCCTAAGGCCTGAGGGTACATGGACCGCAGTCTCTCGGGGAGGCATTTGGTGTGAGCCAGGGAGGCTGATACACCTGCTTTCGCAGACCCCAGGAAGCCTGGGTCATTCATGACAGAGACTTAGAGCCTACGCTTTCTGCCAAAACACATCCACGGCAAGGGATGGGAGAGTGAAGTGTTTCTAATTCCCAACCAGGTTTATGAAAGAGCTGACAGTCCTCAAAAGGGACTGCTCTGATATCAGGAAAGATTGCATGAAGAGCAGAACAGGATTATTAAATTCAACACTGCCATGCCAGGAGAAGGGCAGATAATGTAGAAAATCGGATTAGGCAGAGAGAAGGTAAATTTGAAAAATTCTTTCTGAACTCGGAGGAAATGATGAAGATATAAAAATGAAGGTAGAAAAGAGAAATGGAAGATAAATCAGTATTGCAAAAGGGGTCAATGCTTCACACATTAATTTCAAAATTTAATGCAATTCTAATTAAAGTTCCAAGGGATATTTTTTGGAATTGGATAAAATTACAGGCATTCTTATGGAAGAATAAATGAGTTGGAAAAGCTAAAAAGGATGGCTGTTAGCAGTGATCGTAGTGAAGGATGACTGGCAGCTATGAAAACATTATACAGCCAAAATAATTAAAACAGAGATTAGCGCAAGAAAAGTTAGATTTGATGAAATAAAACATAAACTCCAGAAACTAGCCTTTGTGTTTAGCATGTCATAAACGTGGCATTTCAAATCAGAGGGGCAAGGATGGATTATTTACTAGATCCAGTATTTTGGCCACCTCATGCGAAGAATTGACTCATTGGAGAAGACTCTGATGCTGGGAGGGATTGAGGGCAGGAGGAGAAGGGGACGACAGAGGATGAGATGGCTGGATGGCATCACTGACTCGATGGATGCGAGTCTGAGTGACCTCCGAGAGCTGGTGATGGATAGGGAGGCCTGGCGTGCTGCAGTTCATGGGGTCGCAAAGAGTCGGACACGACTGAGCGACTGATCTGATCTGATCTGATTGTGAGAACTGTGAACTGTTTGAGATCATTTCATAACAAACACTCAGATGAATCCTGTTAGGTGAAAATTATTGTATATGAACATGTAACTCGAGACAACTTGGAAAATATCTGATCTCAGGATGAAGAAGGGCATTCTGGGAAGAAAGTAAAGGCGGAGGGTTTCCCTGGTGGTCTAGTGGTAAAGGATTCTCCCGCCAATGCAGGTTCCATGTCTGCATTCCATATCTGGTCCGGGATGATCCTTCATGCCCTGGAGCAACTAAGCCTGTGTGCCACAACTATTGAGCCCTAGAGCCTGGGAGCCACAGCCACCGAAGCCTGCGCGCTGCACCTACTGAAGCCTGCTCTCCCTATAGCTTGTGCCCTGCAATAAGAGAGGCCATGGAAATGAGAAGCCTGCACGCTGAAACTAGAGAGTAGTCCCTGCTCACCGAAACCAGAGAAAAGCCCACACAACCAAAAATAAATAACCTTTATATAAAAAAAGAAAGTAAAGGAGATCGTAAATTAAAAAAATAAACGTTCTGTACATAAAAAATCTGAAATACAACTAAAGTGTCAATGACATCTTAAACATCATAGTTTAAATATTTGTGGTATTAATACATATGTCAGACCTCAGGCTACTACCCATAGAGAATATAATTGCATAACAGACAACAGATGGGCAAGCATCCAGAAAAGACGAAAACTCTGATTTGAAAAGGTGCGTGTACCCCTGTGTTCATAGCGGCACGATTCACACTCCTTCAGAAGAGCTTGTCTGTGGGAAACACTCAGCACCAGGAGCCTCAGAAAATACAGCTCTTCTCTAAGGTCTCTGAAAAAACATGACTTGAAAACATTTTCTAGCCAGTCATGGGTTAAACAGGAATTAAAAACTTCCAGAATGAGGGCATTAAAATACTGGCAATGAAAGTGCCAGTAATTTAAGTAATTTTTTTTTTTGAAGGTCGACCATCAGGTGTATTGGGGCGAGTAGAGACGGGGCACCTTCAAGAGTGCTTCCCATGGCAGTTTGCTGGGGGTTCAGGAGAAGCAGGGAGTTCACGGGGCTCCTCTGGCAAAGCTGAGTTCCAGGGCCGCCTGGATGTCCTCCCCGGTGGCCTTCAGGGCCCGCAGGCTCAGCTCATCATCCTGGATGCCCATGTCCCTCAGCTGCTGCAGCTGGGGCTGCCACTGGCTCTGAAGGCTGGGCTGCCCCGAGGCCTGCAGGGCATGCTGCAGGGCTTGGCTGAATAGATCGTTGGTGAAGGGCGTCCCTGACCCATCACCTGAAAAAACATGACTTGAAAACATTTTCTAGCCAGTCACGGGTTAAACAGCAATTAAAAACTTCCAGAATGAGGGCATTAAAATACTGTCAGTGAAAGTGAAAGTAATTTAAGTATGATATGTAATATTAACTTAAAATAACTGTCACAGGAACAAAACCTCTAGAGGCCAGTTTCTCAAGCTCAATACTATTGGCCTTTGGGGTTTGGGGAACTCTCTGCTGTGGGTTCTGTCCTGGGCGCCAGACAAGACTGAACAACATCCCTGGTCTCTACTCCTGGATGTCAGGAGCGGCTGCACAATCTGAACTGTCTGTAGGCATTGCCGACTGTCCCCTGGGGGCCCACATCACCTATCCTGCTGGTGAGAACAATTGCTCTAAAGCTAAATTATAAAATGTCCATGATTCAGTGAGGGGTGAGGTGGATTTTAGCTAAGTCTAACCCCCTGCCCCCCATCGACATCAATTTAAATTGGAAGGTAGCCAAATAGAGAGGAAGTAACAGCAGGCAGAAACCTGTTATCTGCCTCAGGAATGATTTTAATAAATATGGGTTAGATGTAGACTTTTTATAATTAGATATTTTTGTTCGTTTGGCCATGAAGTATGTGGGATCTTAGTTTCTCCACTAGGGATAGAACTGGTATCCCCTGTATTCTAAGTGTTTTGAGTCTTAACCACTGGACTGCCAGGGAAGTCCGATATGTTATAATTAGGATAAAATGGATCTATACACTTAAACATTTTTACAGTAACCATGAGGAGAATAAAGATGGATTGTAGCTTTTAAAGCACAAGAGGAAGAAAAAGGAACAATACAAATAAAACCCATAAAATTAAAAATGGAAAAAAAGGAGCTGTCTAAAAGTCATAAGAACAAATGTATTCATTCTAATAATAAAAATGCCTTAGAGTGCTTTACTAAAAGAAAAATGCTTTCAGTTGAGACTGAAACCCCCAATTGAATTATGCGTTATTTAAAAAAATTACCTAAAAAAGAAATTGACTCAGGTAGGCAAAAAATAAAGAGATTAGCAAAGACAAATCTGGTTCATGTACTCATATGAGCAAGGGTGGTGATATATTAATGTTGGACAAAGTAGACTTGAAGGCAAAAAGCATTGAATGATATGACTTTCTATTGTTAAGGCGTTATGTTCACAGTGATGATATAAGAATGGTAACCATGAGCCAAATAATACTATGTCAAAGTACATAGTCCGCTCTTGCCATTTGACATGTGTGATAGACTAAACATTTGTCTCCCCTCCAAATTCATATGCAGAAATCCTAACCCTCAGTGTGATGCGATGGTGTTTGGAGGCGGGGCCTTTGGGAGGTGCTTGGGTTATGAGGGTGGGGCCATTGGGAATGGCATTAGTGCCCACAGGGTTCTTCGCTCTCCTGGCAAGTGAGGACACAAAAGACAGTCATTTATGAAAGAGGAAGCTGATCTTAGAGAGACTGACTTGTGTGGCACCATGATCTCAGACTTTCCCGTCCCCCAAATTGTGGGAAATAAATGTCTGTGATTGTTGATCGGGTATCGGTTCAGTTCAGTTCAGTTCAGTCGCTCAGTCGTGTCAGACTCTTTGTGACCCCATGAATCACAGCACGCCAGGCCTCCCTGTCCATCACCACCTCCCGGAGTTCACTCAGACTCACACCTGTTGAGTCAGTAATGACATCCAGCCATCTCACCCTCTGTCGTCCCCTTCTTCTGCCCCCAATCCCTCCCAGCATCAGAGTCTTTTCCAATGAGTCAACTCTTTGCATGTGGTGGCCAAAGTACTGGGTATACCGCAATACAAAATAAAAAGTTTAATAAATAAATAAATAAAAGTGAATTGAGACTAAAAGAAAAAAAAAAAAAAAGAAGAAATGTCTGTTGTTTAAAATACCCAGTCTATGGTATTTCTGTTATAGCATTCCCAGCTGATGAAGCACCATGAAAAGGGAGGCTCCAGGGAGCCACTAGTCTAGGAAAGAGGGACTCATGGATGGACTTGAACCCAGCCCACAGGCTGAAGCACCCAGCCACCCCCTCAGGCTCACTGCCAGCCAGCACTGGAGAGATAGTGGCCCTGGGTCTGGACTCCTCCTGACAAATCTGTTCCCAGCGGTCCAGAGAATGCTCTCTCACTGAAGAATCTCCCTGTCCTCTCTTCCCAGAAAGATAACCACAGCACCTGCCACACACCAGTATCTTCCTGTGATTTCCACCCTCTTCTTAAGTCTCAGGGGAGTCAATGATCTAGTCTCCCAAATCCCATCTCTTCTCACTTCCTCCTCCAAAGTAAATCACAGCTCACTGCCGTGGCTTCCAAGATCCCAGGCCTCTACTAGACACTCAGTCCGCTGTTGTCCTTTGCTCCCTCTACTCCTGCCAGCCTGGCTCTTCCTATGTCTCTAATATAAACAGATCTTTTTAACTTTGAACTTGACTGTCCCATTATGTACAACACTCAGCGTGTACTCTGCAACTCTGTGTGTTCACTAAATTCTCTGTTCAAATGCCAATGCTTAGTTACTGTAGCTTGTGTGTGTGTTAGTCACTTGGTCGTTTTCAACTTGGTGACCCTATGGACTGTAGCCTGCCAGGCTTCTCTGTACATGGAATTCTCCAGGCAAGAATACTGGAATGGGTTGCTATTCCTTTCTACAGGGGATCTTCCCAACCCAGGGATTGAACCCAGGTCTCCTGCATTGCAGGCAGATTCTTTACCATCTGAGCTACCAGAGACATATGCAATTGTAATTAAATTCCACTGTCATGAAGACATTGATCCTCTAAAATACTCTTAAAAATAAACATACAAATACAAAGGAGCCACTTCAAGAGAAGCTAAGGTCATTCTCTCAGTATATTACTCCATGATCTGCAACAAAATATATTTTACTCTCACACAGCATCTTTGGGCCAATGAACAGAGCTTTCTGAAACACATGTGAATGTGTTAAAAGCTGTCACCAATGGGCCTGCTGTCTACCATTTAAAGTAGAAGTGAATTCACCAAAACTATTAGGGTTGAGGTGATTTTGCATTAGTGTAGTAGTTTGCACAACTGTACTCATCTCACACACTAGTCAAGTAATGCTCAAGATTCTCCAAGCCAGGCTTCAACACTGAGTGAACCGTGAACTTCCAGACGTTCAAGCTGGTTTTAGAAAAGGCAGAGGAACCAGAGATCAAATTGCCAACATCCACTGGATTATCGAAAAAGCAAGAGAGTTCCAGAAAAACATCTATTTCTGCTTTATTGATTATGCCAAAGCCTTTGACTGTGTGGATCACCACAAACTCTAGAAAATTCTTAAACAGATGGGAATATCAGACTACCTGATCTGCCTCTTGAGAAATATGTATGCAGGTCAGGAAGCAACTGGACATGGAACAACAGACTGGTTCCAAATTGGAAAAGGAGTACGTCAAGGCTGTATATTGTCACCATGCTTATACATAACTTATATACAGAGTACATCATGAGAAACACTGGGCTGAATGAAGCACAAGCTGGAATCAAGATTGCTGGGAGAAATATCAATAACTTCAGATAGGCAGATGACACCACCCTTATGGCAGAAAGTGAGCCTCTTGATGAAAGTGAAACAGGAGAGTTAAAAAGTTGACTTAAAGCTCAACATTCAGAAAACGAAGATCATGGCATCCGGTGCTATCACTTCATGGCTAATAGACGGGCAAACGGTGGAAACAGTGACAGACTTAATTTTTGGGGGCTCCCAAATCACCTCAGATGGTGACTGCAGGCAATAAATTAAAAGACTCATACTCCGTGGAAGAAAAGTTATGACCAACCTAGACAGCATATTAAAAAGCAGAGACATTACTTTGCCAGCAAAGGTCTTTCTAGTCAAGGCTATGGTTTTTCCAGTTGTCATGTATGGTTGTGAGAGTTGGACTATAAAGAAAGCTGAGCACTGAAGAATTGATGCCTTTGAACTGTGGTGTTGGAGAAGACTCTTGAGAGCCCCTTGGACTGTGAGGACATCCAATCAGTCCATCCTAAAGGAAATCAGTCCTGAATATTCATCAGAAAGACTGATGTTGAAGCTGAAACTCCAATACTTGGGCCACCTGATGCAAGGAACTGAAAAGATCCTGATGCTGGGCAAAATTGAAGGCAGGAGAAGGGGATGACAGAGGATGAGATTGTTGGATGACATCACCAACTCAATGGACATGAGTTTGAGTAAACTCTGGGAGTTGGTGATGGACAGGGAGGCCTGGTGTGCTACAGTCCATGGGGTCACAAAGAGATGGACATGACTGAGCGACTGAACTGATTGACTGACTGATTTTGCATAACGAAATCCCTCCCACACTTTCTCCTTCTGATTAGAAAAGTTATGATAATTAATTTAAAAATATGCAACACAAAACATGCCAGAAATATAAGACCCACTTTCAAAGCAATGATTTGAGCTCAGGAGTTCTTTTTCCCTCCCTACAAAAAGTTCTATTGAAATAACCAAATGAATGTAAATGTAAAATTAAATATGCAACAGAGCTGAAAACCCAGAAGGACAAACTTGATAGGCCAGGTCGGAAGAATTTCTGGGAGACAGTTAAACAGATGGCATCAAGGTGAGTCCAGGTGAAGGGTGATGGGGCACATATGGTTTGTCTGCCTCAAAGGTGGGGTGTCAACAAACTGTCATATCTAGGGGCCTTTGAATTTATTATCTATCTTTAAAAATTGGCAATATTTTTTATACTTTTAGATAAAAATGACCCTATGATTTAGGTTTCATGATTTCTGTGAATCAGAGGTCTGCCCTGTCTTGCTCTGGGATGTTGGGAGTCTGGTGTGAGATGCAGCAGACTCTGGTGCTGTCCAACTTATTGCCCCCGGCACTAACCCTCCTCATACTGTGTCTCTGCCCCAAGGGAGTTGTTGCTTTGTTCAGGCAGCCTTGCTGCTTTGCATTAACAGGTGCATTTCTGCTCAGCAGGCATCAAGGGCAGGAGCCCTGAATCGGACAGACTACAGATTCCAGGGTGGGGGAGGGGGCGGTATGCTCTGGACGGGCTCTGAGCCTTGCACCCTGGAAGCTGCACAGCTTTGCCCTGGGGCTGAACATCCTTGGAACAGGCACCTCCCAGATTCTCTGGGGTCATTTTATCTCGCTTAGGGAAGGGCAGGCATGCAGGTCACACTGCTTATGGATCTGAATACATTTTACATTTTATTTATGAAAACAAGGCAGATAACAGGAAAACCATGGACATATGTCTATAAAAGCAGCAGCTTGAGAAAAGACACCTACCTGAGCATAAAGAGCAAACCAGCTTTTCTCGGTGGGTGGTGGGGCTTTCAGGGCTCCAGAGCCAGATGGCCAGGTTGGCACCCAGGCTCTACCCTGTTCTACTTGCTTGTGAAAGTTTGGTAATAATAACTGCAAGGGTTTTCTGGGATTAAATGAGTTAACACATGTAAAGCATTTCAAACAACATCTGGTACACATTGCTGTTGTCCCATTCTTTGTGACCCCCATGGACTGCAGCTCACCAGGCTTCTCTGTCCATGGGATTTCCCAGGCAAGAATACTGAAATGGGTGGCTGTTTCCTCCTCCAGGAGATCTTCCAGACCCAGGGATCAAACCCACTTCTCCTGCCTTGGCAGTTGGATTCTTTACCACTGAGTCACCTGGGGAGTCCTCTGGAACACATTGCTGCTGCTGCTGCTGCTGCTAAGTTGCTTCAGTCGTGTCCAACTCTGTGCGACCCCATAGATGGCAGCCCACTAGGCTCCTCTGTCCCTGGAATTCTCCAGGCAAGAATATTGGAGTACATTAAGCTCTCCATAAATGTTACCTGAATATAAGTGTGGACCTCACTGAAACAAATGCAAAAGCAGGGAATGTCATCCCAATTTTGAATTCATAACCTCAGCGAAATCTGAGGCGTATTTCTATCAAAATGACAAGAACCATTTGCTATGAGAAAAGAAGGAACAGGAAAAAGAGAACATTTTAAAAAATTTGAAACAATTACTGTCCCCGATTTAATTCAGGAATAAAATAGACATTGCTAAAAGCCAAGTTAATAAATAAGTAGATGAACTGAAGGAACTCTCTTAGAGAACAGTGCAACAAGAGAGAAAGAAATAAAGAAAGTAGGGGTAAGAGACATGGGACCCAGAGTATCTCACATCTGTAACATGTCACTGAGAAGGAGAAAACAGAGGCAATGGGCTACAGTAGGCAAAATATTTTTGATCTCAGAAACTTTGTTTCACAGAATGAAATATCAGTGAATGGTAGACAGGATTACTGGAAATAAATCATGCCATGGGAAATTTCTAAAGTTTCAGGGTAAAGATAAACTTATGTAAACTTTTAGACAGAAATTATGCCAAGGAGGGAGAATCAATATGGACCTGGATAGTCTTAGATTCTAGGATTTTTTGTTTGAAATATTAAGTGCTAGGACAAGACAGAATAAGGTTTACAGAATTCAGAGGAAAAGAGATTGTGTACCTTGGATTCATTCAATATGTCAGTAAATTTGGAAAACTCAGCAGTGGCCGCAGGACTGGAAAAGGTCAGTTTTCATTCCAGTTCCAAAGAAGGGCAACACCAAAGAATGTTCAGACTACTGTATAGGTGTGCTTATTTCCCATGCTAGTAAGGTTATACTCAAAATCTTTCAAGCCGGGTTTTAGCAGTACGTGAACCGAGAACTTCCAGATGTACAAGCTGGGTTTCGAAGAGGTAGAGGAATCAGAAATCAAATTGCCAGCATTCATTGGATCATGGAGAAAGCAAGGGAGTCCCAAAATATATCTGTTTCTGCTTCACTGCCTATGCTAAAGCCTTTGTGTGAGTACATGTGCACTCAGTCATGTCTGACTCTTTTGTGACTCCATGGACTGTAGCCTTCCAGGCTCCTCTGTTCATGGGATTCTCCAGGCAAAAATACTAGAGTGGGTTGCCATTCCTACTCCAGGGACCTTCCTGACTCAGGGATCAAACACACGTCCCTGGGGTCTCCCGTGTCTCTTGCATTGGCAGGAGGATTCTTTACCACTGTGCCGCCCTGATTGTGTGGATCACAACAAACTGAGGAAAGTTCTTAAAGAGATGGGAGTACTAGACCACCTTATCCACCTTATCTGTCTCCTGAGAAACCTGTATGTGGGTCAAGAGGCAACAGTTGGAACCAGACCTGGAGCAACTGGCTGGTTCCAGACTGGGAAAGGAGTACAACAAAGTTTTATATTGTCACCCCACTTATTTAACTTCTATGCAGAAGACATCATGTGAAATGCCAGGTTGGATGACTCACATGCTGGAATCGAGATTACTGGGAGAAATCAACAACCTCTTATGCGCAGATGATACCACTTTAATGGCAGAAAGTGAAGAGGAACTAAAGTCTCTTGGTGAAGGTGAAAGAGGAGAGTGAAAAAGCTGGCTTGAAACTCAACATTCAAAAAACTAAGATCATGGCATCTGGTCCCATCACTTCATGGCAAATAGAAAAACTGAAAGCAGTGACAGATTTTATTTTCTTGGGCTCCAAAATCACCGTGGACAGTGACTGCAACCATGAAATTAAAAGACATTTACTCCTTGGAAAGAAAGCTATGACAAACCTAGACAGTGTATTAAAAAGCAGAGACATCACTTTGCTGACAAAAGTCCATACAGTCAAAGCTATGGTTTTTCCAGTACTCATGTATGGATTTGAGAGTTGGACCATAAAGAAGGCTGAGTGCCAATAAATTGATGCTTTTGAATTATGGTGTTGAAGACTTGAAAGTTCCTGCCTGGGGTTGCAAAGAGATCAAACCAGTCAATCCTAAAAGAAATCAGCCCTGAATATTCATTGGAGGGCCTGATGCTGAAGCTGAAGCTCCGATAGGATACTCTGGCTGCTTGATGTGAAGAGCCGATCATTGGAAAAGACCCTGATGCTGGGAAAGACTGAAGGCCAAAGGAGAAGCAGATAGCAGAGGATGACATGGTTAGATAGCATCACCAACTCAATGGAAATAAATTTGAGCAAACTTTGGGAAAGAGTGGAGGAAAGAGGAGCCTGGCATGCTGCGTGTGGTGCATGGGGTCGCAAAGAGCTAGACAGAACTCAGCAACTGAAGAACAAATGCTAATGCAACCGGCGCCCACCAACTCCCCGTCCCTGGGATTCTCGGAAGAACACTGGAGTGGGTTGCCATTTCCTTCTTGAAGAACAAAAACCACCCCTAAATTTAACTTGGAACTAAGCTTTGTGTGTGAGGGTAGAAGCAATAAAATTAAAGTTGGCTTTCAGCATAAGATTAGAAAGGGAAAAAAGGAAATAGTAGAAAAGTATAATATACAGATGACTTAATATGAGAGGAATAAAATACATGTAAATCAGTGATCATCATAAATATGAACAATTTAATACCTAATAAAAGACAAGTTTGTCCAGCCGAATAAAACAAAGGGAATGCCAGTATATACTCTCAGCAACAGACACATCTATGTGAGAAAATCTGAAAACAGATGATGAAAGATTTGCCAAACAAATGCAAAATGATCACCTTCTCAAAAAACAGAGCTGGTGATGTTAGTATCAGGAGAAGAGAAACTATGTGAAAAGGACTAAAAAGGACAAGAGGAGATATTTCATATTAAAAGGAAGCCTGATCTAAAAGCTGTAACAATCAAAAACTTTTACACAATCATCATAGCTTTGGGATTGCAAATCAACATTCCTAGCAATAAAATGAAGGGTCACCTGGACCTCAGTTACAGTGGAGACTTTACATACTTTCTTCAAAAACTGGCAATCTAGGAAGAGCTAAAAACCACAAGGATACAGAGAACTTATGTATCACAAGGAACACATCAGATTTTATTATACTATTATATTTTATCATGTGGAAAACTGCAATTGTCAAGGAGTTACTGCACATTTTCTTCAAATATCACTTTCAAAATAATTGTAGGCTACGGAGAAGGGAATAATGATGGAAGATCACTTTACAAAGTCTGTGAGATGAATCCAAATCTTGATTCAAAGGAAAACATTTTAATAAAGTATATATATAAATAGGGAATACACACCTTTTACTGCAAATAAAATAACAAATAAAAAATAGCACTAGCTCAAAAAACAAGAGCAATAATTTCAAGAGAAGTAGGGAAATATTAAGATAAAATAATAATATAAAACATTATCAAGATAAAAACAGAAACCAAATCCTTCCCCTCTCAGGGTTGTATTGATAAATAAACCCAAGCTTTGGTTTTCTGTAATGGCTAATGTAATTCGACAAATCTTTTGAAAGTATAATAAAAAAGAAAATAAAGAGAAAAAGTAGCAATACAGTACATTAGAAATAAAAGCATATAATTATAGCTGCTAAAGGGATTTTTAAATGATTAAATACTTTACACAGGTTTACAGCAACAAATTTGATAATTGAGATGAATAAGTACTCTTTAAGAAATATATAAATTACCAAAATGGGCTCAGGAAGTGGTAGAAAGTCTGAATAGGCAATATGCATTTAAAAAGAAGCAGAAAAGCTGTCAAAGATACATTTCTAAAGACTGACAAGAATAACGCTATTTTAAAATGAGTTACATTAAATTTCAAAGAGCATGTTGTTCTTTTGTTAAGAAGCATTACAAAACAGAAAGCTTCCAGTTCATTTTATAGACTTAACAGTTCTTAAGAAAAAGATTGACAAAAAGGGAAACCACAGACAAATACCTTTTAGGAATATACAGATTTCAAAAATTCTAAATAAAATATTGATAAATTAAATTCAGAGCATAATAAACATAATATCTCATGACAAAGTAAAATTTAATCTAGCAATTTGGGTGTGCTTTTATATTTAGGAAATCTGCCAATATAATATACTTTATTAAATTAAGTGTTTAATGGAAAAACAAACACTGTAATCATATAGATAAATATTTCAAGAATCTGCCTGCAATGAGGAGACCCAGGTTCAATTACTGGGTTGGGAAGATCCACTGGAGAAGGAAATGGCAACGCACTCCAGTATTCTTGCCTGGAGAATCCCATGGACAGAGGAGTCAGGCAGGCTACAGTCCATGGGGTTGAAAGAGTTGGACATAACTTAGGGATGAAACCACCACCAACAAAGGATATAAAAACACAAAACAGAGGCACTCTCATTAAAATCATGAGCAACACAGGGATGTCCTTACTGACAGTTCTTGTACATTTCTCTCTGGAGGTTGTAACCAAAATGTCAAGAAAAATGTATGAGATATAAATATTACAAAAGATATGTCAAATGATCATTATCTGTATACTTCATCTGAGTTTCTTCCTAGAAAATTCAAGAGAACCATTTCACAGGCTATCAGAGTAAGCTTCAGCAAACTGGAGAAAGTTGACATTTAAGAACTTCATAGCTCTCCTGCACACTAACTGTTGTCTTTGAGAAAAAATAGTAAAAAGAAAGTATTCATACTAGCCATCCAAATGATAAAAGCCCTGGGAACAAAGGAAATATGTAAAAACTAAATATCTAAAACTATGACATTTTACTGAAGAACTCACAAAAAGATGTAAATAAATTGGGAAACATAGCGTGATCTTGAAGGGGAAGACCCAATATTTTAAGGATATGAATTTCAACTTTTCCCAGTAATGGATAAGCTTAATGTCCTGGTTCTTCTAGCCTGAAGGGGAAGAAACTCATAACTGATATGGTGGAGGAAGGTCGGGGGAGGGCAAAGAACCCCTCTTGCTCAGCACCTTTCACATGCCACGCTCTTGCCATCTCATCCACATTCTGCAGGTGAAGACACTCAGGCCGGAGGGGTGAGCACTTCCTGTGAGGCACACAGAATGTGGGAAGCAGAGCTGGGGTCCAACTTGAGCTCCTTTAGCCGAAACACCCTTGATTCCAAAGCACCCACCTGCCTCTCTGGGATTTCTTTGGGAGAGGAGGGGTCTACACGGGTGGGTTTTGTGCCCCCTCTGTGTGACTCGTATGTTCACACAGGACCCTGCCCGTGGTTTAATTGGTTCTGTGTCACTATCACTGAAATTCTTAACAATTTTTGAATAAGAGGCCCTGGAAAGTGTGTGGCTAGTCCTAGGTCTGGGCTTCCTGGGTGGTGCTTTGTGTACTTAGTTGCTCAGTCCTGTCCGACTCTTTGTGAACCCATGGACTGTGGGCTCTGTCCACAGAGATTCTCTAGGCAAGAACACGAGTGAGTTGCCATGCTCTCCTCCAGGGGATCTTCCCCACCCAGAGATCAAAGCCAGGTCCCCCACATTGCAGGCAGATTCTTTACCATCTGAGTCACCAGGAAAACCCATCAATACCGGAGTGGGTAGCCTATTCCTTCGCCAGGGGATCTTCCCAACCCTGAGGCCGAACCCAGGTCTCCTGCATTGCAGGTGGATTCTTTAGCAGCTGAGCTACCAGGGAAGCCCAGGGGGTACTAGTGGTAAAAAATCTGCCTGCCAATGCAGGAGACGTGGGTTCCATCCCTGGGTTGGAAGATCCCCTGGAGGAAGGAATGGCTACCCACTCGAATATACTTGCCTGGAGAATCCCATGGACAGAGGAACCTGGCAGGTTACAGTCCATGGGGTCGCAGAGTTGGATACAACTGAAGTGACTTCGCATGCATACACACAGTCCTGGGTCTATGCAGAAACAGCCGTGGGACCAGACATCCCTAGCTGTAGAGGGCCCTGGGCCAGTCTCTTCCACCAAGTGTCTTTGTCTGCACTGCAGGAGACTGGACGAAAGGTCCAGGTCTTTGGGGCATCGCATTTCTAGATCTGAGCCTTGGGGAGGACCTCTTGTAGATAGAGCACATTGATGGAGACAGAAGGTAGGGTTCAGCCTGGGAAGACCTGGTACTGGCAGAGCTTTAGCGTGACTGACAAGAGCTGGAGACCAAAGGCAGGGGACACAGGAGCCCTTGTGGATGCTATGGGCAGGTGAGGGACCCTCATCAAGAACCCAAGCTGCTTTCAGCCTCCAGAACCATGAAAAATGAGAGTCTGTTGGTTAACCCACCGAGTCTGGTATTTTATTACAACAGCCTGTCAAGACAAAAGTTAAACTTTTAAAAAATACATATTGATTTATAAATAAATAAAAGGATTCCTTTTTTAATAGTAAAAGTATTTTTAAATTGTTACTATTTTGGTACTTTTTAAAATGGTGACTGCAGCCATGAAATTAAAAGACACTTACTCCTTGGAAGGAAAGTTATGACCAACCTAGATAGCATATTAAAAAACAGAGACACTGCTTTGCCAACAAAGGTTCATCTAGTCAAGGCTATGGTTTTTCCTATGATCATGTATGGATGTGAGAGCTGGACTGTGAAGAAGGCTGAGCGCCAAAGAATTGATGCTTTTGAACTGTGGTGTTGGAGAAGACTCTTGAGAGTCCCTTGGACTGCAAGGAGATCCAACCAGTCCATTGTGAAGGAGATCGGCCCTGGGATTTCTTTGGAAGGAATGATGCTAAAGCTGAAACTCCAGTACTTTGGCCACCTCATGCCAAGAGTTGACTCATTGGAGAAGACTCTGATGCTGGGAGGGATTGAGGGCAAGAGGAGAAGGGGACGACAGAGGATGAGATGGCTGGATGGCATCACTGACTCGATGGACGTGAGTCTGAGTGAACTCCGGGAGTTGGTGATGGACAGGGAGGCCTGGCGTTCTGTGATTCATGGGGTCACAAAGAGTCGGACACGACTGAGTGACTGATCTGATCTGATTTTGGTACTTTTTAAAAAATTAGTAAACTTTATTATTTAGAGAGGTTTTAGGTTCTTGGCAAACAGAGTGGAAAGTTCAGAGGGCTCCATGTATCCCCACTCCCACCACACACATGTACATCTTCCCTAGCTATTAACAATCGGCAGAACATTTCTTATAATCAAGGTGTTATTTTTTAAGAGACAGTCATATAGACCCTCCAATATGCATCTATTACCTCTTGTATTGTTGTTCATTCACTAAGTTGAGCCTGACCCTCATTGCCAGCCTCCTCTGTCCTCCACTGTCTCCTGGAGCTCAAATTCACATCCACTGAGTCAGTGATGTTATCTAACCATCTCATTTTCTGCTGTCCCCTTCTCTTTTTTCCTTCAATATTTCCCAGCATCAGGGTCTTGTTTCTTGTACACAAAATTAATCAGGCTCATTTTAGGTGTACAAATTTAGGTTTCAAAAAGACCAACTCCACCACCTATTTTGCTCTTCAACCTAAATATTGATTAAGCCAACCAGCTCATAAGATCAAGCAAAGTTAAACAGCAATAGCACTGCATAAATTTATCTTCAAAATGGTGAAGAATCTGATCACTGTCTGTTCAGTACCACCTGGGACTCTGCTGCTGTTTTGTTGCAGGAAATGAGACGTCTCCTTTTAGGCACAAGGTGTTCTGTAGAAACACGTGTATGTTTTCCTTTCACAGAAAGAGATAATCCTTCTATGATCCAATAGCACAGCCCAAGAACCCAGCTTTTTTTTTTTTCTTGTAGCCTTTTAGGACAGCTTCCTGCATTCTTCTTCAGCTGCTAACTATAATCTGATTTAGAGTAAAGCTGGGTGTGTTGGTTTGCTAGGGTTGCTTCCCAGGTGGCTCAGTAGTGAAGAATCCATCTGCCAATGCAGGAGACACAAGAGACACAGGTTTGATCCCTGAATCGGGAAGATCCCCTGAAGTAGAAAATGGCAACCCATTTCAAGATTCTTGCCTGGAAAATCCTGTGGACAGAGGAGCTTGGCAGGTTACATTCCATGGGGTTGCAAAGAGTTGGACATTACTGAGCATGCATGCACATATGCCGTAACAAAATACCATGGATTGGGGTGTCTTAATAACAGAATTTAATTTCCTGCCGTTCTGGAGGTCAGAAGTCTGAGGTCAGGGTGGCGGCAGAGTTGGTTTCTTCTAAGGTCTTCCTCCTTGGTTCGTGGATGGCTGTTCGTAGATTCCTTATATCTGGGTGTGTCTGTGTCCTAATGGCCTCCATTTATAAGGACACTATTCATATGGGAGTAGGGCCCATCCCAATGACCTCATTTTAACTTAAGTAGAGCTTTGAAGTCGGACACGACTGGGCAACTTCACTTTCACTTTTCACTTTCCGCATTGGAGAAGGAAATGGCAACCCACTCCAGTGTTCTTGCCTGGAGAATCCCAGGGACGGGGAAGCCTGGTGGGCTGCCGTGTAGGGATCGCACACAGCGGACGTAAAGCGACTAGCAGCAGCAGCAGAGCTTTGAAGACCTTATCTTTAAATAGAGTTATATTCAGATATACTGGAGTTAGGACTGCTTCATTAGATTCTTCTGTTGTTGTGTTTAAGTCACTAAGTTGTATAGGACTCTGTGGCCCCGTGGACTACAGTCTGCCAGGCTCCTCTGTCCATAGGATTTGCCAGGCAAGAATACTGGAGTGGGTTGTCATTTCCTTCTCCAGGAGATCTTCCTGACCCAAGGAGTGGAACCTGGGTTAACTGCATTGTGGGCAGATTCTTTACCCAGGAACCATTAGATTTTGGCAGGACAGTTTAGCTCATAACAGAGGCACACGTTGTGGCCTGTGTGGGGGAGAGTAGGGGGTAGTGGAGAGGCTGCTGAGCCTCCCCTGGTTTCCCTAGGCCTCCTTAAGCCTTCCAGGCCTCCCCACAGGGTGTCTTGAGAAACACTGGGTGGCCACAGACAGGAATGTTACCTACAAGGAGCTGTGGGTTTGGTGCCTGGCTACCATGGAACATGGCTTCCCTTGTAGCTCAGCTGGTAAAGAATCCACCCACAATGCGGGAGACCTGGGTTCGATCCCTGGGTTGGGAAGATCCTCTGGAGAAGGGAAAGGCTACCCACTCCATTATTCTGGCCCAGTGAATTCCATGGACTGTATAGTTCATTGGGTCACAAAGAGTCCAACACGACAAAGTGACTTTCACTGTACCATGGAACAGCATCAACTATGGCTGCTAGTGGCACTGCTGCTCCTGAAGCTCCTGGTTCTTGGAGAATTGAGGTCCTCTTGCTCCAGTGAAGGGAGTGGCTACCCACTCCAGCATTCTTGCTGGGAGAATCCCAAGGACAGAGGAGCCTGGTGGGCTACAGTCCATGGGGTCGCTAAGAGTCAGTCATGCCTGAGCAACTAACACTTTCACTCTTTCACTTCCACTAAGTATGGAGATTCCTAAGCCACTTGTTAAAAAATATCCACCCACATTTGCTTCTATGTCTGAGGAGCAAATCACAGTGGACACAAAAGGATAACCCTCCTCCTTCTTGGCCTGTTACTTCTTCAGGGTCATTTGTATCACAGGAGTCCATTTCCCACTTCAGCATGTGCAAGCGCACATGTGTACACACACACACACACACACACACACACTCCCTGTGACATAAATACATTACCAAGTGTAAAAGAGATAGCTAATGGGAAGCTGTTGTATAGCACGGGAGCTCAGCTCAGTGTTCTGTGATGACCTAGGTGGGTAGAGTGGAGTAGGGAACGTTGTCCAAGAGGGAGGGGATATATATGTATGTAAAGCTAATTCACTTTTCACTTTGTCCTACAAGAGAAACTAACACAGCATTGTAAAGCAATTATACTGCTATAGAAAAAAACATTCTGAACCTGAAAATCCTTGAAATGCCCTTCTTGACCCTCTTTCTGCTGTGGTTTACTCTCTAGTTCATCACCTTTTCTTGGCTACCCTCCCAAACACTCCCACACATCAATTGCTATTTTGATTTGCTGACCTTGTCCACTGGACCACGTCATGGTTTTAATTTTGTGCGTCAACTTGGCACGTGATGGTGCTCGGATATTTGGTCAAACACCAGTCTAGATGCTGCTGTGAGAGTATATTTTAAATGTGATTCACACTTAAATCAGTAGACTTTGAGTAAAGTGTATTACTCTCCATAATGTGGGTGGGCCTCGTCCAATCAGTTGAAAATTTTAAAAGCAAAGACTGAGGTCTCATGAAGAAGAGGAAATTCTGCCACCAGGGTGCCTTCAGACTCAAGATTGCACCATCAACTCTTGCTGGAACTTCCAGCCTGCCAACCTTCCCTTCAGATTTAAGACTGTGAGCCCCCGCATCCC
Source organism: Tragelaphus eurycerus (assembly GCA_935064755.1). NCBI lineage: Eukaryota > Metazoa > Chordata > Mammalia > Artiodactyla > Bovidae > Tragelaphus > Tragelaphus eurycerus. The sequence goes on from CAKXYN010000301.1 coordinate 236,615, forward strand.
CACGGTCACGTAAGCCAATGCCTTAAGATAAATCTCTGTCTCTTTACATATGCAGCCTGTTGGTTCTGTTTCTCCAGAGAACACTGACAATATATACACTATGTACATGACCTCTCCAGCAAGGTGGGGACAAAGGCTGGGAGTGCTAGGAAGTGAGGTCAGGACCAGTCTGCAATCCAGGAAGTAGAACAGGTGGGCTTAAAGACACTGCAAACTCTTATTGAATTTTCGACAAAACCAGGATTTATATGTTAACATCTGAGATACGGCTGAAGGGTAATATTCAAAGCATTGCAGCAACTGTTACATTTTTCTCCCTTCAAATGCATCTTAGTGGCTTTTCTTTTTTTAAGCCTAAGCTCTGGGAATGGTATTTAGTACATTTCTTATAAAGCATCTGACACATTCTAGGTGTTAAAGAAAAGGTTAATTTCCTTTTAAAAAAAATATTCTGTGCAGAGAGCTTGCTCTCCAGTGCATGGAGGCTGCACCTAATTTTCCCATTTATCTTCAACATTCTTCCTCCTGCCTTTGAAGCTCTTTCATTTAACATTAGCATTTGATTAACCTTTTATTCAAGAGACGTCTGGGTTTTGTTATACACTATTATCCTGATTCTGGCTTGTTTTTATTTCAGATAATTTTTGAGTAGCCTCATGTGCCAGGTAGTGAGGTCTTCTTTTATTGCTAATTTTTGGCAGTGGGGCTCGAGCAAGCACGGTTCCCTCATTATGCAAAGCTTGTTCACAGTGGAGAAAACAGGAACAATGGAGTGGAGATTTTGGGGGGAACAAAGTCTTGACCATCTTTGCTTATATGTATGCGTTTTCTGCAGGGTTTGAAAAATATATTTTCTATCAGTTAAAATTTATATAAAATATAATTTAACTGAAAAGACCAATGATAAATCTGCTGCTGTCATATGGGAATATTTGCAGCAGTTCCTGTGGGTTCTGGTAGTAAGATTATTTTTCAAGTGTCCTCTGAGGACCCAGTGCTGAGCTTCAGGTGGGTCTGTGATGGGCTTGAGCCTGGATGATGGACACCACGGCCTGACTTCTAGATCGGGAAGAAGGAAAATTCCACTCCTAATTCTTTCATTGTAATGATGGGTCATAGCTGCCAGGGACCAATGAGGTCCAGCATTTGCGCCAGGCTTTGGAACTTCCCCAGAGTGTTGGTCTGAAAGGTTACTCTTCTCATGGGGCCACTCTGTCCACTCTTTCTGAAGGGGGAGCTCAGAACACAGTCTCCTCAAGAATTCAGCGCTGTGGACAGACTTAGAGCTTGCGTGAGCCTGCTCTTTCGCACAAGGAAATGACAGGGAAAAGGCAGAGGGTGTGCTTCCTGGAAGGAAGAGTCAAATGGCCATGGTAGCAATTAAGAAATGGCTCAGGGAAAACTGAGAAACGCTTTCATGGATAGGATGAAAACTATTGCCAATAAGAGCATGCTGGACCTTATATGTAGCCAAGTATGAGGGGCAGTCTCCGGAGATTAGAAGTCAGTCCTGTTAGCTAAGAAATAGTCAGAGGCCAAGACTGGTATCACAGAAAACCTGCATGCTATTCTTACTCCTTGACTTGCTGGTTCCACAAACCTTAGTCTCTGTCTAGCGGGAACAATGTTCCCAAAGTGGGGACAATGATACCTCCTGGCTCATCTCACACAGTGCTCAGGGAGATGAAGAGCTCTGTAAACTCCTAAACTCACTGAGATGGTGATGGGGCTGGGGGTAGAACTAATACAATGGAACACCCAAGAGAGGTAGGGCTATGTGGCTGCTTTATGGATACTCCGTGAATGCACCATAGATGTGCCATGGATATACATAGATGCCTGCCAAAGATCTAAATACCAACTGAGAACACCAGAGGAGCCATACACATTGGAGATGGGAGATGTGGGTTCTAGCTATGGAACCAGCAATGGCAAACTGGATCATCTCAGGAAAGTCATAAAATTTCTCTGAGGCTACATTTTGTTCATTTGTGCCCATAAAGAAAGACTTGTATAGAACTAAAGTAGATTAGTAATTTCTCTGCCTGCTGATGCTGGTCTGGGTACAGCTGCTAATTCAATTTAGGGAGCAGTAGCAGCTGGAATGGAGAAGGCAATGGCAACCCACTCCAGTACTTTTGCCTGGAAAATCCCATGGATGGAGGAGCCTGGGGGGCTACAATCCATGGGGGGAGTCGGACACAAGTGAAGCAACCTAGCACAGTATGCACAGCAGCTGGAAGGGCTATACCTGAAATTTAATTGTCCTCTGCCTTTTTCCTGAGTGTGACAAGATCACTGTAGACTTCGTTCTTCAGCCCATGGAAGAAACTGAAGGCTTAAACATCTGTCAAAAATTGCTCATCCTTAAAATCATACAGTGGTCATCCTCTGGCTTGGTAGAGAAATAGAAATTAGGCTTAATCTCACGACTAGGTACTCAATGTGAGGCATCTCTTCCTTGGTCAAGTAGTGACTGTGCTCATTGAACTGGCCAGTTTCTTCTGGAGATTCCAGGGCTGTTTCTGAGTGTAACCATCATGATGGGAGTGGGGTGGTAAAATGAAATCCAAATGCAATCTCCATTTACCCTGAAAATACTAGACATTATTCCCTACCTCCTTGAAAGCTCCTTAAGGATTCACTCATTCTAAGCTCCCTTACTTGTGAATATCTTTTTAAAAATTATAGGTCCTCTACAGAGTTTATTCTCCAATTATTCTTTAGTCTTTTTATCTATGTATCTATATCTCTGTATCTATCTATACATGCGTTCATACATTTTTCTATTATAGCATCTTTTCCTTTGCTGTTTGACTGTAGCATCTTGAGCGATGAGATCAGGTTCCCATCCAGTTGCTCAGTGGGGCAAGACCCACAAAAGACAGTGTTGGCAAGTGGTGGATCAGTTAACAGGGATGACGGAATCAAAGCCCCCACACTTAGGTTTGACTCCCTAAAGGGGTTTCCCTGTTCTAACCATCCTTCAGGCAAGGCCATAAGCAGTGAAGAAAAAATTTCCCTAAGAATAGGGAGAAATAAGTTACCTGGGATGTGAATAATATTCAAGTCATGGTAGCTTATCTACATCTACGAGACTCACACAGATTAATTTTCTCCAGCCTGTGTGATAAACAGGAAAAAGGCAAAAGGTCTTACTTCATTAAAACAAACAAACAAAAAAACTGGCATAACACTTTTTTCACAGCATGTATGCCCTTTCAAAGGAAATATTTCCTCTAATGAGTCTCTTCTGCTGGTCCATTCGTTATTAGACACTCCTTAGGAAAAAAAAAAAAACCTTTCCTTTAATTAATGTGGCTGTTCTCTAGGCCTCCTTTGGAGATTTTCTTTTTATCCTAAGCTACATAAAAAAGATGAGGCGGAGGTATTATCTGGTGTGCACTTATCTGCATTTGATTCAACAATGGGGTGCATCCCTCTTTCTTTCCTTGAGCAAGCTGGCCACATCCTGGAGATTATATTTGGGCCAAAGGCAAGCAAGCCAAGGGAAGAAATCAATGTTCCATATTTAATGTCACTTAGGAATCAGCACAAATACCAACCTGAGAGCCACTTCCTTCCCACCTCCTTCAAGTCCTTAAGTATTATAGGATGATAGATAGATAGATAAATAGATAATTTAAAAAAACCCTTAACTACATTGGAAAATAAGAAAATATGCCCTTCCCTTGGTAGAGCATATACCATGGGAAATTTCTGAAAGATGAAGCCAGGGTAATAAAGAACATTACAGGGCAGGAGAGTACTGTTATGGGCTGTGCACACGACACAGGGAAGCTCAGAGTTAGAGAATGGATACAGGGTCAGGGCAGTACATCCAAGGACAATAGTCAAGTGGTTTATTTGGGGCATCATAATAATAACAGTCAAGCAGGATCATGGAGAATTTGCCTGCAATTCCCAGAGAAAGTCTCTGTCCATAGGCAGGAACAGTATACGTCGGAGTCAGGTAAGGGTGGCAGGGCAAGGTTTAAGGTTCAGAGACATTTAAATATTCAAAAAACTAAGATCATGGCATCCGGGCCCATCACTTCATGGCAAATACATGGGGAAACAATGGAAACAATGACAGATTTATTTTGGGGGGCTCCAAAATCACTGCAGATGGTGACTGCAGCCATGAAATTAAAAGACACTTGCTTCTTGTAAGAAAAGCTATGACCAACCTAGAAAGCATATTAAAAAGCAAAGACATTACTTTGCCAACAAAGGTCCATCTAGTCCAAGCTATGGTTTTTCCCGTAGTCATGTATAGATGTGAGAGTTGAACTATAAAGAAAGCTGAGCACTGAAGAACTGATGGTTTTGAATTGTGGTGTTGGAGAAGACTCTTGAGAGTCCCTTGGACTGCAAGGAGATCCAACCAGTCCTTCCTAAAGCAAATCAATCCTGAATATTCATTGGAAGGACTGATGCTGAAGCTGCAGCTCCAATACTTTGGTGACCTGATGCGAAGAAGTGACTCCTTGGAAAAGACCCTGATGCTGGGAAAGATTGAAGGCAGGAGGAGAAGGGGACAACCGAGGATGAGAGGCTGGATAGCATCACTGACTTGATGGACACGCTTTTAAGTGAGCTCTGGGAGTTGGTGATGGACAGGGAAGCCTGGAGTGCTGCAGTCCATGGGGTTGGAAAAAGTGGGACACAACTGAGTGACTGCACTGAACTGAACTGAACTGAAGAAAAGGTATTTAAATACCCTGCTTGGCCAACAGATGCAGTAGGCATTGGGATTCACAGCAACCTGCAGGGAGTAGCTGATTTAAAACTGAGTATATGATAAAGACTGTCCAAAGATAAGAAGCCATCCCAGCGATGTTAAGTGGGCAGATGAATTAGAACAAAGAGGAACATTGCATAGGGACACTTACATGCCTGGACTAGCTGCCCCAACTGGTAGAATAACAAACTAGATGGGAAGTCTTTGAGACGTTCTCAGCATCTGGTGGGGATGCAGCTACAGCAAAGGCTGGAACTAGTTTTATAAAAGCACCCAAGTCTGGGATTCTGACCTTACTAAGGTTTTCCTCCAAGGGGACATGTGCACCTGATTTCAAAGTTCATTGGCTTTTCTTCTGGCCTTCCCTCATCATCAAGGCCCAGGGAAGTGTCTAGACAAGAAGGGTATTCCAGGAGGACTGACATTGGGTGTGGATCTACTGCAGGCTGGGGAGAAGTCTAATTCCATTGCACAGTTAGGAGGATAAAGGAGTTTTCCCCTAAGTCTGCCTAGCAGGTGAGTTGTCAACATGGTGGTCAATCAGCTGCAGGATTTGGACCCAAATCAAGAGGCTTGATGGTGAGCTTCACCAGGGCCACTTCACATTCAAGTGAAATGGTTTAAAAAGGCTATAAAGAAAGTGTTTGGGGAAGAGAGAGAGAAGGAAAAGGTGGCAGAACATCAGAGTTGACTCCAAGTAGTGTTAGCATCACTTGCTAGGTGTGAGCAAGTTAAAGTGCAGTGTGTAGTGAGGAATAATCTGGCCAGATTACTTAGAAGCAAATGAGAAAACAGTTGATTTTTGCAGGAGATACAGGGTCTCCCAACTGTTGACTTGGGAGTTTATTTGCTATGCCTTACTTGCAACTATTTGGATGACTAGACAGCCTCACAGGACATGGAGAAGGGCAATTATTTAGGTATATTTTTCACCTTAAATACCTGACACTAAGCGTACCTCATTATCACCTCCTGAAGGGAGGAATGAATAAATGAAGAATCCTCTGTTTGTCTGAGATAGATCTAAGATGTTGGAGTATTTCCCCAACCAAAGGATTCTGGAGCAAAGTCATCTACTTACTATATATGCTCCACAACATTCAGGCGCGGGTCCCCTGTGACTTTTATAACTCATTACTCTATGTCATTGCTCACGACGCTGGGTGTAGTGGGTGTGGTGTTCAGCCTAATGGACAGCAGTAACAGGCGATCACTGATGCTGGGGACATCAGAGACCAAGTATCTCAACAGCTGGGAAGTGAGTTCATTGCAAAATGGGATAAAGTTAAATGGGGACAAACAAGAAAAAAGGGGGCGGAAATGAGGACATGTAATGAGTAAGGCCACCAGCGAACTTCCTCTGGGTGACTCCAAGGGTGAGAGGAAGGCTCTGTCACACTTTCTGAAACACAAAGGACCCACGTCCACTTCCTGTGGGATGAAGCCTAACCCTCAGTCCAGGGTCAAAATACAGCTCTGACCCATTAGTTCTGTTTCTGGCAGCTATCCCAAAGAAGCAATAGTGCGTGTGCACATAGCGGCATCAAACACGTAGTGAAAAGTCTAAAACAAATTTAAAAAAAGGAGGAAATCCTGTCATGTGCTACAACATGGGTGAATCTTGAGGACATTATGCCAAGAGAAATAAGCCACTTACAGAAGAACAAAGGCTGCCTGATTCCACTCATAGGAGGCATCTAAAGTAGCCAAACTCCAGGACATGGAAGCAACCTAGATGTCCATCAGCAGATGAATGGATAAGAAAGCTGTGGTACATATACACAATGGAGTATTACTTAGCCATTAAAAAGAATACATTTGAATCAGTTCTAATGAGGTGGATGAAACTGGAGCCTATTATAGAGTGAAGTAAGCCAGAAAGAAAAACACAAATACAGTATACTAACGCATATATATGGAATTTAGAAAGAGGGTAACAATAACCCTGTATACGAGACAGCAAAAGAGACACTGATGTATACAACAGTCTTTTGGACTCTGGGAGAAGGAGAGGGTGGGATGATTTGGGAGAATGGCATTGAAATATGTATAATATCATATTTGAAATGAGTCGCCAGTCCAGGTTCAATGCCTGATACCGGATGCCTGGGGCTGGTGCACTGGGACAACCCAGAGGGATGGTATGGGGAGGGAGGAGGGAGGAGGGTTCAGGATGGGGAACACGTGTATACCTGTGGCAGATTCATTTTGATGTATGGCAAAACCAATACAATATGGTAAAGTTAAATAAAATAAAATTTTAAAAAATAAATAAAAAAATAAAAAGAACTTACATCACAAAATAAATAAATAAATAAAGTAGCCAAACTCATAGAAGCAGAAAGTCAAATGGTTGTGGTCAGAGGCGGGGAAGAGGGAAAGGAGAGATGCTATTCTGTGAGAGTTTAAGCCACACAAGATGAAAACATTATAGAGATCTGCTTATAGTTACTGGCACTGTACTGCACACCTGAACGTTTGTTAATAGGGTCAACTTCATGCGACATGTTATTTGCCACGTACAGAATGTATCACTGATGTAGCTGAACTGAGAAGCTGGAACTGAAGTGAGTGCTGAGGGAGAGCCAAGAAGATGAAGCTGACTCAGACTGTGGCATCCCAGGAAGATTCCACAATCATAGGCACCAGCTACGTCAATGGTGAGGGGAGGGATTGAAAGTCTGCATGAAGAACGACTAGGGTTACTATTCTGGTTATTGAACCAGAAAGTTTCCATATTGGAGATAACAAACACATAAAGAGTTGGGAATAGGTGTCATATTAAAAATGGGGATTCAATAAAATTATCTCATCACTGTACCATAACATTCCCTTCCCATGACCAGACCCCAGAGTGCAAGCAGCAAGATGCTGCTCTCCAGGCTGGATGTAGGTGTATGCCCCTTTGGGAAACTGGTATGATCAAGAGATGGGACCTGTAGTTCTTTGGGAGTTACTCCTCACAAATGGCTGTGCCTCCATTCAGGCATGTAGAGGTTCAAATCAATTTTTAAAAATGAATGGACAGTTAAAGATAATCAGGCATTTGAAAAAGTAATCTAAAAGTTTAAGCAAATATATACTAGAACCATAAAATAGTGAATTCAGGGGAAAGAGAAAATGCAGGATATAGAACAAAAGTTTAGAAGAACTAAGAGGAAAACTCTACAGGGAATAGAAGTCTCATCAATGAAACAAGAGCATGATGCCATACAAAAGGAACAGGAAGAAATCTTGCTTAAAAAAAATAAGGTGTATATATATATATATACACACACACAACATGGGCTTCCCAGGTGGCGCTAGTGTGGTAAAGGAACTGCCTGCCAATGCAGAAGACGAGGGTTCGATGCCTGGGTTGGGAAGATCCCCTGGAGGAGGAAATGGCAACCCATTCCAGTATTCTTGCCTGGAGATCCCATGAACAGAGGAACTTGGTGGGCTACAGTCAATGGGGTTGCAAAGAGTCAGACACCACTTAACAAACAACAACAAATGTATCCATATACATGTTATCTATATGCATACATGCATGATAAGTTGCTGCTGTTACATATATGTATGCATACAGATAACATATATATGGATGTATTTGTTGTTGTTGTTTAGTTAAGTCGTGTCTGATTCTTTTGCAATCCCATGGACTGTAGCCCACCAGGCTCCTCTGTCCATGAGATTTCCCAGGCAGGAATACTGGAGTGGGTTGGCATTTCCTTCTCCAGGGGATCTTCTCAACCCAGGGATCTAACTGCATCTTCTTCATTGGCAGGTGGATTCTTTACCACTGAACCACTGGGGAAGCCCAGATGGATATATGGACACACATAAATTTTCTCAAAAAGTAGAACAAAAAGACAAAGAATATGGAAAGGAAACAAGGAAAAATAATAAAACTATAAAGATTAATCCTAAAATTTGCTCAGCAGCTGATTGATAGGTCTCCAGAAAACAGAGAAAGAAATTATTAAAATAATAATATCATCATCATAATAATACATAACATCAGTAGCAATAATAATCTCACATCTCACTCTATCCTGGGTCTGTCCCTCAGTCATTCAGTTATCAAATTGACTGTCAAGGTATCCTGGTGGTTATGTTTAAGTAATTTTTGTTTTATTTAATAAGACCCCAAGTCACATAAGTAGTGATGCTGGCAATTTGAATATGTCAAGGAGAAGCCACGAAGTGCTTCCTTTAAGTGAAAAAGATGAAAGCTATATACTTAATAAGGAAAGAAAAAAATCATATGCAGTTGCTAGGATTTCCAGTAGGAACAAATCTTCTATCTATGAAACTGTGAAGAAATAAAAAAATCTGTGCTGGTTTTGCAGTGGCACCTCAAACTATAAAGGTTATGCCCAGAGTGACTGATAAAAGCTTTGTTAAGATAGAAAAGGCATTGAATTTGTACAGTAAGATCTTTTGAGTAAGATAGAGAAGAGAGGCCACTTAACTTTTATTAAAGTATATTGTTATAATTGTTCTGTTTTATTATTACTGTTAATTTACTGTACCTAATAAACTTTATCATAGGTATGTATGTATAGGAAAAAACATAGTATCTAGGATTTGGTACTATCTGTGGTTTCTGGCATCTACTAAGGATCTTGGATTGTATTCCCCAGGTATAACGGGGACTGTGGTATTCAAAAACTGGAATACAAACGAGTGTGTGTGTGTGTGTGTGTGTGTGTGTTGAATCTGAAGAAGTTAAATTCTCATCCTCCATAGAATAAAGCCAATAGACTACATCTGAGATGAAATAGCACATTCCAGCATACATAGATTATTTTAAAATATGGAGTTAACACAGGAACAGCTAAGCATTGATGAATAATGCCTCTGAGGGGCTGAGACTTGGTAGAGGTGGGGCAAAACATTGCCATCGATAATGTTAGGGCTTGCATTTAATTTTTAAAACTGTATTGTTTTGGCAAAATTACAGGGAAAACAAAATCACCTACTCAACTAAATGTGTTCATGACATATGCATGAAATTGTTAAAGGACAACAGTGAATAAAAGAGCTAAAACAGGTAATTTTCAGAAATCAGTATCAGTCACTTTGTAATTATATACTACAGAATGAAATATTGCTAATCACAGCTATCATCTTTTGATCACAAATTAGCACCATCTCATCATATGCTCACACCAACCCTTGAGATAGGTACTGTTAATATTAACCAAATTTCATAGAGGTGCTTATGAGAGGCTAAACAACTTATGTGAATTTATGCAGCTGGAAAACGAACTAGTGGACATGTGATTAAAATCTGAACCTACCAAAGTTCCTAAACTTGGCCATGAGTCTACACTCCAGACAGACTAGGAGGATACAGGAATTTCTAGAATGGCTAGAACTCTGGATTCACCCTCTATTCCAGACCAAGCATCCCAGCAGAGGGCAAATTTCTTTGTACTTCAAAGAGCATTCAAATCCAATGTAATTTGCTATTTGATAAGGCACTGGTTTGCATTTTAAAAAATAATTTTGACATTCTTTTAAGCTCACTTCCTACATGTTTTTCATCAAGTTATTTTTAGATTTTTCAGCACGAAACTTAAAATGCTACCCTGAATCTCTGTGAACAATATCAACATCTCCCATCTTTCATCTCTGACTGCCACAGGAACACACAAAACGAGCAGGGTGGTTGTCATTCATCATATCACAGATGGGGTATGAGGACCACGAAGCCAAGGGGCCTTCTCTAGCCCAAGATGACAATGACAGAGTTGTGGTCAGAACTCACAGCTCCTGATCCTCTGTTCACCACTCTACCCCCACACGTACAGCTCCTCACGTGGCTGCCACTGATGGCTCTGCCCCGAAAGGGCCATTTTGCTTTTGTCTCACACCAAAGTTCATGCCTTGGAGAAGCCCACCTCTCTGAAATCTTTTTCAGATTCACTGATTTCTTAAACTTGAATACACCTTCCTTAACAAGGAATGCACTCTTTTATAAAGAAAATCACTTTTCCTTGGCTTCTCCATCTTGACATATTACGTAAAATACGCACAAAGTAGAATTTAGTGGCAACTCCTAATGCTTATAGCTCCTACATACCTGTGAAACTAACACTAGTTTACAAGTAATATACAAACAGCACCACAAGTACAATAATACCCGATGAAATACCATTAACTAAAAGACCCTTTGGATAAGATATAGACCCCTGGGGTGTAGTGGCTCTGATTGTCCATCCACCCTAACACGCTCCACACCTGATTCAGTTCTCCACATTTCATATTTAGCCTGAATGGTGAGAAAATTGACTATTACTGTATGATAAATGCTCCATAAATGGAGCATATCATAAATGTATGATAAATGTTAATGTCTTGAGTCACCTAACTTATTTGGGTCAAGATTTTGTGGGTCGGAAGTTCAGAAGAGACCTGTCTCTGGGTAGCAAGCACATGGTATGGCCGCTGGGGCTGAAAGGACCACTTCCAAAAGCTTCTTCATTCCTACGGCTGTATCTGGATTCTTTTTGGCTATCTTTTTCTCCTCATGGCATCTCAGGCTCCCTTCAGAGCAGAGTATTCTCAGGATAGTCACACTTTCTATGTGGAATCGGCTTCCAAGAGTCAAGAGTGGAAGCTACTCAGTTAGATAAGGGCTACATCATAAATAGAAGAATTGGTAAAGCATTACTCCTGTCACATTCTACTGCACAAACTCACAAGCCTCCTCAGATTTCCAGGATGGAGAAACAGGACTCTACTTATTGATGGAGAAGGGCCAAGTCATGTTGCAGAAGAGCACACGTGATGAGAGATGTTGTTCTAGACATCTTTGCAAAATGTAAGTTCCCCAGTTTGGCACAAATGCCCCATCCTTTCTCATTAACCAGGGACTACATGGTACTAATTGCTGCCAATATAATTATGAATGTAAGTGCTGAGCTTATAAAAGAGCCTCTGTCCCAAGGAGTCCCTCATAAAGTTAGAACATGCTTTTATTTGTATTTTTATTACTGTTTTGAATAAAAATGTACCATACAGGGCATTTCTATTGTGCCCATGTCCACTTTTTCTCTCCTTCAGGAGCACATGGGCGCTGTATCCATCTCAGCTTCTTCAAACTGAGTCACACACAGTGTCTACTTCTGGCCCGTAGGTGATGAAGAGATATGATACATGTCCTTTTCAAGACAAAGCATTTAAGAGTGGGTTGATCTCATCATGCTTCCTCTTCCCCTTCCTCTTCCATATTAGAGCAGAGGCATCTCAAGATGATGGAATCTTCAACAGCATCAGTTGCTAAGATTATGTGAATCAAAGCCCCCATGGACCCATGCTGGACATGCAGTATGAAGGAACAGTAAACATTTGTACATCAAACTGTTGGAACTTAGGGGCAACATGATCCAGCTTAACTAATATTTTTATTATTCATAACATTCTGGTAGGAAATGCAAGAATCCCAGTATAATACACTTTCAGGAACATTGTTCTAATTCACACTAAAATTTTTCATGGAGTAGAGGCAAGCAAGGAGAATAAATGGAGAATTAAGAGGGAGAAAACACAAAAGTAGTAGATGGTAATGTTAGCTTTTCTGCTCTGGCAAAAGTCATTGTTATTTGTGAAACTAATATGTATTTTTAAAGATGACGTCACCCTCATAGCTTTGAAATGCTTGAGCATCCATTTGTAGACATTTGCACTTGCATCGTGATTCCATGATAGAGATGACAAATTGAGACAATTTATTTCATGTATTTGGACTTTCATTGTTATTTAATGCTACAGATGGTAAAATAGAAGCAATTAGTAAGGGTTAAGTGACTTGCCCATGTTGCATGAGTAAGTAGGAGATGAGTTTTTTGTTTTTTTTTTTAATGCTGTGAAGAAGTCAAATGACAAGTTATATTTTAGCCATGGAGAATATGACCCTTGGTCAAGTTATTCTTTCTCTGAGATGGCTTAACTTACTCATTAAAAAGGAATCACTGTATTAAGTTTTAGAAGAATCTGATTTGGTCTGCACTTGAGTGCCACCTGGTATACTCTCATGATTAGCATTGATGATTACTCATTGATTTTGGTTTTTTGATTAAAAATTTTCATGATTAAACATCAACCATTTGCAGATCAGATCAGATCAGATCAGTCGCTAGTCGTGTCCGACTCTTTGCGACCCCATGAACCGCAGCACGCCAGGCCTCCCTGTCCATCACCAGCTCCCGGAGGTCACTCAGACTCGCATCCATCGAGTCAGTGATGCCATCCAGCCATCTCATCCTCTGTCGTCCCCTTCTCCTCCTGCCCTCAATCCCTCCCAGCATCAGAGTCTTCTCCAATGAGTCAACTCTTCGCATGAGGTGGCCAAAATACTGGAGTTTCAGCTTTAGCATCATTCCTTCCAAAGAAATTCCAGGATTGATCTCCTTCAGAATGGACTGGTTGGATCTTCTTGCAGTCCAAGGGACTCTTCAAAGAGTCTTCTCCAACACCACAGTTCAAAAGCATCAATTCTTCGGTGCTCAGCCTTCTTCACAGTCCAGCTCTGACATCCATACATGACCACAGGAAAGACCATAGCCTTGACTAGGCGAACCTTTGTTGGCAAAGTAATGTCTCTGCTTTTGAATATGCTATCTAGGTTGGTCATAACTTTCCTTCCAAGGAGCAAGCGTTTTTAATTTCATGGCTGCAGTCACCATCTGCAGTGATTTTGGAGCCCAGAAAAACAAAAACGATAGAATGATCTCTGTTCGTTTCCAAGGCAAACCATTCAATGTCACAGTAATCCAAGTCTATGCCCATACCAGTAACGCCGAAGAAGCTGAAGTTGAACAGTTCTATGAAGACCTACAAGACCTTTTAGAACTAACACCCAAAAAAGATGTCCTTTTCATTATAGGGGACTGGAATGCAAAAGTAGGAAGTCAAGAAACACCTGGAGTAACAGGCAAATTTGGCCTTGGAATACGGAATGAAGCAGGGCAAAGACTAATAGAGTTTTGCCAAGAAAATGCACTGGTCATAGCAAATACCCTCTTCCAACAACACAAGAGAAGACTCTATACATGGACATCACCAGATGGTCAACACCGAAATCAGATCGATTATATTCTTTGCAGCCAAAGATGGAGAAGCTCTATACAATCAGCAAAAACAAGACCAGGAGCTGACTGTGGCTCGGACCATGAACTCCTTATTGCCAAATTCAGACTGAAATTGAAGAAGGTAGAGAAAACTACTAGACCATTCAGGTATGACCTAAATCAAATCCCTTATGAGTATACAGTGGAAGTGAGAAATAGATTTAAGGGCCTAGATCTGATAGATAGAGTGCCTGATGAACTATGGAATGAGGTTCGTGACATTGTACAGGAGACAGGGATCAAGACCATCCCCATGGAAAAGAAATGCAAAAAAGCAAAATGGCTGTCTGGGGAGGCCTTGCAAATAGCTGTGAAAAGAAGAGAAGCGAAAAGCAAAGGAGAAAAGGAAAGATATAAACATTTAAATGCAGAGTTCCAAAGAATAGCAAGAAGAGATAAGAAAGCCTTCTTCAGTGATCAATGCAAAGAAATAGAGGAAAACAACAGAATGGGGAAAGACTAGGGATCTCTTCAAGAAAATCAGAGATACCAAAGGAACATTTCATGCAAAGAGGGTCATAATAAGTATATTCAAATGTTTAAAGGGTTCTCACATGGAGGAGGAGATCATCTAGGCCCAGAAAGCAGAACCTGGATGTGTCCCAATGCATTGGGATTGCCTTAAGGAAGAATTTTTTTTAAAGCTTTCGTTTTCCTGGGAGATTTTTTTTTGGGGGGGGGGGGTGCTGCATCTGGTCTTCATTGCAGTACATAGGATCTTCATTGCAGTGCCTAGGCTCTATCATTGCCCCATGGCATTTGGGATCTTAGTTCTCTGACCAGGGATCAAATCTGTATCCCACCTAGGAAGGCAGATTGCTAACCACTGGACTGCCAGGGAAATCCCAAGGAAGAACTTTTATGTGGACCACCTTTGCAAACTGTGAGGTCAGTGAGGGGTTGGGGGGGTTGGGGAGGCTTGCATAGAGGTGACTTGTCCAATACTGAGTCATCCTGTTTGGGGAAGTTGAAGAGGAGGGATTGAAAAATGGAGCCCCATGGACAAATTTGCTTTGCTGACTTATTTTTTCATGTGTTAAGAATCCTTGACTAAGCCACTAATATATTTAAGAAGCACAAAGACTTTGTACTAAGGTTGGCATTTTCTGATTTTCTTGAAACATTGGCGTATCTGGTAGCCATGGATCTCCATTTTTGTGAGATAACAACCATCTGAGGAAGCTGTTCTGCTTCTTCCAGTGAAAGGATTATGCTCTCTGGTTCTCCACACTCCCTACCACTGCCTGTTGTGTCCCCACCTGGAGGCAGAAGAAGTTATTATGTGTCCACTTGCTTGAGTTACTGATCTGCTTACACCCAACCCATCTCAACTGGTGACTTATTTGCCCAGCCTCTCAAGGCATTCTGTTTGTTATCCTGATCTGACACACTGATTGACTGTGTTGGAGAATAGAATTTAGTTAAAAATCACTGGTTTTCAAACTTTTTTTTTTTTTTTAGTTGAAATAACAATACTTCTGCTTGTTGCCACCCAGTTTGACAAATGAAATCTCACACCAAATCCACAGATGTAGAGAAGGGACTTGCAGACACAGTAGGGGAAGGAGAGAGTGGGATGAATGGAGAAAGTAGCATCAACATATATACACTATTATGTGTAAAACAGATAGCTAGTGGGAAGTTGTTGTGTAACACAGGGAGCCCAACCTGGTGCTCTGTGATGACCTAGAAGGGTGGGATGGGGGAAAGGAGAGAGAGGTCCAAGAGGGAAGGGATATATGTATAATTATGGATGATTTCTATTGTTGGAGAGCAGAAACCAACATAACATTGTAAAGCAATTTTCCTCCAATAAAAAAAAAAAAAACTAGGAGGAAAATCTATTATCTTTTGAAGTGAATGAAAAGCCTCTATCTCATCATCTCTTGTTTCCCTTGAGGCAAGAAATGGAATTTAAGGGCTCTGATGGCCTGGTTTGAGCAATGCATGATGTGAAATTTTCTTCTAAAAGTTGGGGATACTAACATAAGCAGTAGTTCTTCCAAACACTTTACAGCAGCAGTCCCCAACTTTATGGCACCAGGGACCAGTTTCACAGAAGATAATTCTTCCACGGACTGGAGAGAGGGATGGTTTCAGGATGATTCAAGCACATGACATTTATTGTGCACTTTGTTTCTATTATCATTACATCTACTCCACCTCAGATCATCAGGCATTAGATCTTGGAGATTGGGGACCCCTGCTTTATAGTACTGATTTAAAGAAAATTCCCATTTCTCATATGAAAATAAAGATATGCAAAGGAAGGATCACAAACTAGCAGGAAATCTGGGTTTTGGTTCTGGCTTCACATCAACCAGGGCTCAGATGGTGAAGAATCTGCCATCAATGTGGGAGACCTGGGTTTGATCCCTGGGTCTGGAAGATCCCCTGGAGAAGGCAATGACTACCCTTGCTTGGAGAATCCCATGGACAGAGGAGCCTGGTGGGTTACAGTCCATGAGGTTGCCAAGAGTCAGAAGTGACTTGAGCGACTAACACTTTCACTACTTGCACATCAATCAGCTGGAGGAAACTCAGCTATAAACACCAGAAGGGACCTTCAAAGGCTAACCAGTCTACACTCATCACTTTTTAGACAAGGAAACTGAAGACGGGGCAATAAAATGATTTGACAAGGAAACGTGGCTAGTTATAATCAGAGCTGGTGTCAGAACCTAGGAATGACCTTGGGTGGCACACCCTCCATCATGCTCCTTTTGCCCCCCCCCCCCCTCCAGCAGTTCTTTGAGTCTGTTTACACACAATGGATTTGTGAACCACTCTGGTTTTGGAGAAGGAAATGGCAGCCCACTCCAGTATTCTTTCCTGGAGAATTCTACGGACAGAGGAGCCTGGCAGGCTACAGTCCCTGGGGTCACAAAGAGTTGGGCACAACTCCTTCTGTTCTATGGGAGGGCTTTCCCCTGTCATTTCTCCGAGGTGTCCTTACAAACTGACATCCATTAAGCAGTCCTTTATATGAGGGGGGCTGCTCTGCTTTTTCAAGGGAAATGGAAAGCAGAAAATTGTTTTGTCTTACCTGTTTTCTCTCAGACAGTTAGCTCTTTATTGCTGACTGGGACACACTTGTCATAGAAAAGATGGAAAACACAATATTTTTGGTACAGATAATGGGAAACTAATTGGATAATCTCCAGCAATTGGACTGTTATTCAGAAGTGAATCTCTTTGTCTAGCTGCTTCAGTCATTTCCTCTACTCCACTCACAAGGGTTTGAAGCTACTGGAAATGGTAGGAATTCATTTCCTCATTTTTCTAAATTCCTTTGACTTGGACTGAAGAGCACAAGCTTGCTTATGGATGAAGATGTGATCACAAACACGTCAATGGACATCATAAAAGCAAAACAGCTAAACCAGTTTCAAAATACTCGAAGAGAGTTTCAGAGTGGGTTTTTTTTTTTTAAAACCTTTCTTAGGCTTATCCATGAATCATGATCTTAGGAAAACCCATAGCCAGATAGACATACTTATTTTAACCATTTGTTTGTGTCATCATGAAGGAGCATGGAGAACCTCCTTCAACTAAGCACTGGATATAGCTCACTCTGGAGCAGCGGTTTCCAGAGTGAGGAAACCACTCAGATCTGTCTACCTTCTAGACAGATTTTTATATCTTAACAGGGAATTATTTTAAGAACTCTACCTTTCTGAAATACATGAAAATGTGATCAAGGCAGAATCAACAGAGCTTAGATTTTGCATTTCTGAATTGGCTATTAAGGTTCTTACCTGTGGGTCTACAGTCCAACTTGATCTGTCTCATAGCTTTTATAGTTTCTTAAAATTAAAAAGACGGAGAAGGCAATGGCAACCCACTCCAGTACTCTTGCCTGGAAAATCCCATGGACAGAGGAGCCTGGTAGGCTGCAGTCCACTGGGTCTCTAGGAGTTGGACACGACTGAGTGACTTCACTTTCACTTTTCACTTTCATGGAGAAGGAAATGGCAACCCACTGCAGTGTTCTTGCCTGGAGAATCCCAGGGACGGGGGAGCCTGGTGGGCCATCCATGGGGTCGCACAGGGTCGGACACGACTGAAGCCACTTAGCAGCAGCAGCAAAATTAAAAAGAAGTGCCTAACTCAGATGTCCCTCTTGCCATGTCAAACAGAGGCCATTTCTGGGTAACTCCATCTAGTAACTCACAGAACTGGCTTGGCTCTGAGATATTGCCTTGTTGGCCTTGAGGTTTTAGAAGCTTCGTTCTTACCCATTCTGAGTCAAATGTGACTCCCTGCTTAAAAATACACCATCCATCCCAGATACAGCAGTGTCTGGTTGAGTTAAAATTCATGCCACCATTTTTATTTCATAATCTCATGCGTGTGCCATGAATTTCAATACTCTTTCATAAAAAATAGGTTGGAGATGGAAAAACTGAAGAAACTCATATTCCATTGGTATTTCTAGGTGGTTTTAGCAAGAAATAGGGAATTATATATAAATATAATTATATCTTGATACTCTGGTAAAAGTGAATGAGTAGGACACATTGACTAGATGGGTCTTTGCTTGACCTCTGACCCTTTTTCTCTGGTATCTGTCACTTCTCTATTTCCTCTCCTGGCTCCCAGTCATCTTCCAGATTTCTAACATTCATTAATAGAATGCCCCGGGCTCAGTCCCACACAAATTATCTTCTCTATTTGCACTCATTTCTCAGATAATTTCAACTTGTCTCATGGCATTGAATGCTATTAGTAGATGGGCGGCTCCCAAATTATGTCATCAACTCCAACGTCAATCCTAAATTTTAAATGTGCTTGTTTATTTTACTTGGATGCTCCAAGCAACTCTCAGATGTTAACATGCTTAAAACTTGTCTCTTGATTCCCTACCCACTCCCAATCAATGTGCTTTTCCTCCCATCTGTTCATCTACATAAAAGTCTATCTACTCTGTGCTCGAGTAACTCAGGCCAACTGCCTTAGTTACCCTGGCGTTCTCTGTTCCTCTCCCATTCCTGATCTAATCCATCAACAAAGTGAAGTTGCTCAGTCGTGTTTGACTCTTTTTGCAATCCCATGGACTGTAGCCTACAGGCTCCTCAGTCCATGAATTTTCCAGGCAAGAGTACTGGAGTGGGTTGCCATTTCCTTCTCCAGTGAATCAGCAAATTTGAAGACTCTACCTTCACGAAACATCCCTACATCAGACTTGTTTCTTACCACCTTGACCAGCTTCTATCCTGGTTTAAGCTGCCATCCTTTCCCCACCATCATTCTTGAAAGATGGCATCACCTTGCACTGATCTCCTAATTTCCAGTGTGCAGCTCCGTGCCCACCTCATAGTCTATCATTCACCCCAAAGTAGAGCAATCCCATCTCATTCATTCAGTCAGTTGATTCAGTCCTTATCCTGACCTATACTGTCTTATGTGATCTTGCTTCCTTGCTGACTTCATTTCTTTTCCTGTTCTCCTTGGCACACATCTTCCCAGTCTTACTGGCATCCTTGTTGTTCACAGAACACATCAAACATGCCCTGGATGGGAGGCAGGTCAGGGGAAATTCACCTTAAAAACACTGAAGACTTTGGTAGAAAGTCCTAAAAGTTTGCCAGCTCGCCTTCTGAGAGTTATCATCTTGTGAATTACTAGGATGATACAAAAGCACTTTTTTCTTTCCATGTTGCTTTCCTCTGCATTAGAACCTCTTAGAAGGAAAGTTACACTTCCCCAGAAGTCTACCAGAATGGTGTCTTCCAGTGTTCTTCTTTCTCTTTTGGCCGTGAGGCAGTGTCAGCGTAAGTGATCATTTAAAATAAGCTCACAACATCTAGAAAAAGCCTGACTTACTCCTTAGCAGCTTTCCCTGTGCTTTTCTGAATCCATAGTAAACACAGCTCCCCTGTTCCCCACAAAGAGTTAATTGTAGCTCTCTAAGCAGCTCTTTGCGGCAGGAAGCCAGGTACATCTGCAGCGCCCAGAGGAGACACAGAAAGTGCTCCCTGCTGAATCGTGAAGCCAGCAGATTAGGGCAGATTGTTTCCCTTGGGTTAGAACATCACTAAAGGCGGCTCTCTTTTGCTTCCTCCCCCAACACATTGTTCCTTCTCTAGATGCTCTCATCACTCTCAAAAATGTGCACTCTGTGAAGGTTTATACTTGCTGAGCCTATCTCTTAACGAGGGGTCTAGAAAATGAATTTGGTCACTAGTTGGGAAGCTAAGTCAGTATCTGCTCCATGTGGGTTTCTCAGGCTCACCCTTTGGCTCCAAGTGTGGTCAAAGTTGCGTGTCTACAGATTTACTTTTCCCTCTGAGCTCATGCAGTCCCGGGAGGAGGGCAATGTGGGAAGCTGGGCTGCCTAGAGAAAGTTGCCGACCCTAGAGGCATGCCAACATTGCCAGAAAGGCAAGGTTTAGGGAGAAGGCAATGGCAACCCACTCCAGTACACTTTGCCTGGAAAATCCCATGGACGGAGGGGCCTGGTAGGCTGTAGTCCATGGGGTCACAAAGAGTCGGACACTTACTGAGCGACTTCACTTTCACTTTTCACTTTCATGCATTGGAGAAGGAAATGGCAACCCACTCCAGTGTTCTTGCCTGGAGAATCCCAGGGACGGCAGAGCCTGGGGGCTGCCATCTGTGGGGTCGCACAGAGTTGGACACGACTGAAGCGACTTAGCAGCAGCAGCAGCAGCAGCAGGGCAGAATGTTGGCCCCCATGGTCTCCAGACCCTGGTGTCACTCTCATGACTATGTGATATATCACATGGTAAAAGGGACTTTGGGGATGTAATTAAGGTGACTAATCTGCTAAGATGTAGAGAGGGGGATTATGTTAGGTTATCTGAGTGGGTCCAATGGAGTCCCAGAAGCCTGAAGCAGAAGAGAAGCGGAGGGATGTGAAGACAAGAAGGATCAGATGTGTGTTGTTGATCTGAGAATGAAGGAGTCACGGGAGAAGACACTGCAACCCTGTTCTCAGAAACATCTTTTATACACTCAACTCCTCGCCTCAGAGTCTGTCTCCATAGAATGCAAGCTAAAGCCCCATCTTTGTTTACTCTTTTGTAGAGAAATCCCACCGTAGGGACAGAGTTCTGAAGTAGGTAACACGTAAACTATGCATGGTCAAAATGAACTTCGGACATTTCTTAGGAAAGCTAGAAATCAATATACTGTCTCAATGCATCACAAATGTGTGGAATTTCCTTCCACAAGGAACCCAATCCTGTCTCATTGTTCACACAGCAGATGAACAAGCTAGCTTGTACTTAGGAAATATTTTGCGTCAGAAGTATTATCTTTATCATTATTTTTTAATTTATTTTTAACTGAGGATAATTGCTTTACAATGTTGTATTGGTTTCTGCCATACAACAACAGGAACCAGCCATAGATATACATGTGTTTCCCTCCCTCTTGAACCCCCATCCCACCTCCTACGCCTTCCCACCCCCTAGGTTGTTGCAGAGCATCACATTGAGCTCCCTGTGTTATGTAGCAACTTTCCATTAGCTATCTCTTTTACATATGGTAACTTACATGTTTCCATGTTACTGTCTCAATTTGCCCCCCCTCTCCTGCCCCTGCTGTGTCCATAAGTCTGTTCTCTATGTCTGAGGCTCTATTCCTGTCCTGCAAATAGGTTCATCAGTACCATTTTTCTAGATTCCATATGCATGCATTAATATACGACATTTGTTTTTCTCTTTCTGACTTAAGAAGTGTTACCTATAAATGCTAAAGGCTCTCACCCAGAAAGGCGAACTGCTCTCACTATGACCTGGAAGGGAAAGATGTGGGCTGCATCCTCAGATGACTCTGCTTATTCTGGCCCCTGGAGGGCACACATGGGTTAAGCAGACTCCTGAGCAGAAGTGCCCACTTTGTTGTTATTTCCCTTCCTTTTTCACATTTCCATTTATAATTCAGGCGTTGAATTTACATAAATCACATAAGCTGATGATATATCTTCATATTTTCCCATTACACTACTTTTGATTGAGGGAATCCAATTATTCATGAGTGAGAACGAGTTCTTAAAGAATCACAAGTTCGTAAGCAATATCAATCCTCATTTAGCTTGCTATCTAAATCATCTCTGATATTGAGAGGCATCATCAGTTTTATTATTTCTTCCCCATCAATCATGACTGTGTGACCCCAGAGAAGTTACCCTTTTAGGTTTATTTTATCTCAATGATATTTTAAAGCTTGAAGGCAGAGTGTTGAATCAATGTTTCCTGTGGGATCTTCCTGTTCTACAATTCTCTTTGTGCAGAGGACCAGGGAAATTATGAAATCTAAGTCAGTGACAGAACAGCACCATGCAGTGTGGGGACCCCTCACAAACCACGGGATGGTCAGTATGTCATGAGTCTCCCTAAGCCCCTGTTTCCTTGCCTGTAAACTCAGGATCCGATGCCACTTAATGCACAGGAGATCTCTGAGGATTAATGAGATGATGCCTGTTAATCCTTAGCATGGGTTGGACAGCAGGATTTGTAGCGAGAGATCATCAGCCACTGCCGACAGCTTCTTCCATGAAGCACCTTCATTTCTACCTCTGCTTGGGGACTTTCTCCGGCATTCTGAGGCTCGTGCACAGGATGTGCCAGGGGTTTAACATTCAGATCAGCTCAGAAACAAGAGACACCAGAAAGGGCAGCTGTCTTTCTGGTGGGACAGCTCTGAAGCGTGCCCGTGAGACCGAGGCTCAGCTGTCTAAATACAGACCTGCTGTAAATCTCAGCCTCTGCTTACTTTTGTCACTTCCCTCTATCAATTTACTCTTCCTCTTGTGTGTCTGAGGATCAACCTCCCAAATAAGTGACCCTCTTCCAGGTCCTTGTCCCAGGGTTTGCTTTTTGCAGGAACCCAAACTAAGATAGCAGCCTTCAACAGACACGAACCCATAACAACCGTTATGAAATTAAACTGAGAGGAGGCCCTGGAGAGATTCCCCTCTGGGCTCTTCTCCCTCAGCCATCTGGATCCTGCAGAAGTGTCATGAGCAGGATCTTGAAGGACTGTGTAAAGACTGTGTGAAGTGCTTTCTCCTCACTTACATACACAAGGTCGCTGGCTGGCTGGTTGGGTGTAGAGAGGTACAAGCCCGAATGCCTTCCTACTAGATGTTGCTGTAGTGGTTCCCTTGCACTTGTGGTTCATTTTTTGTAAAGGAGCTTTGCTTTTCAAACCCTGAGACCCACATTCTAAAAGTGTGTGTTTGCTACTTCAGGGTTCTCGAGGAGAAGAAACAAGGTGCATAGGAGCAGGGAGGAAAAACCAGAGGAAAAAGGGAGAGAAGATGCTAAATTTTTCCTGTGCACTCCTTGAGGAGTGATTTGCCTCTTCAAAGTGGTCAATGTGGTTCCTTTTTCCATGATAGAAAATTGAGCTGATAACAGAGCAAGAAAGGTCCAGGTCACTGAAGGGGTTACATGGCTCAAGTGTTACTGAGACAATCCTTAAGGGGTGGGCTTGGGGCTGGGTCTCATCCAATTTTCACCAATAATTTAAAAATGTTTCCTGGGCCTCGTCTCACCTTCTCTATCTTCCTCTGGCATCAACTTCACTTTGTTTCAGTTCCCCATGTCCCCAGTTTACTACTCTCCGTTTGCAGTAGACATGCCAGAGGTACCCATGAATCCTATTTTCCCACTCAGGAGTGTCTCTTGGGAATCCCAGCTAATTTGTGTCTCCGAGGCCCCAAGAGTTAAAGGAATTTCAAATCTCACCACTGGCTAACTCTCTACTTGCATGACTTTATCAATGGACCACGGGCTTCCCTGGTAGCTCAGCTGGTAAAGAATTCACCTGCAATACAGGAGACCCCGGTTTGATTCCTGGAGAAGGGATAGGCTACCACTCTAGTATTCCTGGGCTTCTCTGGTGGCCCAGATGGTAAAGAATCTGCCTGCAATGCTGGAGACCTGGGTTCAATCTCTGGGTTGGGAAGGTCCCCTGGAGAAGACATGGCAACCCACTCCAGTATTTTTGCTTGGAGAATCCCCAGAAACAGAGGAGCCTGGTGGGCTAGAGTCCATAGGGTAGCAAAGAGTTGGACACAGTCATATCCGTGGACCACAGAGCTCTTATAATCATGCATCTTGGACAGTCCTTTCCCTGTGAGAATCTCAATTCCAAATAGGTTGCTCCCTTACTGACCAAGAGACCTAAATCCAGGGTGGAAAAGATGGGGCCAATATTGGGGACCAGAGTCAGTTTTTGGCTTTCAAACTCGTGTGTGACTCAGGCATACACCCACCTCTTTGTTACCTTCATTTCAAGAAGGAATAACAACTGATGGTCCAACTCATGTTCCAAGGAAATGAGAAGATGAAGAGAAGCAGCCATGAAGGCCCTCTGGAATAAAAGCATGAAAGCAATTCAAAATACTATTGTACTTGTTGTACTATTTATAATAAACGCACTGCATCTGTGTTTCTAAATAAGTAAAATGATTAAATCTATCAGCTTTAATTCTTTCCCTCTAGAAGACATTCATAAGAGAAACCAAGGAATTCCTATCCATTTCTTAGAGCAGGATCTCAGCACCACAAACCTCACCAATTTAGAGTCAAGTATGAAGATAAATGGGAAAGACTAGAGATCACTTCAAGAAAATTAGAGATACCAAGGAAACATTTCATGCAAAGATGGGCTCGATAAAGGACAGAAATGGTATGGACCTAACAGAAGCAGAAGATATTAAGAAGAGGTGGAGAGAATACAGAAGAACAGTACAAAAAAGATCTTCATGACCCAGATAATCACGATGGTGTGATCACTGACCTAGAGCCAGACATCCTGGATGTGAAGTCCAGTGGGCCTTAGAAAGCATCAGTACTAACAAAGCTAGTGAAGGTGATGGAATTCCAGTTGAGCTATTTCAAATCCTGAAAGATGATGCTGTGAAAGTGCTGCACTCAATATGCCAGCAAATTTGGAAAACTCAGCAGTGGCCACAGGACTGGAAAAGGTCAGTTTTCATTCCAATCCCAAAGAAAGGCAATGCCAAAGAATGCTCAAACTACCGCACAATTGCATTCATCTCACATGCTAGTCAAGTAATCCTCAAAATTCTCCAAGCCAGGCTTCAGCAATACGTGAACCATGAACTTCCAGATGTTCAAGCTGGTTTCAGAAAAAGCAGAGGAATCAGAGATCAAATTGCCAACATCCGCTGGACCATCAAAAAAGCAAGAAAGTTCCAGAAAAACATCTATTTCTGCTTTATTGACTATGTCAAAGCCTTTGACTGTGTGAATCACAATAAACTGTGGAAAATTCTGAAAGAGGTGGGAATACCAGACCACCTGACCTGCCTCTTGACAAACCTATATGCAGGTCAGGAAGCAACAGTTAGAACTGGGCATGGGACAACAGGCTGGTTCCAAATAGGAAAAGGAATACGTCAAGGCTGCATATTGTCACCCTGCTTATTTAACTTATATGCAGAGTACATCATGAGAAACGCTGGACTGGAAGAAGCACAAGCTGGAATCAAGATTGCCGGGGGAAATATCAATAACCTCAGATATGCAGATGACACCACCCCTGTGGCAGAAAGTGAAGAGGAACTAAAAAGCCTCTTGATGAAAGTAAAAGAGGAGAGTGAAAAAGTTAGCTTAAGGCTCAACATTCAGAAAACGAAGATCATGGCACCTGGCCCCATCACTTCCTGGGAAATAGATGGGGAAACAGTGGAAACAGTGTCAGACTTTATTTTGGGGGGCTCCAAAATCAGTGCAGATGGTGACTGCAGCCATGAAATTAAAAGATGCGTACTCTTTGGATGGAAAGTTATGACCAACCTAGATAGCATATTCAAAAGCAGAGACATTACTTTGCCAACAAAGGTCCGTCTAGTCAAGGCTATGGTTTTTCTAGTGGTCATGTATAGATGTGAAAGTTGGACTGTGAAGAAAGCTGAGCACCGAAGAATTGATGGTTTTGAACTGTGGTGTTGGTGAAGACTCTTGAGAGTCCCTTGGACTGCAAGGAGAGCCAACCAGTCCATTGTGAAGGAGATCAGCCCTGGGATTTCTTTGGAAGGAATGATGCTAAAGCTGAAACTCCAGTACTTTGGCCACCTCATGCGAAGAGTTGACTCATTGGAAAAGACTGATGCTGGGAGGGATTGGGGGCAGGAGGAGAAGGGGATGACAGAGGATGAGATCGCTGGATGGCATTACCGACTTGATGGACATGAGTTTGGGTGAACTCCAGGAGTTGGTGATGGACAGGGAAGCCTGGCATGCTGCAGTTCATGGGGTTGCAAAGAGTCAGACACGACTGAGCAACTGAACTGAACTGAACTGAATTGAAAGAATGAATATAAAAAACAACCTATTAAAAAAACAAATGTACAGAATGGAAACAATTTTTCTAGGCTATAAAAATCAACCAACCAAATAAATCAACCTATTTTTTGGGGGGGGGGTGTTAAAAATTATTTTTAAAAGGCACTAACAAGATGGGTCTTTTGTTTTCACCAGCCCCTCAGGCTGAGATGTTCTCAGGCGTCCCTGTGACATAAGGACAGAACATACCCACTGGGAGAAGGCTTGGTCAAAACCAAAGTGAAAAAAAGTGAGGGAAGGCATTTTTCTCCACGACATTTTCGATTTGAAAGTAGATTTTCCAGAAGATAATTTTGTTTTATTCTTCTCTTCTCCAACTTTGAATCTAAATACAGTCAGCCTTCTGTATCTGCCCTTGCAGAACCCACGGATATGGATGGCCAGCTTCTCAATGCCACTTACATAAGAGGCTTGAGCATCTGGAGCTTGGTATCTGCGGGTGTCCAGGGACCAGTTCCTTATGGAAACTGAGGGATGGCTGTGATCAAATAGTTATATTAATTAAAGGAAAGACACGAGACATACTAGTGGGTTGTCATTATTACAAATTACTGTGACTGATGGACAGGGAGGCCTGGCGTGCGGGGGTGGGGGCGAAGTTGTCATTATTGGCGACAAATTACTGATGACTGATGCCAGGTGTTTGAAAATGCTTGGAAGCTAAGAGCTTATGATTATAACAAAATTTCATGTAACTCATGGAGGAAGAAGGTAGATGAATTTCTTTGTTTGTTGGAATTGCTGAAGGACCCAAAGCACTTACAAGCCATTCCCAGCTTCTGTCAACCACCTGAGTTTCAGTTACCATAATGAATCCATTAAAAAAGCAATATCAATTATGGTATTATGAAGTCCCACAAACAAAGAAAGCCTGATTCACTCATTATTCAGATTTTTACAAACAGATCACACCAGACATGTCCAGTTAGTTTTAAAGAATAGACAAAGTTCTCTTTTCTTCAGGTAGTATGGTCTATGAGATTTTTGAAGGACTACCCAGTGAAACTAACTTTTGTAGGTTTTTGGAGTGCCCTAAAAACTCACAAATATGCTCTGACTAGATCCTTAAAGAACAAAACTTACTCACTATGGGGTCATGTGCTGACACCTATGGTCATAAGACTTGTCAACACTCTTGGATATGGAAGAAGCTAGGAAGAAATAGCTCCCATGTAAAGAATGCAGAGGAAACATGTAATATTCTTTGAGACCAGGGGAAATAAGAAAAGGTTTCAGTGGACTGATAGGAGTTTCTGACTTGAAACAGGTTTAAAGAGAACCCCAAGGGATAATTGGATGGTCTAGAATCATTGCTTAGAAAAGGAAATAAATGCTTGAAATTCTTAAATCAAATATAACTGTCTCAACAAATTACATTCAGGTTATTATTATTATTATTTTTTGTTAAATTATCTGGCTTCCATATGATTAGTGGGAGTTTCTCACTGAGTAACTGAGTCTTTAAATTTTTGAACATATTTCATTTCAATGCTCTCTATGTCAGATGAGCAGATGTGAAGGACTGTGAAACAAATGTTTTAAATAAATCTATTTCTCAGCGGCTTTTCAAGCACTTGTTGAATGTGTGGGGTTTGATATGTAGACTGTGGACCACAGTTTGGTTTGACTTTAAGATTTGTTGATGCTGCTCTTAGCTAAAGTTTGACCAATGTCACAGAGGCTTTAAATGTGGATTAATTGTTCTTGACCTTGATGCTGAGAAGGAATTTTCAGTTTTCTTATTTCATTCTAGTTTTGGGTTTATTTATTACATTTTCAAATTATTTTAGCTATTCACACTTTCCAAACACATTGTTCTTGCTTCAGTGGTTGCACTGTGACTTTGAATATGATCAGGAACACAGAGTGACTTTGGAAATTAAAAGCTGGCTGTGCATGGGATTCTCAGTGACAAGACTTGAAAATGATGAAATGAAGTGGTTTCTTTCATCCACAATTAAGAATGTACTTAAAGGAGGCCTGGAAAGACAGCAATACTTGTGTTTCCATTTTAGAATAATAATGAAAACATAAGATGAAAAGAACAATACTATTTCATGGATTAAAACCCTGAAGAAAAAATATTAACCATCCATCTATTCATCTGACAGTCATTTATCGAGCATCTACTGTGTACTCAGAATGGTACTATAGAAAGATACCTAGAAATAAAGACGCAAGTTTTGCTTTTTAGCATCTAAATGATGTTACACAGCATTATGCTGATCCTCTCAGCAGAAAGAAACGGAAGGACAAGGGAGCACCTTTAAAACAGTCTGCATCAGAATATTTTTCTTAGCTACTTCCCTCCATATTGATGAACAAATGTAAACATACTGAAAGCACCCCCTGTGTGGGTGTGGGCAAAAGCCCATGTTATCCCTTTCTAGTCTTTTTCTTCTTTTCCTTTAACAAAAAATTTAGTAGTGAAATGAAGGACAAACATCCTTGAAATTTCCAATCAGAAGTTTGGTCCTCTATCTTTGTCTTCTTTATTTCTTGGGTTGATAGGAGAGCGTGGTGGTTTCTTTCGCTAAAAATCTACTTAGGTAGATTGAGCCCTGAGAGCCTGTAGAAGCTAAAACCATCCTGGGAATATATGCACGGCTCCTCGGACTCTGTATGTCCCTTAACAAGCCCGAGAATAGCAAGTGAGGGTGGCCAGGAAATGTAGCAGAGAAGGGTAAGAAGGAAGCTGGGGCAGCAAACATGATTCAAGTCAATTTGGTCTATGAGATAACATGTTTCACAGAAGGATGAAATAACTTGGTCTTTTTTTCCCTTTCATTAAGCCCTTTTATTTTACCTGTGCCCTTTTTCACTGAAATATCACCAAGTATTTTAAACAATCAAGCTTTTTTTCTTGGTGGGACTGATTTTTGGTGTGGAAAAGCAATGAAATAGATATTTTGTTCTAGTGTTCAAATAATTATACAATTTTATTTCATTTATTTATTAATATTTTATGATTCCAACCATAGAATATTTATTCTTGTTTCTAAAACAGTCCAGGTAGGGAACTCAGGCCAGTGCCTTGTTTCTCCTCCATGTGGTACTTCAGGGACCCAGGCTTCCTCCCTATTGTGGCTCTGTTATTCTTTATTATTATTATTTACTTATTTTTTAATTGGAATATAGTTGCTAAAACAACTTGCTCTTAAGACCTTGATTCATGAAAAGTAACTTGCAACATCTGTGCAAGAGATAAAAACATCCTTTTCAGCTACCCAGTCCTTCCCCTCTCCTGTTTATTCTTCCAGTTTCTTCTCTTTCTGCACCTTGTTTGAATGTGCTTGGGAACCCCCAAATTGAGGTGTCCTAACTCAATGTATTTGTCTTTTGTTGAAGTCTATAAGTCCACAGGCCTCACAGCCTCCTTATAATACGGCTGTTGTACTCTCCATTGTCAACTTTTTTTTGTTTAAGAGCAGTCATCCTCATGTTTGGTATCAGCTGATGCCAAAACTAGATGACCCCAAGCATGTCGTGCAGAAAAGACTCAGGCCTTAATCTCACATTTGGGAACAAGGCAATCATTACTAGCAGGGTTTTTTTTTTTTTTTAAATTTTGCAAAGAGTTATGAGATTTTATGCTTTATTTCTTTTCCTAAAATGATTGTATTAATGACAGCAGCCCTGACACCTAACCTGTATGAGAAGGCAAATAAAAGATACAGGAGATTTATGACCTTCAATTTCACTGTTATCTTCTCTTGTTCTCAGTGGACAGAGCAGAGGGATACCCCCAGCAGGCAGAGGCAAGTGGCTACCAGGACCCTTATAATGGGCAATGGAGAGAGAACGGATACTCCATTTGGATAAAATAGATATCACTTTGAGGAGAAAGACAAGTGACTGGAATCACCAATGCAGGATTTCCTTCTTTATTCCCCATCCCATTATATTGTCTTCTCTTTCAGAAACACCTCTGTACACTTCAAGAATCAGCATTTCAAAGATCGTTTCAAGTAAGTGCAAGAATAAAAGAATCTTAATCTAATGGGCTCAAGGCCTCTCTCTGAACCAAACTATGGCTGCTTAGTTTCACTATTTCTTGGTTCCCTTTCTCGATCCAAACCTCTTACGCATCATATTCCTTCTTTCCCAGTTTCTTTTATGTGTTTCTCTCTGAATGATCTCAGGGCACTGTCTTTAATCATGGAAGAGGAGAGAAACACAGGGACTTTTAAGAATTATATAAATAAAAGTAAATAATTGACCATAAAGGCTAAGACCATGGGGCAGGCATGAAGCATAAGGAAAACCAGCGTCACGTGTACCAGGGTGGTCATGGTCCACCGGCACCTTCTCTGGGCACACAAATGAGACAGGCAGGATTCCCTGCCCATGGGCTTCTCAAGGGCATCCCCAGACACTGAACTGGTACAGTCAAGGTCAAGGATGTGATGACAGAAAAGAGCTTCTCTCTTAAGTAATGGTGCCAGCTTCTACAACAGACCCTTTAAGAATGCTTGGCCTGGGCTGACAGTACAGACATCTTTAAACCTACTGCAAAAGCAAAGATAAAGTGGACTCTCAAAGCAGTGTTTCCAATCTAGGGAATGTGCGATCCCCTGGGTTGAGGAGTT
Organism: Tragelaphus eurycerus; assembly: GCA_935064755.1. NCBI lineage: Eukaryota > Metazoa > Chordata > Mammalia > Artiodactyla > Bovidae > Tragelaphus > Tragelaphus eurycerus. The sequence goes on from CAKXYN010000301.1 coordinate 267,417, forward strand.
CCAGGAAAATTGCCTATGGCATGTCAGCTGGTGATCGGCTGGGGGAGTCTGCTTCATCTGTATTCCTAATTAAAGTCCACATTCAGCGCAGTCACATGTTTCCATGAAAAGCCCCACCAGAATGATTCTAGATTCCAACAGCTCAAAAGGAGTCTCATATGTAAATGTCTAATTCAAACGTCTGCCCTCTTTACATTTGTGTCCCCCATGTCCTGGGCAAGAGGGCGTGAAGCCTTCAGTATACAGATAGCAAGCTGCCTGGATGATGACTTTCCCTCTTGGTGAGCTGTATATAAGAAATCAGAACCTCCCAGTTGAATGAGTGTGGGGAGAGCAGAAGGGGATAGAGGGGGAGGGTTCAACGATGCCCAAAGTTTCTATTCTGAGAAAACAGGAAGTGGGAACACTGGAGAAGGATGCTTTTGGACAGGGTGATGAGTTTGGTTGTAAGAAAATTGGATTTAAATTTTCAGGGAGGGGAAGGGAGTAGAAATTGAGACCTAGAGTCCAGGAGAAGGTAAAGATTGGAGTTCAGAGTGGGAGTCCTGAGCATCAGGAAGACAGGGGGCCTGGGAGACATAGATCAGAAAGTGCTGTGATGGGCAGATGGGGAGAGGAGGCTGTGGACTCAGTCATGTGTGGACAGGAGAAGCCAGCTGTCTCCTGCAAGCTGATGGCTTGCTGGCCCTCTCATGTTCCCATTCACCAAATGGGGCATGGCAGTCTCCTCAGGGCATGTGGATTCACCATGAGAAACCTCCCATAAAATGACTCATTAAACTGCTGGTGTCTTCCCATCCATCAGAGGCCAAAGCACATCCCCTGGCAACCAGAAATCCTCACATAACAATGAAAGAGGAAAGGCCAGAAAAGGGGTGGTATCCCTGTTTACTCCATTCCCTTGGCCTCTAGAGGGTAAAATTATTATGTGTAAGACAGAGGAGCAGAGTCCCCAGGACGACTCTGCAAAGGATCCATGTGGGTGATTGCAACATACCCACTGAGTGCCTTTACTCCACAGTCCTGCCCCCTGCCCCACCCTTGCACACTCCCTCCACAGGCTCATCTGTGGCTGCAGAGGTTAAAAGGCAGGTTTCTAGGAAGACTCACCCTGGGGTCTCTCTCCAGCTGCTGCTGGTGCTGTAGGCTGCGTCTTCTCTTGGCCTTGGCCAGGCCATTGTGATAAAAATGGTACAGGCCTTCAGCGAAGGGGAGCTGCGAAGAGTTAGACAGACACAGGCAAGGTTAGCTTCTGGGGGTGCCCCTGGACAGGAATGCCAGAGCCGGGGTGCATGCTGGGGCTCCTGGGATGGGACTCCACATGTGACCCTCTGGTTCTCTGTCACTGTTCTCCTCTCCATCTCCCTACTTTTCTGATGTAATATGTTCACCTCCCTTCTCCCCCAAACCCATTCTTTCCTCCACTACTGTAGTTTTCATCTATCTTTTCATCTTCTCTTCTCATCCATAGAGACTTCCCTTTATGTTCATCCCCACACCAACTTGTTTAGTCTCTTCTCTTAGGCATCACAAGAAAAGGAAACTGTAGGCCATTAGCCATTAAAATGGATCCCATGTGGACCATCCCCAGGTCACCCCATTGTGCCTGTATGAATCTTTGATCCCAAGTCTGTGAACATAATAAAGTAGTTGTTGTTTTATTAACAGATTCACAGACTTGGAGAACAAACTCAAGTTCCCAGAGGGGAAGGATGGGAGGAAAAGAGAGGGAGTTTGGGATGGACATATACACAGTGCCATAATTAAAATGGATAACCAACAAGGACCTACTATTGTATAACACAGGGAGTTCTGCTCAACATTATGTGACAGCCTGGATGGGAGGGAAGTTTGAGGGAGAATGCATACATGTAAATGTGTGGCTGAGTCCCTTTGCTGTCCACCTGAAACTACTACAACATTGTTCATTGGCTATCAGTTCAGTTCAGTTCAGTTGCTCAGTCGTGTCCAACTCTTTGCGACCCCATGGACTGTAGGCCACCAGGCTTCCCTGTCCCTCACCAAATCCCGAGTTTACTCAAACTCATGTCCATTGAGTTGGTGATGCCATCCAACCATCTCATCCTCTGTCGTCCCCTTCTCCTTCTGCCCTCAATCTTTCCCAGCATCAGGGCCTTTTCAAATGAGTCAACTCTTCGCATGAGGTGGCCAAAGTATTGGAGTTTCAGCTTTAGCATCATTCCTTCCAAAGAACACCCAGGATTGATCTCCTTTAGAATGGACTGGTTGGATCTCCTTGCAGTCCAAGGGACTCTCAAGAGTCTTCTCCAACACCACAGTTCAAAACCATCAATTCTTCAGCGCTCAGCTTTCTTTATAGTCCAATTTTCACATCCATACATGACCACTGGAAAAACCATAGCCTTGACTAGACAGACCTTTGTTGGCAAAGTAATCTCTCTGCTTTTTAATATGTGGTCTAGGTTGGTCATAACTTCTCTTCCAAGAAGTAAGTGTCTTTTAATTACATGGCTGCAGTCACCATCTGCAGTGATTTTGGAGCTCCCCAAAATAAAGTCTGACACTGTTTCTCCATCTATTTGCCGTGAAGCGATAGGACCAGATGCCATGATCTTAGTTTTCTGAATGTTGAGCTTTAAACCAACTTTTTCACTCTCCTCTTTCACTTTCATCAAGAGGCTCTTTAGATCTTCACTTTCTGCCATAAGGGTGGTGTCATCTGCATATCTGAGGTTATTGATATTTCTCCTGGCAATCTTGATTTCAGCTTGTGCTTCATCCAGCCCAGCGTTCCTCATGATGTACTCTGCATATAAGTTAAATAAGCAGGGTGACAATATACAGCTTTGACATACCCCTTTTCCTATTTGGAACCAGTGTGTTGTTCCATGTCCAGTTCTAACTGTTATTTCTTGACCTGCATATAGATTTCTCAAGAGGCAGGTCAGGTGGTCTGGTTTTCCCATCTTTTTCAGAATTTTCCAGAGTTTATTATGATCCACACAGTCAAAGGCTTTGGCATAGTCAATAAAGCAGAAATAGATGTTTCTCTGGAACTCTCTTGCATTTTTGATGATCCAGCGGATGTTGGCAATTTGATCTCTGGTTCCTCTGCCTTTTCTAAAACCAGCTTGAACCTCTGGAATTTCATGGTTCACGTATTATTGAAGCCTGGCTTGGAGAATTTTGAGCATTACTTGACTAGCATGTGAGATGAGTGCAGTTGTGAGGTAATCATTGGTTATACTCCATTATTAAATAAAAAGTTAAAAAAAAATAGTTGTTGCTTTATACTAATAAGTTTGGGGTTGGTTTGTTACTCAGCAATGGAATACAGGAACAAATGGGTAGCTGAAAAAAAAAAGTTTTATATTCCTTCCATTTTTAGGACTGTGCAGATTTGAAACTCTAAAATAGTATTGGCTCTGTCTGTCAGTTGGTGACACCAGCCTGGAGCAGCCCAGATAAGGGCCCTCAAGGGATGTTCCTGGAACTGGAGGAGGGGATCTGAGGCCAAGGAAGCAGATACTGGATGAACTTCAAGGGCACAGCAAGTTTGGCTAGGGGTCGGGTGTGCGAATGAAAATTTTTTAGAACACTGTAGCATTTGTGATTTAGTTTCTGTTCATTAAAATCACCTTCTTCAGGGCAAATTAAACATAAATATTTCATGTGCATCTTTCCAGGCTCAGAGGTTCTTGAATGTTTTCTCTACTTAACCCTGCTGATGTACTCAGGGAAATGTTAAGATTTATCAAAAAGGAAGAGGGAAAATGGAGAAGAAAAAAAAAATGTAGGTGTGCTCATCTTTTGCTCTCTAAAGACTTGTGCCTATGACCACAGTCAGGTGATAAAAACTTGGGAATTTTATTTCCTATTCTGGAAGGCATGAAGAATCTGTGAATTTTTAACAAGAAAGGAAATTTGGGGTTATCAAGCACCATTGAGCTTTGGACAGACATTGTTCTGGCTCTGTTTTACTGATTTTTTTTTTAAATTAAATTTGAATAGAGGCAAATGGAAAACTCTTTCTTACAGTAGAATTCCAATTAACAAAAGTAGAAGTCGTGAAAGGAAGCTGAATATCACCATTTGGAAGCACCATGAATAATTATGATGGTAGACGCAGACGTGGGGCATGAACTTGTGGACACGGTCAGTGGTAGAGGAGGGGGAGGAATTGAGAGAGTAGCACTGACAGATATATACACTACCATGTGTAAAACAGTGGTTAGCGGGAAGCTGCTATGTAACACAGGGAGCTCAGCTTGGTTGCTCTGTGATGACCTAGAGGTGTGGGATGGTGGGGTCGGGGGAAGAAGGCTCAAGAGGGAGGGGATATGTGTATACTTATAGCTGATTCATGTTGTTGTACAGCAGAAACTAACACAACATTGTAAAGCAATTACACTCCATTAAAAAAAAATACTTGTGGCTGGCCAGTGTCACCAAAGGATGCTAAAATTAGTGGGTCACATCTAATGGTAAACAAAGAGAAATAATACATCCTTATGGTGAAGAAATCTGGCAGAGACCCCCTCAACCAAGCTATCCAAGTTTATCTCACCATGGATGAAACACATCAAAATCACGTGCCTCCTGATACGATATGCTGAGAAGGAGACATCACTTATATGATTTTCTTGCCAAAAAAGGTAATCTGTGTTCAGTCAGAGGAAGCATCAGGCAAATCCTTAGCTGGCTACTACCCTTCCAAATCTTCAAGTTCATGAAAGTCAAATCAGGACAGCAGAAATTTTCAAAACTGGAGGAGACTAATGATACAGGAAAACAAAATCAATTCCTATCTTGGATTGGGTCCTAAATCAGAAATAAGGACATTAGTGGAACAACTGGAATAATGTGAACCAAATCTGTAGATTAATTATCAGTGTTTTAGCAATGTTTTTCCTGGCTTTGATAATTGTCCTATGGATTTGTCCACATTGACTTTGGAAAAGCTGGATAAGGGGTATATGGGAACTTTCTGCTATTTAAAAAAGAGTAATATTTATTGTGGTAAAATATACATAATATAAAACTTTTCATTTTAAAGTATTCAGTGCACAGTTTAGCGACACTAAGTATTTCTCCACTGTTGTGTAACCCTCACTACTATGGATACCCAGAGCTCTTTCCATCCTGCACATTTAACTCTATGTTCATTAAATGATAACCCCTCATATCTTCTCCCCCGGGTCCTGGCTGCCACCATTCTACTCTCTGTCTCTAAGAATTTCACTACTCTAGCTATCTCATGTAAGTGGAATCATACAATATTTATCCTTTTGTGACTGACTTATTTCACTCAGCTGAATAGCTTCAAGGTTCATCTGTGTGAAGCACTGTCTGAATTCCTTCCCATTTTTCTGGCTGAATAATATTCCATTGCTTGTATGTACCATATTGTGTTCATCCATTCACCAGCTGATGGACACCTTCCACCTCCTGGCTATTGTGAATCATGCTGCTGTGAACATGGGTGTACCTGTATGCAATTTTTTGCAAATTTTTAAGTCTAAAATTATCCCCAAATTGAAAGTGTTTACAATGTAAAAATATTTTTCTAAAATTACATTTGGATGGCCTTAAGAGGGTCATATGTTTAAAAAGTTCAAGCTGGAGGTCCCACCACTTCTCATTATCACAGCCTGAAGTCCTTCCACATGATTATAACTGAGGGCAGTTGAGTGGCACCCTGGCTTGGTCTAACTGCCTCATTTTATAGAAAAAGACACTGTGGCTCATGGAGGAGCAGGACTTCCTAGTTGAGGGGGAGCTTTTAAAGGAAATCCTCGGTCTCTGGACTGTTCCTCCAGACCCTCCCCACCACACAGCTTTCACTGCAATCTCTTGCTATGTATGTCCCATCCTCTTGGTAACAAGTGCTATGAATTCACGAGATTGAAGGCTGGACTTCCTGACAAGGATGAGTGTGACTCAAGCACAGCCAAGCTGGTGAGTGACCTCTGCTGTGTCCTGGGGACCCATGACCCCAGATTCTTTGATTAGAAGCACTGCTGTGGCTATAGAAGACCTGGAGTTATTAATACTTGGTCTCATAGAGCTGATATTGGAAACTTGGGCAATATACAGGTAAACTGACTGATCACAGACTAAACCGAGGATTAACCTGCAGGCATTGGCTATTTTTCTGAGCCCTTTTTGCCTCTTGTCTTTGGAGTGTAGACCCCAAAACCAGAGGCCTCTGAGCCTCTGAGAAGTGACTGTTTGAGGAGATTATGAGCCAGTTTGAGCTTACATCAGGCAGGGAAAGACAGCTGCCATGCCCATTTCAGTAGTGCAAGGTACCTGCTGTCCACAGAGACCTCAGTGCGTTCCTCCATTTCTTAAGTAGAATGCTAATCTTCCAAATAGAAATGATATATTAAAAGCAATCTTAAGTCCTCAAACCTTCACTGTTTCCCAGTAAGAAACTTCTCATATATCTCAGCTCTTGTGTGCATGCTCAGTCGCGTCAGTTGTGTTTGACTCTGCAACCCTATGGACTGTAGCCCATCAGGCTCCTCTTTCCAGGGGGATTCTCCAGGCAAGAATACTGGAGTGGGTTGCATGCCCTCATCCAGGGGATCTTCTGGACCAATGTTATCTTCATTTAAACACATACACACACACATACCCTTCTCTTCTTCTTTTACACCATCACTTTTGTCTCTTAAGGCAAACTATGCATGGTTCCAGAAGGAAGGAGAAAAAAGAAGTGAAAGAAGAATTCACAGCAAATTGTCAGCTTGAAGGTTCAGGCTGGGTGACAGTATAATAATGCTGCTAACTCAGACTTGCAGTTTTTAGAAATTCTTATTATGCCACGGAATGTTATGGATCCCAGCAATGCTTCTCATTGCCTCTCTTCTCTCTCTCTTGCCTCCTTTTCCCATGGATAACCATGGCTCTGAGCTACAGCTCCTCTTTGAACCCACACGCTCACTTTCCTCAACAGCAAGAACTGGCTGCTGATTGTGAACAAATAAAAAGGCATGCTAAATCCTCCTGGAGCCCACACCTGTCTTCCTTTAGACCAGGGTCCCTTCCCCATAGGCACCCACTGGGACGCTGGTCTGCAAAAACAGTCTCCACCTCAAATTTTGTGCTTCTGTGCATTTGTTGTTTTAGGAATGACCACTGCTTCTCACAGGTTCTCAAATGGGTCCGGAACTCCCAAACATGGTGGTGGTGGGAGGTCTCTGGTCCTGACCCATCACTTTTCCTTTGGCAGGCTTGTCCCTTATGCTGATTTTCATGATGCTTAGTCATGTTTATTTGAGGGTCAAGCTTTGTGGAATATTGGGCTTCGTTCCACATATAAAGAATTTTATAATTCTATTGGCAAGGGGAGCTCCTGTATGGGGTTCATGGAGTAAAATCTGGGAAATAAAACATCAAGGATTGAAAACCGGCTCATCTGCTAACAGTTCCATGTGTGTGGGGGGGTGGTTTCTGCATTTCACCAGGGGGCCTAGTTCTTCATTTTACTGATATTTCCTGAGACCATGGTTAATTTCCCTGAATTGCATGCACTCTTTTATGGGTGGGGGATTTCACTTTGCAGTAAAGAGGAGGGAGAAAGGGAACTGGGGGACAGGGGCAGGGGCAGGGACATGGTCCCAGCCTCTGCCCTACTGGCACTTACAAGCCAATGAAGAAACACACAGGAAAATTACAATGTTCAATTGACAAAAATATATAATATTATAGAAACAGAGATGGACAGAAATAGGGAGACTGCAGTTTTACAGCCACAATTAGGAGAAGGTAAGGAAAAAAAGAGAAGGAGAGAGGAAGGGGTACCTTGAGAACATTTTGGAGAGAGGCAAGGTCAGTTGATATGATTTAGCATTAAAAGCGGAGAAGGCAATGGCACCCCACTCCAGTACTCTTGCCTGGAAAATCCCATGGATGGAGGAGCCTGGTGGGCTGCAGTCCATGGGGTCGCTAAGAGTCAGACACGACTGAGCGACTTCACTTTCACTTTTTCGCTTTCATGCATTGGAGAAGGAAATGGCAACCCACTCCAGTTTTCTTGCCTGGAGAATCCCAGGGGCAGGAGGGCCTGGTGGGCTGACGTCTATGGGGTCACGCGGAGTCGGACACGACTGAAGTGACTTAGCAGCAGCAGCAGCATTAAAAGGCCTCTCCTTGCCTCCAAAGTTTCCCTCTCAATTCCATCCTAAATTTAATTCTTTTTTCATATCAAACACTTGTGTGAAAATCCAATTATCTCTGGGAAGGATGACACCCTAAGCCATGGTCAGCTAAAGGCCTCACTGAAATTTGCTGATGGGATGGAGGGTCAGAGGTCCAGAAAGGAAGAGAGGAGAATTTATGGGGATGGGGGACAAGGGGCAGGGGGTGGGGCAGGGTCGGTACCAAAGCGTATTCCTGCCTATGTTATACCCATGCTTCAGCCTGAATAATTTCTTGTTTAATAGGTTCTCAAGGCTCATCTGTGCTGACTTGTATCTTATCCCCCAATCAAGGTTCCTCTTCCTTCAAGTCTGGACCTAGGTTCACACACCTCAGCCATCTGAATACTCTCACCTCTTTCTGTCTTGTTTTGGGAAAAGAGATGGGCAGAAAGTAGGTCTGGAGGGATATCAGTAAAGACCATCACCTCTCCTGCATGAGACTCCTTCTCTGTCTTACACCTCCCCAAGACCAACAAAAATTGTAGCTCTTGTCAGGCTCTCAGGTGATTAACAAAGAAGCTCAGAGAGCATGATGAGTGGCTGAGCATGGAGACAGCAGCAAACCCAGGAAGGCAGTCTGTGGCTCTGATGGCTGAGGAGACCCTGGAGTCCTCATTAAGCTTCTCTGATCTTGGAGAAAGCCTCTCAGGCACAGGGGTTTCAGTCATGTATCATCATGATAATGTGTGTTACAAACCACAGAAAGTCTTATTGCTGTTGTTTTGCTAAGTCGTGTCCGACCCTTTGCAACCCCAGGGACTGTAGCCCACCAGGCTGCTCTGTCCCTGGGATTTCCCAGGCAGGATTATTGGAGTGGGTTGCCACTTCCTTCTCTGAAATCTTAGTAGCTCCAAACAGAAACCGATTATTTAGCTCAGTTTCCTGGATCAAAAATTTAAGCTTACTGCATGGCCTCTCAGGTATTGACTTCATATATCAAGAGAATTTAGAGCACAAGTGACAGACTGGGAGAAAATATTTGTGAAGGATACATAAAAGATTGCTATCCAACATACATGAAGAGCTTTTAAAATTCAACAATCAGAAAATAAAGAACTTGATTTAAAAGTGGTCCAAGGGGACTTCCCTGGTGGTCCAGTGACTAAGACTCCATGCTCCTCAATGCAGGAGGCCTGGGTTCAATCCCTGGTCAAGGAACTAGATCCCACATGGTGCAACTGAGAGTTTGCATGCCACAACTAAAAGAGTTCACATGTGTAAATTTTTAAATTAATTTTTATTGGAGTATAGTTGCTTTACAATGTTGTGTACGAAAAGTTTATACTGTACAGCAAAATGAATCAGCCATACATATCCATATATTCCCTTCCTTTTGGACTCCCTTCTCATTCAGGTTACCAGAGTACATTAAGCAGGATTCCCTGTTGTTAAAAACAAAACCAAAAACAAGTATTATTTTTCCTGCAAAAACAAAAAAAAAAAAAAGAGAGAGCAAGAGGGATAATGCATGATACAACGAAAGATCAAAGATCCTGCAGCCTCAACTAGGACCCCATGCAGCCAAATAAAATTTAAGTATATATATATGTTCTTTTAACTGTTAAAAAGTAAATGGATCAAGGACCATAACAGATCCCTTGCCAATGAAGACACACAAGTGGCAAACAGGCAGATGAAGAGATACTCCACATCATATGTCATAGGAATTGCCAATGAAAACCACAGTGGCATATCACTACCCATCTCTTAGAATGACCCAAATCTAGAACCCTGACAGCATGGAAGGCTGGTGAGAAGGTGGAGCCACAGAGTGTCTTATCCATTGTTGGTGAGGATGCACAACGGCACAGCCACTCTGAAAGACGGTTTGGCAGCTTCTTAAGAAGCTAAACATACTATTTCCATATAATCCAGCAATTACACTTCTTGGTATTTACCCAAATGAGTAGGAAACTCATGTTCAGACAAAAACCTGCGCACAGATGTCTAGAGCAGCTTTATTCATAACGGTCAATATTTGGAAGCTTCCAAGATGTCCTTCAGTAGGTAAATGGGTAAATAAACTGTGGTATATCTAGATAACAGACTATTACACAGTGCTAAAAAGAAATGACCTATCAAATCACAACAAGACATATTACTAAAGCAAAGGAACCCAGTTTGAAAAGTCTGCATACTATATGATTCCAACTATCTGAAATTCTTGAAAAGGCAAAACTGTGCAGAGAATAAAAAAAGTTCAGTGTTTGCCAGAAGTGGTGGGGGCTGAGAAGAACAGGTAGAGCACAGAGAATATGGGGGAAGTCCAAATATTTTGTATGATATTATGATGATAGATATGTCACTATACTCAGGTCCAAACCTACAGAATTTGCACCAAGAGTGAACCCTAAGGTAAACTATGAATTTCTGACATTATGATGTGGCAATATAGGTTCATCCTTGGTAAAAAAGGTGCCATTCTGGTGAGTAATGTTGAAAAAATGTTGATAAAAGTAGACAGCTTATGTGTGTAGGGGCAGGCATATATGAGAACTATCCTTACCTTTCTCTCAGTTTTGTTGTACACTTCAAATTGTTTTTTTTTTTTTTTTTAAAAAGAGCAGTATACTTTTGTTTTAAAGATTTTTTGATGTGGACCTTTTTTAAAAGTCTTTGTTGAATTTGTTACAATATTGCTTCTGTTTTATGTTTTGATTTTTTGGCCACGTGGCATGTAGGATCTTAGCTCCCCAAGCAGGGACTGAACCTATACTTCTTGCATTGGAAGTGCAGAGTCTTAACCACTGGACTGCCAGGGAAGTTCCTTAAAGTTGCTTTTAAAAAATAGTCTTAAAAATAGACTTTTGGGCTCAGTGACAGAAGGAGAGGGCGGGATGATTTGAGAGAATAGCATTGAAGCATATACATTACTGTATGTAAAATGGATAACCAGTGCGACTTTGATGTGTGAAGCAGGGCACACAAAGCTGGTGCTCTGTGACAACCTGGAGGGATAGGGTGGGGAGGGAGGTGAGAAGGAGTTCATGATGGAGGGGACACACATACCTATGGCCAAATTGTATTGATGTATGGCAAAAAAAAGTTACAATATTGTAAAGTAATTATCCTGCAATTAAAAGAAACACTTAAAAATAGTCTTAAAAATAATATAGTCCATTTAAGAAAGAAAGCGTTAGTCATTCAGTCCTGTCTGACTTTGCTACCCCATGGACTGTAGTCCACCAGGCACCTCTGTCCACGGAATTCTCCAGGCAAGAATACTAGAATGGGTAGTCATTTCCTTCTCCAAGGGATCTTCCTGATCCAGGGATCAAACCCGGGTCTCCCACATTCCAGGCAGATTCTTAACTGTCTGAGCCACCAGGAAAGACACTCATTTAAGTGGATTTCAATTGCTGTAATTACCCAAACAGAGAAGCATGTTGGAAATGGAATATAGAGTATGCAGCTTTCTTTTTTTCGATTTTTATTTATTATTTTTATTTCTTTTGATCATTCTTTTCCTTTTATTTGTTTGAGGGGGCATGTTTGGGCAGTGAATAGCATGGAGATGAGGACTTGGGCATTTTGAATAAATCCAGTGATTCTAAAACCATAAAAGGAGATAATAATTGGAACTATTCAATAAGAAGTCATTCCACTTATAGCAGACTGGCATAGGGTTGCACAGCAAATGACATGCTATCTCATAAAAATCAATCAACAAGAAACAGACCAAGACAATTTCATACTGAAGGCAAATAAGCCACATTATTTAGATGAATAAAGTAAATATGATTTCACTAGAGGAGAGGAAGGCTTGACAGCTCCTTTGAACAGATGCCACTCAAACAGCAGAGGAGCCTAATTGTATATTTGTGCCTTCAGCTCCTCTGTCAACAGGAGGAGGCCTGTGGTGTGAGGATGTCATGTCTTTCAGTAACCAGATGTGACAGAAAATCTTACTCAGCCCGAACTTATCAGGGCATATTGTAAGGGTCACCTGATCTGAGAAGGCCCTTTGTGTGCAGAACCAGAAGCCAATTGCTAAACAGAGCTTTCCACACTTCAACACATAAAATAGGTATTTGTAAGAGCTGGATGAAGCCATCAGATCAAGCAAAGACTTATAAGCTAGAGAACTATAATATGTTTTTCTTTGCACATAAATCTGAGTATGTCACATTGCTGTCTGTAGAACCCAGCCCTTTTAAAGCACTTTGTCTCTGCAGGGCTCAATAAAAACCTGTCAATAGAATATAACTATATGGATGGATGTTCCTTAGGAATTAGCTATTTGAAAGAGGAAGGTATCATCTATTTGAGGGGAAGATAAAGGAGAAAGGGGAAAATCCTTGATCTAGCACTCAGGACACCTGGTTCTAAACCCACCTAGCTCATTTCTAAGCTTCTCCTAAGCATTGTTATCCATGGACAACACTCAATTCTCTTCTGTCATGCTAAGAGCTTCTCTTGCCTACAACTAGGAGCACCAAAAGGCAAAAACATCATGGGATGTCCATGATTGTTTGTTTCTGTAGGACTGAGCTACTAGTCCACTGCTGCTGCTGCTAAGTCGCTTCAGTCGTGTCCGACTCTGTGCGACCCCATAGACGGAAGCTCACCAGGCTCCCCTGTCCCTGGGATTCTCCAGGCAAGAACACTGGAGTGGGTTGCCATTTCCTTCTCCAATGCATGAAAGTGAAAAGTGAAAGTGAAGTCGCTCAGTCGTGTCCGACTCTTAGCGACCCCACGGACTGGAGCCTACCAGGCTCCTCCGTGCATGGGATTTTCCAGGCAAAAGTACTGGGGTGGGGTGCCATTGCCTTCCCCGTACTAGTCCACAGTGGGATCCAAACTCTGATTTATTCCCAAGAACTACACAACTAATTTATATCAAATCTAAAATGACAGACAATGAGACAGGTGAAGAATTGAGTCTCAGCCTTATTCACACAGACAGTTCCTTTCTAGACTAAGGAAAAATTTCCATGTATCATCTCAGAAATGAAAATCTAGTATAGGCACTGTTCCTTTGGAATATCAGGGAATAAGGGGCTTATCCAGTGTGCTGAGATGACATTTCTGTCCTGGCTTTTCTGTTTGATTTGTAAGTTAGGGGGCTAGTTTTAGATTCATGTATTTGCGTACTGGGGAGGAAGTGGGATGCATTGAATCATTTTGTTCTTAGCGGGAATAAATTTCATGGATGGAACTGGCCACCTCTTTGAGCCATTCACTGTGGCTATTAGCATCTCTGATGTCATTATCCAGTGGCAATGGGATAAAAGACAGGTAACCTGATTCCCTAATAGCTGCTGCTGCTGCTAAGTCACCTCAGTCGTGTCCAACTCTGTGCGACCCCATAGACAGCAGCCCACCAGGCTCCCCCGTCCCTGGGATTCTCCAGGCGAGAACACTGGAGTGGGTTGCCATTTCCTTCTCCAATGCATGAAAGTGAAAAGTGAAAGTGAAGTTGCTCAGTCGCATCCGACTCTTAGTGGCCCCATGGACTGCAGCCTAGCAGGCTCCTCCGTCCATGGGATTTTCCAGGCAAGAGTACTGGAGTGGGGTGCCATCGCCTTTTCCGGATTCCCTAATAGCAACATCTGTCAAAGGGATGGTGCTACCTGCTTCCAGGATATGAATGGTTTCTTAGGACAAAGGAACAAGGCAGCCCTCTACCCCCAACTTCACTATCAGCTCAACTTGTTATCCTAGGGTTTCCTGTATGTGGCCACTTGGTTATACTTTAAAGAACCTTTAAATGCCCCCTTCTATTTAGGCACAAAATTCCAACGCCTTACATGGTGTGGGTGACCCCTCATGAACTGTCCTCAGTCCACTTCTGTGGCATCATCTTCCCTCTTTCTTAGCATCTAGTCGGGTGATACTAATTGTAAACCTTATACAATTCCAGTGCATTTTGTTTCACCTACTACACTATCCTCTATTCAGTTCAGTTCAGTTCAGTCGCTCAGTCATGTCCGACTCTGCAACCCCATGAATTGCAGCACTCCAGGCCTCCCTGTCCATCACCGTCTCTTGGAGTTCAATCAAACTCACGTCCATCGAGTTGGTGATGCCATCCAGCCATCTCATCCTCTGTCATCCCCTTCTCCTCCTGCCCCCAATCCCTCCAAGCATTAGAGTCTTTTCCAATGAGTCAACTCTTCGCATGAGGTGGCCAAAGTACTGGAGTTTCAGCTTTAGCATCATTCCTTCTAAAGATATCCCAGGGCTGATCTCCTTCAGAATGGACTGGTTGGATCTCCTTGCAGTCCAAGGGACTCTCAAGAGTCTTCACCAACACAATAGTTCAAAAACATCAATTCTTCGGTGCTCAGCTTTCTTCACAGTCCAACTCTCGCATCCATACATGACCACTGGAAAAACCAAAGCCTTGACTAGACGGACCTTTGTAGGCAATGTAATGTCTCTGCTTTTCAATATGCTATCCAGGTTGATCATAACTTTTCTTCCAAGGAGTAAGCGTCTTTTAATTTCATGGCTGCAGTCACCATCTGCAGTGATTTTGGAGCCCAGAAATATAAAGTCTGACACTGTTTCCCCATCTATTTCCCATGAAGTGATGGGACCAGATGCCATGATCTTTGTTTTCTGAATGTTGAGCTTTAAGCCAACCTTTTCACTCTCCACTTTCACTTTCATTAAGAGACTCTTTAGTTCCTCTTCACTTTCTGCCATAAGGGTGGTGTCATCTGCATATCTGAGGTTATTGATATTTCTCCCAGCAATCTTGATTCCAGCTTGTGCTTCTTCCAGCCCAGCGTTTCTCATGATGTACCCTGAATATAAGTTAAATAAGCAGGGTGACAATATGCAGCCTTGACATACTCCTTTCCCTATTTGGAACCAGTGTGTTGTTCCATGTCCAGTTCTAACTGTTGCTTCCTGACCGGCATACAGGTTTCTCAAGAGGCAGGTCAGGTAGTCTGGTATTCCCATCTCTTTCAGAATTTTCCACAGTTTATTGTTATCCACACAGCAAAGGCTTTGGCATAGTCAATAAAGCAGAAATAGATGTTTTTCTGGAACTCTCTTGTTTTTTTGATGATCCAGCAAATGTCGGCAATTTGATCTCTGGTTCCTCTGCATTTTCTAAAACCAGCTTGAACATCTATAAACCCCCTTTAACTTGCTGAAATTCTGAGCCTCACTGCAAATTATCTCAACTTGACCTTGCCTGCCTTGTGAAGATGCCCCTTCCGCTTCACATGTCGGATATCACAGATCCGTCACAAAATACATGGTCAGGACTCTGGTTGCCTATGACAAGCACTCCAATTTATCTGGAAGCGGCAGTTAGAACTGGTCATGGAACAACAGACTGGTTCCAAATAGGAAAAGGAGTACGTCAAGGCTGCATATTGTCACCATGTTTATTTAGCTTATATGCAGAGTACATCATGAGAAATGCTGGACTGGAAGAAACACAAGTTGGAATCAAGATTGCTGGGAGAAATATCAATAACCTCAGATATGCAGATGACACCACTCTTATGGCAGAAAGTGAAGAGGGGCTAAAAAGCCTCTTGATGAAAGTGAAAGTGGAGAGTGAAAAGGTTGGCTTAAAGCTCAACATTCAGAAAACGAAGATCATGGCATCTGGTCCCATCACTACATGGGAAATAGATGGAGAAACAGTTGAAACAGTGTCAGAATTTATTTTTCTGGGCTCCAAAATCACTGCAGATGGTGACTGCAGCCATGAAATTAAAAGACGCTTACTCCTTGGAAGGAAAGTTATGACCAACTTAGATAGCATATTCAAAAGCAGAGACATTACTTTACCAACAAAGGTTCGCCTAGTCAAGGCTATGGTTTTTCCTGTGGTCATGTATGGATGTGAGAGCTGGACTGTGAAGAAGGCTGAGCGCCGAAGAATTGATGCTTTTGAACTGTGGTGTTGGAGAAGACTCTTGAGAGTCCCTTGGACTGCAAGAAGATCCAACCAGTCCATTCTGAAGGAGATCAATCCTGGAACCTCTTTGGAAGGAATGATGCTAAAGCTGAAACTCCAGTATTTTGGCCACTTCATGCGAAGAGTTGACTCATTGGAGAAGACTCTGATGCTGGGAGGGATTGAGGGCAGGAGGAGAAGGGGACGACAGAGGATGAGATGGCTGGATGGCATCACTGACTTGATGGGTGTGAGTCTGGGTGACCTCCGGGAGCTGGTGATGGACAGGGAGGCCTGGCGTGCTGCAGTTCATGGGGTCGCAAAGAGTCGGACACGACTGAGCGACTGATCTGATCTGATCTGTATTTTACTTATGCCCTCTGTGCAGCAGACAATTTTTTTTCTTTTTTATTTATTTGGTTTTAATTGAAAGATAATTGCTTTACAGTATTGTGTTGGTTTCTACTAAACATCAACATGAATCAGACATAGGTTTACCCACGTTCCGTCTTACCTGCACATCTCTCCCACCTCCCTCCCCATCCCACCCTTCTGGGTTGTTACGGAACCCTGGTTTGAGTTCCCTTAGTCATACAGCAAATTCCCATTGGCTCTCTGTTTTACATATGGTAATGTATGTTTCCATGTGACTCTCTCCATACATCCCACCCTCTCCTTCCACCCTCCTGCAGCCGTGTCCATAAGTCTGTTTTCA
Source organism: Tragelaphus eurycerus (assembly GCA_935064755.1). NCBI lineage: Eukaryota > Metazoa > Chordata > Mammalia > Artiodactyla > Bovidae > Tragelaphus > Tragelaphus eurycerus. The sequence continues at coordinate 284,188 of CAKXYN010000301.1, forward strand.
ACGTCTGTGTCTCCACTGCTTGTGCAGCAGATGCTGTTTTAATGCCTTTCCTGTATCCTCTCTCCTTGCCCTGGAGGTCACCATAGACAGTGTCTCCCTGTGCCAAAGTCTTCATGCATCACTCTGCTGAGGGTGTTCTCTGACTGTGAATGCATGCTTGGTCTGCTTGAGGTGGGCAGAAGTACAAGGGATTTGCTCCCCCTCAGGTATAGTCTGATAAAGAATGGGGGCTGGTAGCTGCATTTTCTGGCTTCCTCTTCCTTGGATGGGATAACTCAGAGATGCTATAGCTCCCAGAGTGTCCTGTAGGAGAATGTTGCAGAAGTGGTCCTCATTTTTTTTTTTTTTTAATGTGGACCATTTTTTAAAGTCTTTATTGAATTTGTTACAACACTGCCTCTGTGCTGTGCTATGGTCTCTTGACCACAAGGAATGTGGGAAAACAGTCCCCCAACCAGGGATTGAACTGGCACTGCCCGTATCAGAAGGTGAAGTCCCAACCATTGGACCACCGAGGAAGTCCCCTCATTTTGCTTATGTCTATCTGTATCAGTTCCTTTGGATGGTTCCCTCCCACACTGACTTTGAGCCTGACCAGATGGCTTTCTTTGGCCAATGGGACTTAATAAATGTAACACAACCAAAGATTCAAAAAGTGTTTGAACACAAGAGTTTGATCTCTTCTCTATATCTGAAACCTTTCTTACTTGTTCCCAAGTCCATGTCTTGGGGTCTGATATCACACTTGCCTGAGTATTCTAGGTACATGTTTATTGAATGGACTAAACCTTTTGCTTGTATGCTTACCCTGCTAAGACTGTGGCTCCTGTTACTTTCTTTATCCATTAGTTTCAAACTCCCATAACTTTTTTTGGTCCTTTCCTCCTTTATAAGTTCATGGCCAGAATGGCTTATTTCAGGCTTCAGGTTCTGGGTCCAAATTTGGCTCACACCTTGCCTCATTGCAGACACAACTCTCCAAGGTTCCCTTGGCCTGATTCTGCATCCCACTCCCTGATGGTACTGCTCCTGGACTCCAAGAGACCAGCAGTGGCTTGTTTTCCAAACTTCTCCCCACATCTTGGGCTCTGCAAGGTCTTACTTGGTCTCCTACTCTTGGTTGACACAGGCAACAAGAAGTGACTAGAATCAACTGTTTCATGCCAACTACCTTTTTACATGCAAACTCCATCATTTTTTAAGAGAACTGATAGTGTCCTGATGAAACTGACATTGCTCCCCCCACCCCCAATCCCTGCCCTCACAGACGTGGAGAAAAAGCTAAGGGCAAAGAAACAGAATTTGTGGATCTCCTTGCTGTTTTCTCGGGGAAGGCAATGGCACCCCACCCCAGTACTTTTGCCTGGAAAATCCCATGGACGGAGGACCCTGGTAGGCTCTAGTCCATGGGGTCGCTAAGAGTCGGACACAACTGAGCGACTTCACTTTCACTTTTCACTTTCATGCATTGGAGAAGGAAATGGCAACCCACTCCAGTATTCTTGCCTGGAGAATCCCAGGGACAGGGGAGCCTGGTGAGCTTCCGTCTATGGGGTCACACAGAGTGGGACACGACTGAAGCGACTTTAGCAGTAGCAGTTGCTGTTTTCTAAGGACTTCCCTGGTGGCTCAGACGGTAAAGCGTCTGTCTACGATGAGGGAGACGCGGGTTCGATCCCTGGGTTTGGAAGATCCCTTGGAGAAGGAAATGGCAATCCACTCCAATACTATTGCCTGGAAAATCCCATGGACACAGGAGCCTGGAAGGCTACAGTCCATGGGGTCGCAAAGAGTCGGACACGACTGAGCGACTTCACCTTCACCTTTGCTGTTCTCTGCTGCTGGCTTCTTAATTTCTCCTTAAGTCCCAAGATTTTAGACTATTAATGTTAATTAATTAATTGAAGTCACTTAACACAGGCACAAATTAAGATATTCTTATAACTGTTCCTAACATACTTGATTTTCCTGATTACAGTATCTCACATCTGTTTATCATTTACTGAGTGTCTAATGCTATTGCGAACCTTTTGAATTTTTTTCTAACCACATATTTTGATATTTATTGAGTGCTTGCTAAATGTACAGCACTGTGTTAGACACTAAGGAGGCAAAGAAATACAAAATTCTTATTCTAACTTTTATCAAATATAAATCCAATAGATTGTTGTTTTAATCTCTGCATCTATGAGCAGTTTTGTTTGGGAACCTGGAATCCATAAAAAATGTAGGAGCTAAACTGAAAAGCAGATCAGGAGGACCTGAAATGAACTGGCAAACAAGTTGGTTTACATGCCTAATCACTCAAAGAAATCTTGTTCAGTCTGGTTCACTCTCTCATCTAGTGTGAATGCGTCGTTTGAACCACAGCAGGAAGCAAAAGGGTTCAAATGTTCACAGCAAATTTCTGGTAACATAAACATCACATTTCATCTCCTTTTCCTTGTGTGTAAAATTTGCGGTTAATCTAATGCCTTTCCAAGATCTCTTCCTGTTCTGATAGGCTGTAATTCCATAACTTCAGTTATTGGTTGTCAAAATTTAAATGAGTCTGGATAAATCAGTTAGAATAACCAGCAGGTATCTCACAATATTTTGGTGGGGTACCAATTGCTGAGTGGTCTGACAAGTGTTTAGAGATCATTATCATAAAAGTCATTAAAAGCATATAAGTTTAAGTCACCATAATAATACTTTTCTTCTTTCTTGAGTTTAAAAACAATTTTATTATTGGAATAGAAGTGCTTTACAATATTAGTTTCTGCTGTATAACAACGTGAATCAGCTATATGTGAACATATATGCCCTCCTTCTTTAGCCTCCCTCCCACCCATCCCACCCCTCTAGGTCATCACGGAGCACCAAGTTGAGCTCCCTGTGCTGAACAGCAGCTTCCACTAGCTGCCTATTTTATAGGCAGTATATATATGTCAATGCTGTTCTCTCAGTGCACCTGAAATGTCCACCGACAGATGCATTGATGAAGATATGATACATGTATACAACAGAATATTACTCAGCCATAAAAAGGAATGAAATTTTGTCATTTGTGGTGATGTGGATGGACCTAGATAGACCCTGACATACAGAGTAAAGTCAGAAAGAGAAAAACAAATATCATGCATTAACACATACAAATGAAATCTAGAAAAATAGTACAGATGACCCTATCTCCAAGGCAGGAATAGAGACAAAGACTTAGAGAACAGATGTGTGGATATGCTTCGGGATGGGTGGAGGGTGAGACAAATTGGGAGAGTAGCAAAACTTTTCTTCTTGTCCCCCTTTATATGAAAGAATTGTCAACACTTGATACTTCTACTGCATCTTACTGACTGCAGCCTCACAGTTTGGCTTCCTTCCTATAGCAGACACTATCAATTTCCTGTTCAAATCCCTTTGGGCCTCAGCATTTAGTGCATGCAAGCCTCTGGATCTACTTGTCTGAGAATTTTCTCTGGCGACCAAATTATACTCTGTTTGAACATTTGCCAAGTCAAAATGCTGCAGAGTCCATACCACCCAGGACAAACTATTAATCATGAATCAGTGTCTGATTGCAATTGGTGTATAAATACCCCAGTTGCCTCCCAACTCAGGCAGTATGGCTCTGAGACATGATTCTAAACCAGCTCCCAGAGTTTCCTAGTGGGACTGAGTCCCAGTTACTCATAGTGTCAACTTGTTATACGATATACCCTTAATTCCTGCCTTCCCTTCCCTTTCTCAATTGCCCACTCCCCTGCCAATATTTACTAGAATCACTCTTTGAATAAACAACTTGTATTTAATCCTTATCCCAAGGACTACTCCTGGGGACCCAAACCAACATACTTTTCTTCCCATGTGCTAAGGTGGCTCCTCCAATTTTAATAATGACCTTATCTCTAAAGCCAGTGGCCACTGTTGCCTCATCCCTCCTTTCCTAATCCTTAACTCCATTCTGTTCACAGTCCTGCACTCTCTCAGTTATCTTTCCATATCCCTAACAGTCCAAGTTCTGTCTCCTCTTTCTCCCTCCACGTCCAAAGTCCCTTGAAATTTTGTGCTAGAACTTCTTCACTTCATTTTCTCTCAACACTCTTCCTTGGTAATGCTATTTAGCTATGGCATGACTGAGGTGCATGTGGATGGATGCTTGTACATTTGACTTTCAGCTCGTTGATCACCTTCATCTCTTCTTGGCTTTGGTAACTCACCTCCATGGACCTTATCATTGTCTGGAAGTGCTCAATTTGGGGAGTCTTGAGTTTCAACACCCTACTCACCATGTCTTTCTTCCTTTCAGCTCTCTCATTACTAATCTCAATTAACCTTTTCTTCTACTTTTTTTATATTCCATTTTTAAAAGACTCCATTTCTTTTTCTCCCCACTTCCATCACCCCCATTTGAGTGCTATTTAAGAAAATGACTCAGTTGGTAATACTATATCCTGCTTGGCCCCTTGGTACTGGCCAGAAGTCATTGCTGGCCCTCTGTCAGCATCTTCTCCCATTCCCATTTTCAGAGCACAAGACTTTATCTCTTTTGAAGCCCCCATCCCAGCCCTGCTTTCTTCACTCTAAACATTGACCTTGCCTCCTATGTCTTTGAAATAACTGTGACTCCTAAGTGGATATTCTTCCCATATCCTCCTCTGTGACCTAAAAACTGAACTTCATCTGCCCACTCTTCTCTTTGTTATATCAAAGAAAGGAGAGTTCCTTTTTCATGTGCTGGCTCATCCCTTTGCTTTTAAATAAAACCCAGCTAACCAGGAGATGCACGAAAATGAAGAGCTCGGGATTGAAGAAGTTCTGGTACAAGGAGTTGTGATGAAATTAGATTTTAGGAAAAACTAGAAGAATTAGATGTTTAGGGGAGTCAACGCCACACTTAAAGTTATAAATGAAGGGCCATTCTAGGATTCTACAATTTTCTTCATTTTTCTTATCAATTTTATAATGGGGGAAAGTGTTAACATGCTGTAACATTCTTAAGTTTATTTCATTCTATGTCAGAAAATTAAGGGTTTGTGTCAATGTTTCATTTGCAACCTAAGAATTTATTATTTCCAATTATTCTCATCAGAGGACCTCAGCATATCACAACAATATCCAAAAAATCATGGTCAAATAGCTTTAGGGACAAAAATAACTTGTCAAGAGAGTTTATTACTTTTTCTATATGTAGAAAGCCATGTAGAAGCCATCAACTAATATCCAATCATATTTAGGTTAGAAGAGTTAACTCAGATGTAATCTTTTGATTCCCTGACCATCAGAGGATTTTAGCCACCAAATCATCTTTAGCTATAACAGATACATTTTAGTAGAAAAAGTCAAACTAAAATTCTTGTTTTTCAACTGCCCTGTGGTTATTTGAATCTCAAATAATATATTCCAGAAATTTTGCACAGAGTTTCTATCAAAATGATGAATCTGAGCTCTAACGTAAAATAAAGTTTCTGCTGTAGTTGGGGGAAATCATTTAAACATCAGGTTTCATATTTTATTTTTAAAGCTTGACTTCTTTGAGTAGTTACACTTGAATATACAACTATTGCAAACTTAACGATCAGCATCACTCTCTGATGTACTATAACATTATGATCTACAGCTAATAAGACCTTTTGAAATAGAAACTGATTTCTAGATATTCACTCACTTGAGAAAAAGAGGTATAATTTCCCCCTTCTTTTATATTTATTAGGTTTTAACTGCAGGCTTTATTTTCTCTGCTCAAAGAACTCATCTATTCTAGTACTGATAATTTCTAAGTTGGGAATTTCAGGGAAACACTGGAGTCTGTCAGTTAGTAATTTGCTGGTTGTTAACAACTTCTATTTTCTAAATTTCTGCCTATAAATAAGTGGGTACTATAGGAATAATTTCTTAAAGTCTAGTTCTTCAAGTACCTTCTCTATGAGTTGGTGACTAAATCATTGCTTTGTGACCCAAGTGCCTATATCAGTCAAGAATCACATAATGAGTATTTACTATGAGTAGGGCATACTGGTTGTCAGTAGGAAGGACAAAGTGTTGAGTAGATTTTATATTCTTGGAGAAGACAAGTTACAAGGACCTGGAAAGTTGGTTGACATTATGAGATGAAAATCTAAGAACTCTTGTATAAGTCTTTTTTTTTTTTAATTTAAATATTTATTTATTTATTTATTTTATTTTTTAACTTTATAATATTGTATTGGTTTTGCCATATATCAACATGAATCCACCACAGGTATACACGTGTTTCCCATCCTGAGGCTTCCTCCCTCCCCATACCATCCCTCTGAGTCGTCCCAGTGCACCAGCCCCAAGCATCCAGTATCATGCATCAAACCTGGACTGGTGACTCATTTCATATATGATATTATATATGTTTCAATGCCATTCTCCCAAATCATCCCACCCTTGCCCTCTCCCACAGAGTCCAAAAGACTGTTTTATACATCAGTGTCTCTTTTGCTGTCTCGTATACAGGGTTATTGTTACCATCTTTCTAAATTCCATATATATGAGTTAGTATACTGTATTGGTGTTTTTCTTTCTGGCTTACTTCACTCTGTATAATAAGCTCCAGTTTCATCTACCTCATTAGAACTGATTCAAATGTATTCTTTTTAATGGCTGAGTAATACTCTATTGTGTATATGTACCACAGCTTTCTTATCCATTCATCTGTGGATGGACATCTAGGTTGCTTCCATGTCCTGGCTATTATAAACAGTGCTACAATGAACACTGGGGTACATGTGTCTCTTTCAGTTCTGGTTTCCTCAGTGTGTATGCCCAGCAGTGGAATTGCTGGGTCATAAGGCAGTTCTATTTCCAGTTTTTTAAGGAATCTCCACACTGTTCTCCATAGCGGCTGTACTAGTTTGCACTCCCACCAACAGTGTAAGAGGGTTCTCTTTTCTCCACACCCTCTCCAGCATTTATTGCTTGTAGACTTTTGGATCATAGCCATTCTGACTGGCATGAAATGGTACCTCATTGTGGTTTTGATTTGCATTTATCTGACAATTAGTGATGTTGAGCATCTTTTCATGTGTTTGTTAGCCATTTGTATGTCTTCATTGGAGAAATGACTCAATCAAAAAATGGGCCAAAGAACTAAATAGACATTTCTCCAAAGAAGACATACAGATGTATAAGTCTTTTAAAAATACTATTGTTGCTATAATTTGACTTGGTTTGGTTGCAAGGCTTGGAGAATCATTTCAGCAATAAAGGGACATTTATTGAGAATGTATTGGTTTGAGTAATGCTGGTTGTTATAAAGATAAAATTCTGAATCTCAGTGCCTTAATATAATAATTTTTCATTCACATAAGGCCATCTAAGTCAAGAGTCAGGGATGTGGGCTCCTCTCATCTTTTGACTCTGCCATCTTTAGCTTTTGCTTTCAAAGTTACTGTTCTCGATCACATCAAGACTCAGCACAGAAAAGAGTGTGGAAAATCAACCTGCATGTAGTTTTTATGCATCAAGCATAGAAGAAATGCACATCACTTCTGTTTACAATACCTTGTTTGGGATTATCACATGATCACATCTACCAAATGAGCTCGATAAAGGACAGAAATGGTATGGACCTAACAGAAGCAGAAGATATTAAGAAGAGGTGGCAAGAATACACAGAAGAACTGTGTACAAAAAAGAGCTTCACGACCCAGATAATCATGATGGTGTGATCACTGACCTAGAGCCAGACATCCTGGAATGTGAAGTCGAGTGGGCCTTAGAAAGCATCACTACAAACAAAGCTAGTGGAGGTGATGGAATTCCAGTGGAGCTATTCCAAATCCTGAAAGATGATGCTGTGAAAGTGCTGCACTCAACATGCCAGCAAATTTGGAAAACTCAGCAGTGGCCACAAGATTGGAAAAGGTCAGTTTTCATCCCAACCCCAAAGAAAGGCAATGCCAAAAATGCTCAAACTACCTCACAATTGCACTCATCTCACACGCTAGTAAAGTTATGCTCAAAATTCTCCAAGCCAGGCTTCAGCAATATGTGAACCGTGAACTTCCTGATGTTCAAGCTGGTTTTAGAAAAGGCAGAGGAACCAGAGATCAAATTGCCAACATCCGCTGGATCATGGGAAAAGCAAGAGAGTTCCAGAAAAACATCTATTTCTGCTTTATTGACTATGCCAAAGCCTTTGACTGTGTAGATCACAATAAACTGTGGAAAGTTCTGAAAGAGATGGGAATACCAGACCACCTGATCTGCCTCTTGAGAAATCTGTATGCAGGACAGGAAGCAACAGTTAGAACTGGTCATGGAACAACAGACTGGTTCCAAATAGGAAAAGGAGTACGTCAAGGCTGTATATTGTCACCATGTTTATTTAACTTATATGCAGAGTACATCATGAGAAATGCTGGACTGGAAGAAACACAAGTTGGAATCAAGATTGCTGGGAGAAATATCAATAACCTCAGGTATGCAGATGACACCACCCTTATGGCAGAAAGTGAAGAGGAACTAAAAAGCCTCTTGATGAAAGTGAAAGTGGAGAGTGAAAAGGTTGGCTTAAAGCTCAACATTCAGAAAACGAAGATCATGGCATCTGGTCCCATCACTACATGGGAAATAGATGGAGAAAGAGTGGAAACAGTGTCAGACTTTATTTTTCTGGGCTCCAAAATCACTCCAGATGGTGACTGCAGCCATGAAATTAAAAGACGCTTACTCCTTGGAAGGAAAGTTATGACCAACCTAGATAGCATATTCAAAAGCAGAGACATCACTTTGCCAACAAAGGTTCGCCTAGTCAAGGCTATGGTCTTTCCTGTGGTCATGTATGGATGTGAGAGCTGGACTGTGAAGAAGGCTGAGCACCGAAGAATTGATGCTTTTGAACTGTGGTGTTGGAGAAGACTCTTGAGAGTCCCTTGGACTGCAAGGAGATCCAACCAGTCCATTCTGAAGGAGATCAGCCCTGGGATTTCTTTGGAAAGAATGATGCTAAAGCTGAAACTCCAGTATTTTGGCCACCTCATGCGAAGAGTTGACTCACTGGAGAAGACTCTGATGCTGGGAGGGATTGGGGGCAAGAGGAAAAGGGGACGACAGAGGATGAGATGGCTGGATGGCATCACTGACTTGATGAATGTGAGTGTGAGTGACCTCTGGGAGTTGGTGATGGACAGGGAGGCCTGGTGTGCTGCGGTTCATGGGGTCGCAAGGAGTCGGACACGACTGATGGGTGGAGTCGGCGACTGAGCGACTGATCTGATCTAATCTGACCTGCAAGGCAGTCTGGGAATTGAGGTCTTTCTGTAGCTCATGTAGAAGAGGAAGTTAGTTTGATGATTAGCTTTAAGTCTCTGTCACAGAGTTTTTGGCTGAGAAGTTGAGCAGGAAGTTATTAGAATCTCAGATAAAATATTTGCATCTCCCAAGACCTGGGTGGGCGCTCTCATGCTAACTACACTCTATTCTCCATTCTATAGCAACTAGTGAGTCAAATTTCCTAAGGAATCCAGTATGATTGGTGGAGATAATTATCATGGCCTGTAATGAATTATTGGAGAAGGCAATGGCACCCCACTCCAGTACTTACGCCTAGAAAATCCCATGGACGGAGGAGCCTGGTAGGCTGCAGTCCATGGGGTTGCTGAGTCAGACACGACTGAGCAACTTCACTTTCACTTTTCACTTTCATGCATTGGAGAAGGAAATGGCAGCCCACTCCAGTGTTCTTGCCTGGAGAATCCCAGGGATGGGGAAGCCTGGTGGGCTGCCATCTATGGGGTCACACAGAGTCGGACATGACTGAAGTGACTTAGCAGCATAATGAATTATAGATCACTGAACTATTTGGGCCAGGCCATCTCATGGACCATGGATGATTCATGGATGGGTTGCCATTGGGTTGAGTGTCTAATTCTTCACTTAATTAGATTGTCACTCCTGAGAAGGTACAACCCACAAAAGCTTTCTTGAGTAAAAAATATGGCTAGGTCATCATCTTATTACTATTGCTACCACCAATAATAGGCCTTTATTCTATGCACTCAGCACTGTGTCCAGAACTTGACATGCAGTATATTATTGATCTTTCACAACCCCCATATTTTATTAACCATTTTAAATAAAATGAGCCTCTGAGGGATTTCATTATTGAGCCAAGTCTCCAGTGCTGTCTAATTCAAATTACATCATCTTTTCCTTTAGACATTACTGTTCTTGGTTTCCTTCAACTACAAGAGGGGCATTGGGCATGGTGATGTCTGTGACAGATGTGACTGGTGACTGGTCCAAGGAAAGGAGCAAATTATGTGCAATGGAAATTCCCAAGAGATAAATGCTCTGTTCTAGAACAATCAGAGAAGGTGTGAAGGAAGAACTTGGACTTGACCTAAGTCATAATGTATTAAGTTGGGGTCTGAAAAGAATTCATGGCAGCCATGTTAGAGAAGTAGGTTTCTGGGCTCTTTTCCTTTAGCTAGCGTGGGAGTAGATCTTGTGGTCAGAAAAACTATCCCTTAAGGGCTTCTTAAATAGGAATCCTTTTGGAAACACTTAGGATCAAATCTATTTCCTATTGTTTCTGTCTTCATCCCCCAAAGAGAGGAAGATGGCCAGAGAATTCTTTTGACTGACAAAATTACTTGCATTGGAAGTGAAAGTAAAGTTATACAATATGGATTCAATATCATTGGGGTATTAAGACACTATTAAAATGGTGAAAATAAACATTCAAAATATATATATCTGCCACAAGAGTCCTATCCATAATAGGTAAAGAACCCCTATAGACCAAAAATTGAGACAGATAACCCAAAAGAAAACATTTTAAGGGCAAAACCCCTGAGCAGATACTGCATAAAAAAAATTCAAAACACAAATAAGCCTACGAAGGGGCATCAGCTTCAGCGGATCATCAGGGAAACACAGAGTATAAATCACAGTTAGGCACACTATGTACCCGACAAAACAGCTAAAAGGAAAAAGGGATAAAATATCAAATGTTGGTGGGGATGTGGAGCAAATGGAATCTTCACACATGGCTGGCAGGCATGCAAACCGGCACAACTACTTTGGAAAACTGTTTACCAGTTTGTCCATGGTCAGCAGAATTCTGGGAGGGCCCCCAGTGTTTCTGCTCCCTGTGTCCTTGTGCCCCAAATAATCCCCTCCCCTTGAGTAAGAGCAGGATTGTGTCTATGACAACTTTCCTTCTGTGATTAGATTACATCACATGGCAGAGGTGAAGAGGTTTATCAAATGTAGTTAAGGCCCCAAATCAGTTTAGTCTGATTCAAAAGAATCAAAAGAGAAATTTTCCTGGGTGGGCCTGACCTAATCAGGTTAACGTTAACCAGGGACTGTCCCTTCCAGAAAGCAGAGATCTGAAGGGTGGGACTGTATGAAAGTTTATGGAGGAGGCCATGTGGCAAGGTCATGAGGGTCACCTCTAGAAGCTAGGAGTAGTCCTGGTCTTACAGCCAGCAAGAAAATTAAGATTCCAAGTCTGCAACTACAATGAGGTGAACTCTCATTAAAATCTGAATGTGCTTGGAAGAGGATTTTCCCTTAGTTGTGCCTCTGGATGTGGACACAGCTGGTCAATATCCAGAGCTCAGTCTGTGAGGCTTTAAGCAGAAGCTTCACTAACCAACTAACATGTGCCAGACTCTTTATGCAAGAAAAAGAAGAAATAACCAATTTGTGTGGTTTTAGGTCACTAAATTTGTAATGGTTTGTTATACAGCAAAGGAAAACTGATATTCCTAAGAATATTCCCAACAGAAGAGTATAAATGTATTCACCAACGTACATATACTACAATATTCACAGAAGCAATATTTTTTAAGCAATTTAGCCTAAAGCTAAAAACTATCCAGGTGAGCAAAAGGGGGACTTTTGGGATGCTGATGATAGTTTATCTCTTGATTTAGAGGCTGGGTACATATGTGTGCCCATTTAATGAAAAATTTTCAAGCTGTGCTCTTTCCTAAATTCAGTTCAGTTGCTCAGTTGTGTCCAGTTCTTTGCGACCCCATGGAAGCAGCACACCAGGCTTCCCTGTCCATCACCAACTCCTGGAGTTTGCTCAAACTTATGTCCATCAAGTCCGGGATGCCATCCAACCATGTCATCCTCTGTCATCCCCTTCTTCTCCTGCCTTTAATCTTTCCCAGCATCTGGGAAATAAATCTTTCCTAAATTATACTTCAATAAAATTAAAATGGCCAGAAATTTACTCTTTCATTACCTAATAGTACAATTACTGCTGGACTAGAAAAATTTTTAACAATTATACATATAAAAGTGGTCACATGATTTTACTTGCGTAATCATCCTAGCCTCAGTCCTTCATGAGTAAAAAATAAAACATTATAGTAAAAGAAAAAAACTTAATTGTCAGCTGTTTGGATTTCTACTTTAATTCTCACATGCTTTTTAGTCAACCCTCAACACATTACTTTGATAAATAATTTTCATCTTATTTTTTTAAAGTTTTTACTTATTTTTTTTTTTATTTTATTTTTATTTAGTTTTTATTTATTTATTTATTTAAAATTTAAATTTATTTATTTTAATTGGAGGCTAATTACTTTATAATATTATATTGGTTTTGCCATACATCAACATGAATCTGCCATGGGTGTACACATGCTCCCCTTCCTGAACGCCCGTCCCACCTCCCTCCCCGTACCATCATCTTATTTTTAAAAGGAATTAAAATTGGCAGCGCGTTGAAAATTTTAAAGCAATCTTTAGAATAATGTCTCTGTCATTGTTGTAAACTTACTCATTCTCCTGGACATATACATCTCTCTCACAGATCTGGGCCACATCATGATAAAATAGAAAACTTTAGTTTCAACACACCTTCCTGAGGGTAAAGTTATAGGTACTTTTATTCCATTTTCCAGAGGAAATATAACTGTTTGCTCATGGTCTTGTGGAGTTAGGCAAAATAATTGACAAATATTCATTGAGGCTCTTAGACATAGGCTACTGTGCTCAATATAGACATGATAAAAAGACATAGTATATTGTCTTTTGGAAGATTTACAGCCTACCTGAAGAAGTGCATACTCAAGCATACTAATGACATATGCTCATATAATACCAAATAAGTGTTAAACATAGAAAAAAGAAAAGAAAAAAGTAACTGAATTCTAAAATGGTGCCCAAAAGGCAAAGTATTTGGCAGTCAGGGAAAGCTTCCTGGAGGCAGCATGATAGAAAAACAAAATTATTTTCCATTTGGCTTTAAATCTGAGGGTACTTTTAACCTCTTGGAGCTTTAAAGATTTTCATCTGAGAATTAGAGCTGATGCCAATAATTTCTATCTCACCAATGCATGAGATGAAATAACTTAGTAAAATAGCAGGCCCTCCCCTGTCCTTCAGATGAATAACTGCTGAGAGTCTCTGCTGTCTTACACTGAGCATCTAGAAGGATGGGGTGATAGGGAGAGGAAGGAAAAGGAAGTGTTGAGGGTTTAAAATGAAAAATAGATAAGAAATGTTGACCAAAGTACATTACAGCATGATGAAAATAAGACTGAACAGTGTTTGGGAAACCCAGAGAAGTAAGGAAAGAAGTTTTCTTACAGGCTGGCAAATCCAATAATAGCTGGCATTGGTAAGAAAACCAGAAATACAGAAGATTCCATCCCTGAATATTTACCTTTTAAGTGGGAAGACACTACTTACACCCATGTTTACTTACATGTATGAACTGACTGGGCTTCCCAGGGGGCACTACCAGTAAAAAAAAAAAAAACCAACTGCCAGTGTAGGAGATGTGAGAGACTGTGGGTTCGATCCCTGGGCCAGGAAGATCCCTTGGAGGAGAGCATGGCAACCCACTCCAGTGTTCTTGCCTGGAGAATTCCACGGACACAGAAGCCTGGGGGCTATAGTCCATAGGGTCGCAAAAAGTGTCATGAACTGACTAGAGAACAAGTAATGAAACGTGACAGCTTAAGTCACGTAGTCTTTGCTTCTTCATCCCACAGGAATTTGGAGACAGGAAAGCTCATGGCATCAGGGAAGCTTAATGACTCAGTCTAGGAGGATGGTGGGCATGGATCCAAAGAAGGAGAAGAACGTTTATTCTCAACAAGTGTAGTTTCATGCAACAATTCATCGGAAGTGTCACTGACTTTTACTTAAACATGTCTCAGAACAAAAATCATTGGATAAGAGTACTTCTGAGAGATCATGGAAAAGTAAGGAGGATGTGGTAAGGTAAAAGCCCATCTTTTCTAGATGGGAATTGCAAGTTTGAGGCTGTAATGCAAAGGATGGGAAAGAGGCTGAGGTGTCTGATTTCATCCCAAAGTAAGAGTTCCTTGAGATTTTAAGGTAAGTGTATGCAGAGTATTTAGATTCTTTTATGAGACCGTTTTCTACACCTCGTTGCTCAATTCCCATCACCATACTGTAAATCCCTTGTTGAGCTGTTCATCACCATACAAAAAAGGAAATAACTTTATTAGAAAATTAATGTTAAGCCATGATCTGTCTCAGCTACACCTGGGTTTGCTTACATTGCTGAGATCAAATGCTAAGGGCACAGTTTCAAAAAGGAGAAGTTAACAGGATAATGATGTCAGCCCATCCCATGGAAAGGGCCTGGTAGGGGGTGAGTTGGTGTTTAGTCGCTCAATTGAGTCCCACTCTTCTGCAACCTCACAGACTGTAGCCAGTCATATTCCTCTGTCCATGGGATTTCCCAGGCAAAAATACTGGAGTGGGTTGCCATTTCCTTCTCCAGGGGATCTTCCCCACCCAGGGATAGAACCCGAGTCCCCAGTGTTTCTTGCATTGTAGGCAGGACTCTTTACCACGGAGTCACCTGGGTAGCCCGGGTGCGAAGGGCGGGGGAGAGAGTTAGATTTTCCCCACCAACTGCAGCTCTTTTACAAAGGTGGGGTTTTTAAAGAGCTTGCTGCCACATCTCTTTTCATACCCTAAAGGCGAGCATGCCCTGCAGAGCAGGTAGCTTGGAATGCTATATACTAACAGGTTGAAGAGCGTAAGTTCATCTCTGCTTCTTCCCTTGTGTCCCCAAGTACTTTTTCTACGTATGCGTCTGTATTCCTGCCCTGCAAAATCTGGATTTAAATTCTTGACAGTTTTCATCCTGGACCCTTATCTGAGGCAATTTCCTTATCAGAACCATAGGCTTCATAATAACAGCAGCTTCCCAGAGTTGTTGAGAGTATTAAATAGAAGTGTGTATAGAGACTCCATCACCCTCCCAAACCCCTGTGACTGTCAGCTAGTAATAATCAGTACTATATTTATGCGCCTGGTTCCTGGATCTTGCCAAGTTTGGGGGCGTGAGGGTGGGAAGAAGCAGGGGATGCTTGTTTGTTGTGTTGGCGGCACTCTGGAAACAGTCCCCAGACCCCGGGCCCCAGCAGCGCGGGTTTCCACGAGCCGCGTCTTCTCTACCGCTCCACCCACGCTTCCTCCGCGAGCAACAAGTTCCCCTGCAGGAGCCGCCAGCGCGCCTCTGGCAGCCCTGGTGTCTCCTCCCGGACCTCCGTCCAACTCTCTGGCAGACCCATTTGGGGATCAGAACCGCGGTGGCCAACGCCCTACGGAGGCAGGAGAACCCGCAGCAGGTGGAAGGAGCCTGAACCGCGGCTGGGAAGGAGGCGCCACGCGTGGGAAGTCGGGACCGAGTCCCCAGCTCGCGCTGCCCTGGCGACGCACAAAGCATCACCCGAAGCGCCCACCGCTCAACTCTAGAGTCTTTCCTGGGTTCAGGAGGGAGGACTGGGACCCGGAATCCCACGGACTTTCTGAAACCCGGCCAGCCCTCCGGTCGCTAGATCGCACGCAGCCCTCCGTCCTCCAGATTCCGCTCGCCCGGGTTTCTCTCTGCCCTCTCACCCTACCCCACCCCTCGTCAGGTCCTCTAAGGACACTTCAGATCCCTGGCAGGACATTTCGCAGGAAACAAGTAGATTGGCCGCGGCCCCCATCCAGTTCTCTCCGCTCCCTCGCCCTCGCAGACTGGGGACCCTGGAGTCTCCGAAGCAGTCCAGCGGCATCCCAGCTGGGAAACGGCTGAACTCTGACAACTTCTTGGATGGGGATCCCCGCTTTCTGGTGGGAAAGCCAAGCCGGCTGCCCACATGCAGGGAGAGACACCCCGACTTCTCCGAGGGGAAATCCCCTTAAAATCTACCTCCCCAGCGTCTACCGCCGCAAGTTGAGAACTAGGGAGCCGACTGAGTGCGCTTCGAGGTGGGTGGGCAGGGGCGAGGTGGGCAAGTTTCAGCCCTCGATTTTAAAAAGAAAAACCAGTTCTGTTTCCAAGTCTCCTGGAGCTGGGGGCCGTCTTCCCTGGAAAAGAGCCGGGACCAGAGTCAGGCAAGGGAAGTCCTCCTGGCGCGGGGTTCGAATAGCAAGCAGGTGAACTGCGATGTCCAAGCTTCCAGCCCTGCCCCTCGGAAACTAGCCTTTCTCCGGGAGATGGGGGGCGGGGGGCACATCCCTGACGGGTCTGCCACGCCAAGCCCAAAGGGCCGGCACTTCTTGCCTCACCCCCAGGCAGCCTTGAGAACTTGGTCGCTCGGACAGCAGCCCGGGCGCACCGCTTTGTTTGAAAGGTGTTATCCTGTTTTCTCCACCAAGTCAAAGAACGATCAATTGTTTTCATGACCTTCCGAGTAGCATTTGAAGGGCATTTTAATTACATAACCCGTGAAAGATCACCGGAGGCGATGTCGTGTGAAGAGCCGATGGCAGAATATCTGCATCGCACAAGAAAGAAAACTTGCGAATCTGCAATGAGATTGCGCAGGGCTGCCACCGTTTAGAAACAAACATGCGAAATGCAAGGGAGATGCTTACCTTTCGGACTCCAAAACCGTGCTCTGCTGCAACTAGGCGAGCTTCTTCCTGTCCCCCTCTGTGCAACTCCACAAGAAAATGATTCGTGAAGACCGGTCTCTCGGCAGATGCAAAAACCATGACACAGAAGAGGAGCCCCGCGGCCGCCTTCCCCTGAGAGATACAACCACCTCTCATTTTTCTTTGGGAGTGAAAAGTGGTGTCAGGAGGCGCGCAGGATGGCGGAGCAGGGTCCCACAAGGAAGGTCCAAATTAAAAAAAAAAAAAAAAAAGGTAGTTTTTGTTGGTGGTGTTTGTTTTTTGAAAAATCTTTGTGAAGAGGAAAACACTGATTAGGGGTTTGGAAAGCAGTAAATCAGTGTGTGTTCTCCAGCCTCTGGCCTGCGGGGAAGCCGTGTGGTCGGGCAGCCCGGCTCGCTCGCAGAGGTGCTAACGTGCAGAGCTATGTGTATCTCAGAGAAAGAGCGAGTGTATCTGTGCTTGATGCTAAATCTGCATTTTCAGCTCCTCCTCGGCTCCAGTTCCATCGGGGCGGGAGGAAAGCACCAGCCTGAGTGACGTGCGCCCGCCGGCAGCCAATGAGGGCTGCAGAGACGGCGGGCCTCGCCTCGGGCCGCCCCGGGCCCTTCCCTGCCAGCCCCCGGCCGGGCCGGTCCGCCTCCGCCCGGTGGGGGCGCCGTGAGGCGAGCCCGCGCCCCCGCCCCTTTCAGCACCCTGGAGAGCGCCCCCATCTCCGCCCGGGCCGCGCGCTCCCGGGAAAATCCCCCCAGCTGTAATCCGGTCGGCGGCGCCGGAGTGATGTCATTGTTGGTGGAAATCTGTGGGGCTCTGCAAAGGGAATTACGGTGTGCGCCGCTCCAGAGGCCCCGAGGACAGCTGGGGCACCGGCCTCTCCCTTCCCTGTTTATTTTCTGCTGCAAAACAACTGTCTCGGTCTCTTTCCCTCCTCTCTCTCTCACCCTCACCGCGCGCGCACAAACACACACACACACACACACACACACACACACACACACACACACACACTGAAATCCTACTCGCTTCCCCTTCTCTCAATAACAAAGCGAACATTAACTCTCCTCCCGCCACTTTGGGCAAATCCCAGGGCAGGCTTAGCTTCCCTTACAAGCAAGGAGTGGGGGAGCGGGGGAACGTAGCCTTCTTGGGGTGACTCTTGGGGGCGAGAGTGCAGGAACGAGCTATTTTTTAATTTTTTTTTGTAGGCTCCAGGCGGATCTGGAACGAAACAGCTGGGCAGCCTGGCAGGAGACCAGGCTCGCCCCCACCAGCAAGTGGGATCAGATGAGACTCCTCCAGAAGTCTGGGCTGCTCCGCGGAGACCGCCTTCAAGACGCCTCCGCCGGGACTGACGCCTGGAGGTGCCTTCTCAGGCTTGGGGACATGGCCCAAGGACAGGGAGGGTGCGTCTTGGGGAAGGCACAGCCACAGATCCAGACACTGGGATGACACTGTCTGAGTATTCTCGACTGGGGCAAATTCAGGCCAAGTGGCAGAGGGTCAACTAAGTTATCTAGTTAAGCAATGTGCACCCACGTCCTAGGAACAGCTTACTACTGGCTTTTTTCTGCCCTAGTGAGAGGAAGCAGGGAGGCAATGTCTGCAATAAAATGAGTGCGATTATTTTAAAGCAACTCAAACAATATTGAGTTACAGAGTGTGTACACTGATCTCAACTGTGTAGCTCCAAAGTTCAAAATCCTGCCTTACTTGAATAAGAGATAAGAGGGTTCCTCCCACCCCCTAGACACTTAACTATATGCAATACATCCAGAGCAGGGGAGGTGGGAAGGAGAGAGAGAGATTATAATAATCACACATTACATATATGTGTGTGTATATTTCAGACTTCCTCCTTTTCATTTTAGCATGAAGTTGGAATCTACATAAGAAAACCTCTAATGGTAGAAATGAATACACAGTCCCACAGGACACACCGTCTTTGAAGCAGATCTCATTGTTGAAGCTGGCTCCCCGAAAACCTGTTCAGGCATTACCAAATAAAAGTATACGTGTTACTGAAGATTTTGATAAAAGCACAAGAAATCTGTATACAGTTGTTATTATTATTATTATGATGACTACTACTACTACTTGAATTCCTTTAAGAAGTACTGCTTGAATTCCTTTAAGAAAAACTAAATAAGGTGCTGAGAAGGTGCTAAAACACGGGACTAGAGTAGAGACAAAGTTTCTGGAAAAATGTCAATAAAAGGGAACAGAGCTACTCTCATTTCCTGAGTTCTTTACTGCTCAGAGGTTCATTTCTGCTAAGATTAAAAACAATACAAAACAAAACAAAAACACCCTATCTTACTGCATCCCTTATCACGGATAGTCCATCTGTTTGATTTTAACACAAGGTGTTCTTATCTAGAGACCGTCAACTCTTCTTTTCTCTCACTTCCTTATATTTTATCCTATTTTGAATAAAAGTATGAGACCATAATGTGGGAGACCTGGGTTCAATCTCAGGGTCAGGAAAATCCCCAGAGAAGGGAATGGCAACCCACTCCAGTATTCTTGCTTGGATAATTCCATGGACAGAGGTACAGTCCATGTGGTCAAAAAGAGTCAGACACGATGGAGGGACTAACACTTTCACTTTCACATGAGGCTGGAAAGAAGAAATACTAAGTGGTTCTTCCTACCCTGTATTATCATTTGAGAAAAATGGCACCAAATGTGAAAATTACATTAGATGGATTCACAATCATGGAGAGCATTTCAAAAGCAGCAACAGAGATAAAAATCTAAGTCTTTAGAAAAATAGATCTGAAGAGCATTAAATAAGTCAATTTAGAAGATTATGGGTATTGGGAAATAGTGCTGCTAATGTAGCTAACTCTTTCTGAAAATGAGCATGAAATAACCATCTATTCAGAGATATTAATTTTTTTCTGCAACCACAGAGCAATACTTCATTTCCTAAATAAATTCTAAAAATGAAATGCTAGTCAGTGTTGAATCTTATGTATCTGCATTTTAAATAATTAAAACCATGTAAAATTGGATACAAGCTAAATAAAGCCTGGGTGGCTGATTAGAATAAGCCATTTTTAGTGGTTTATATAGAATGCAGCTCATCGTAATATTGTTGGAACGGCATAGCGAATGAAAATGTTTTTGTGGTGCAAGTACTAAATTTCTAATGTATAACAATGTAGTAAGCAAGTGAAGGAAATGCACTGATATTATTTGAAATACAAATACACATCCATGTGCATCGTGTGTTTTATATAAATATTTCTACCTTTTTTAAAAAAAAATTAACAATAGTAACTTTGTTGTAAAAGGTGAACAGAAGATGGCAGCGGACTGTTTCAAGGACTGAAGTGGAATCCTGTTGACAAGAACGCTATTGCAGCTTCTGCTGTCACTGGCTACGTCACTGGGGCCAAACCGTTGCATCTCTCAAAGCCTTTGTCTCCTTATCTGTAAAAGGAGATGGTTGAATTAGACACCTTCCAGATCTGAAAGCAATTTCAAAGAGATGCCCAAGTACAGACTTTGACATAGAAAACATCATCAATAGCTTGAGGAATGTTGAAGACTACCGGGGTCCAGCCCCGAGCTGATCCAGGATCTTCGGAGGGTGGACGGCATTGGCGACTCATTTGCATATCAATTAGAGACATTAAGAGTAATTAAAGGATAGCTCAGGATAGCTCAGAATATTTAGAGGAGGAAAGAGGCTGAGTAGCTTGGTTTACGTGGGAGACCAGTAAAACTTCAAGACAAGAAGTTTGCACCACTTGCATAGGCCGCAGGTGCCCGCTGGAATAGCGGAAAGTGCCCCACCTTAGGCACTTTCTCGAGTGGGTCTTAGAAGCCCAGGCATGATTAGCAAGTTTGGTGAGTTCCGCGCTCCAGATGGAGACTTCAGCTGGAAATGGAAATTGAGAGAGAGAATGACATGGGGAGACCAAGCTCTGGTGAGCAAGGCCCGTAGCTTTATTTTCAGCAGGGGCTATTATACCCTAAGTTACACACAAAGGATAACAGGGGATGCAAAGTCAGCAGTCTTTGATCCTTATCAAAAACCAGGGTTTCTTTCCTGCAAATTTATCGCGTACAAATGGTTCAGGTGATTTACATCATCTTCTGGCCAGAAGGCCTATTAACATTTTATGACTGTTGACAAAGGTTTGTCAACTGCAAGACTTATTTTCTTTAAGAGTAATTATTTTAAGGTTTGGCGCCGTCTTCATCCGAAGTGTTAGATAAACTTGCATTCCTATGGGAGGAGGCGCAATGGGTTTACAACAAAGAAAAGAATGTATTACCTTAAGGGTCTAAAGTTACTAGCACCAAGGCCACTACTTATTTTTTCTACAAACCAACTATATTAATTAATACACATTCAAGGATACAAAACGGGGGATGTGAAAACTTGGCAAAAAGCATTGGCTCATTAATGAACTAGCTTTTATTCTGACAGTTTTTAACTCTCTGAAAGGCTCTAAGGTGTTTGAATATCTTAAGCTTCCCTTGCCTCTCAGGGCTGAGAGACTGTAAACAATCATATGCATAGCTATAGGTGTCCGGGTAAACTTGTCAGGCCAGTTAGAGAGCTATCTGAGGGGTTTGGATTTAAACACTCCTAATGCCCAGGATGATGCTGAAGCTGAAGCTCCAGTATTTTGGCCACCTCATGCGAAGAGTTGACTCATTGGAGAAGACTCTGATGCTGGGAGGGATTGGGGGCAGGAGGAGAAGGGGACGACAGAGGATGAGATGGCTGGATGGCATCACTGACTCGATGGATGTGAGTCTGAGTGACCTCCGGGAGTTGGTGATGGACAGGGAGGCCTGGTGTGCCTCCCTGTTCATGGGGTTCATGGGGTCGCAAAGAGTCGGACACGACTGAGCGACTGATCTGATCTGATCTGAATGCCCAGGAACTTTATTAATTGGAGCTGTAAGTTAATTCTTTATTAGAGAGAGTGAGATGGTGGTGGAGGACAGCCCCCAGTAAAGTCAGAGGTGAGAGCACAAAGCAGTAAAGTAGGCAGACTCTGGTTTTTTGGGGGTAGATGCTTGAGAATATCCGGGGGCACTCCTGAAGGCTTGATCCCACCATTGCATTTGCCAAGCCTCCTTCCTCATGACCTTTGTCACGAGTAGAGTGCCTCTAAGTGGCAGCTCCCAACAGAAGACAATCATGCCTTTTCAGTAACATTATGGGGGCCAATAGACCTATTTATTGTTAGGTAACCTCTCTCAAGGGGCTTCCCTGGGAGAGGAGCTGGTAAAGAATCTGCCTGTAATGCAGGAGACCCTGGGTCGATTCCTGGGTCAGGAAGATCCCCTGGAGAAGGGATAGGCTACCCACTCCAGTATTCATGGGCTTCCCTCGTGACTCAGACAGTAAAGAATCTACCTGCAATGTGGGAGACCTAGGTTCAATCTCTGGGTTGGGAAGATCCCTTGGAGGAGGGCATGGCAACCCACTCCAGTATTCTTGCCTAGAAAATCCCATGGACACAAGAGCCTGGCGGGCATAGTCCATGGGGCCAGAAAGAGTCAGACATGACTGAGTGACTAAGCACAAACACAACCTTTCTCAAAGAGTCTTATGTTTACTAATTTTGCAAATTTGAGGAAAGAGTAAATGACCCCAGGGCTTCCCATGGGGCTCAGTGGTAAAGAATTGACCTGCCAAAGCAGGAGATGCAAGAGACACGAGTTTGATCCCTGGATCAGGAAGATCCCCTGGAGTAGGAAATGGCAACCTACTCCAGTATTCTTGCCTGGAAAATTTCCTTGGATAGAGGAGCCTGGCGGGCTACAGCCCAGGGGGTCACAAAGAGTTGGACATGACTGAGTGCACATGCACGGATGAACTGATCTGTCTGACACTTAGTATCAGACATGAAAACCATCAGTTCTGAGATTCTTACTATTAAAGATACTGTTGTATATGTAGAGAAAACATGGGCATTTGGTTCTGGTTCAGATGGGACACATATGCCCTTGAGTCTCTCTGAAGAAATTGTCCTGAAAAGACAGATTATTGTCCTGAAAAGACCAGAATATTTCATTTCATGGCTTCATAACTGTAAGTCAACAGCCCTATGTGTGATTAAAAGTGTCTGAACCACCCAAGATGTGATTGGGATCCTCTCATTCAGATGTATTTATGGGGAGAATTTTGGCCCCAGGGAGTGTCAGGTGAAGGCAAACCCATCACCATGGAGGAGAAGAAAAGGTAGAAGCAGTCCTAGGAGAGGATGCTGGATCTTTGAATAGTCTTTGGACTGTTAGCAGAAAGATAATTCTGTTCATGTCTCTTCAATTGGATGGTTGGGTAATCACACTGGATGAGGTGAAGGGGAGTAAGGTATGAAAAACAGAAGGTACAGTTTAAAATACCTCCTTGTTAGAAATCAGGTTGGGCTTTTCCATTTCTGTTGACTTCACTCTGAGCTCTTTAAGAGTGGTGCCTGCATGCTCAGTTATGTCCGACTCTTTGTGACCCCATAGAGTGTAGCCCACCGGGCTTCTCTGTCCCTGGAATTTTCCAGACAAACATACTGGAATGGGTTGCTATTTACTCTTCCAGGAGATCTTTCCGATCCAGGGATCGAACCTGTGTCTCCTGCATTGGCAGGTGGAGTCTTTACCACAGAACCACCAGGGAAGCCCTTAAGAGCAGTGATAATATAATTTCACAGTGTGCCACAATGCTGTACAATCACTGTGTGTTACCAACCTCTTCAGGTGGATTCTTCCTAATGACAATGTCCTCCCCCCACCCCCACGCCCCCGCACCCCGCCCCGCCAAGTCCATATTTAGGCTTTCTGAAGTGCTGTTGTCATCTTATAGATTTCTGCCATATTTTGAACTCAATATTGATCAAGCTTTTAAAAAATATTCTCCAGATAATTCTTATTTTCTAAGATCTCATTTCATTTCCCTGCAGTATTTATTTACATTCTCATATTTGCTCTAACTTAAAATTCAGGTGCTTGAAAAATTTAATTAGCTATTTGACATGCATCCACTCCTTTTATTTATTTTTTAATTCATTTTTAAATGGAGTATAATTGCTGCACAATGTTATGTTAGTTTCTGCTGTATAACAACATGCATCAGTTATATGTACACATATATCCCCTCCCTTTTGAGCCTTCCTCCCACATCCTCACTCCTTTTAAATCATAGGGACTTGAATGGTCCCATCTCCCATTCCTGTAGCTTTTACCAGTTTATACCTTTTCCTTAAATGACCTAGCTCTGTTTTTTTCTTCAGTTGTGAAATCTCAGCTGACTCTTGTATCTAAGCTGCCTTAAATTAATACAGTGGGGAGGACTCACGGGGTTTTAGTGAGAGTTTTATTATCAGCAAGGCATTAAATCTAGAATGGGTTGTATTCATTTTATAACTTCATCAACAAGCCATCAAATTTATCCAGACTAATTGACTCTTCATAAACAGAAGCCACTCATTGCTTCCTTATTTTTCAGGACAGTAAAAATTTATTTTTTGTGCTAATTTAGGTTCTATTATTTTGCTAGGATTTGGAGAAGCTAAACAATGAGGACCAAGGGCCTTTTTCATCTTCTTTTGAAAATTAGGAACACATTGCTATTCACTATCTTTAGATTCCTCTTTAGGTCTACAGGACTACAAAATAATGTTTGCTCACTTGGAAAATTAATTAGTTATTTCTCAGGGCTTATTGGAACATTGCTTATTGTCTGTAGAAAGTGATTACCTATTCATGAATTCTCTACCTTGTGTTATTTCCTTTTCTGTTTCATGGTCTTTAAAAAAATACAGCAAATCTTCAATTCATTTTTTTGAATGATTATGGAAATTATCTTTAGCAGGGAGATTTTTTGAGCGCTTCAAACTACCCCTCACATAGAAATAATTCAGAGAGAACAAAGCACATGGCTTGTTAGAAAATATAAACTGGAATTTGAAAAGATAAGAATTTTGTAAAATAAAAGTTCAAATATTAAAATGTGTATACCACATTGCCATTGCAAGAAGCATCTAATTCTAGGAAAGTCCTTACTTAGACCTAAATTCTTTCAGTAATTATATGCTGTTTAGTATTGGATTGGATGACCTCACCCAAGCAGAGAAATTGATATATCATGTAATTTAAATGCTGGAGGAATAGCTATAAATTTATGGCTGTGCTCTCAGATATTCCTCTTCCTATTTCTTCTGAAAATATTCTATAATTTCATGGTTTTGGAAACAGGGCCTGATCTATTTTTAAGAAACTTCATCATACAATATCTATTTTATCTTCTTATGACACTAAAGAGAGTAAACCAAACCCTACACCTTAGAACCATACTTCTAGAAGTAGCTACTTAAGACAGTACTTAGGGGCTTTTATAGAATTATTTTCTTTTCCAAAATTCTAAAATCAGGAGATACAATTCATATAGGGCCTAATCATAGTATTCTTAATGTCTGATAACACAGTCTATGATGTATTAATTTATGCTAGTGGCACCTGGTTCACAAGCATTGTTTTCTTATATGGATTACAATGTTGAAAAAAGAGTCACCATCTTTTGAAAATGAATCATTTCCCATAACAAAGTCCAAAATGTGACTTCTTGTAAAAGAATCAAAGATTTGGTGATTTGGTCACAATTAGCCTCCCACCACCAAATATAACAGGGCCTGAGTTGCCCAAGTTGCAAGAATGTTCACCCAGCCTAATGACTCCTATGCTTTACATCCTTGACCTGGTTCACATGGAGAATCACGAGCTGGAAACAAAGACTCCTTTGTTTCATGCTCTGTCTTAGTTTAGCCATGGGACCTGGGGTAAGTGGCTTCATTCTCTGAGCTTTGATGTAAGTTGGGGGTAGTATTTGCTTAGACTGATTGTGTCTAAGATTCTGTTTAGGGCTAATTTTCAACAAAAATATTTTCTACCAAGCACTCATTTCTCTCGTACCTGTCATATCTCTTAAGGTCTACTGGTTTCACGAGGCTATGCTATGGTACATGAAGCATGGCAATGCCGTCATACAAAGTGTAGCAGCCCACTATTGCATGGCAGTGCTGTGTAACAAATCACTCTTAACTCAATGGCTTAGAGTGTGTATTTTATTCTCATGTTATAGTTGCTTCTGGTTTGGCTGATCTAGGCTGGCTGAGTGGCTTTACTTTAAGCTGCATGTTGGCTCAGTTTGTCTCTAATCCATGAGTTTGGTTTAGATCTTCTCCATATTTATTTTTTTTGGGAGCCAAAGTTGAAGTGGCAGTGGCTACCTGAGGCATACTCTTCTTAGGACTTATCATTGGAGCTCAAAATCCATCCAAGCCATGGAACAACACTTATGGCTGCCACTGCATCATGTCCACTAGTATTCCATTTGTCAAAGCAAGTCACATTGCCAAGCTTAACTTGGCTTACACCAGGAGAGTAAAGGGAAATAATATTTGTTGAACAGCAATCCAGACCATATACCAAATGAATTCCAACATCTATAGACATTTTAATTGAAAAGTGTATTTTCACAAGTCAATTTAAATGATTGAAAACCTATATGATTGACTTCAGACTTTTTAATTTAAAGGGTGAGTTTTAAAATTAATATCTTCGATATATCTGTGGTATATTGTTCTAAAATGTTGGGAAAGAACATTTCAATAATTTAATTTTTGTGTGGAAGAATGAATCACTCTCCTCATAGAGGCCTCAAGAATTAGAGTGGGTGTCCTTCTGGACATTTTCTTCAGAATAGCCAAGTAGACATTGCTGGGGTCTGAATCTGACTTAAAAGGCAATGTTTCAGTTTGAGGATGATGGAGGTAAGGCTGATTTTGGCTCAAAATGCATCAACTCAGGCTAAGCCATAATACAGTGTGTGAAACCTATAGTTGATAAAAGATAATGGAATCTAGTTATGTGACCTTAGACTTTTGAACACATTCCAGATTGTAACAATCAGAATAATTTCTATTCTTCTCCATCTTCCTCCTCCTTCCTCACTCCTTCTCATTCTCCTCCCTCTTCCTCCTTCTTTTTGACTTCTTCCTCTTTCCTCTCATCAGTTATTTGTCTGTGGATGTTAAGAAAAATCATTCCATGTTCATGTGTCCAAACAGCTATGATAGCTCCAAGTCTTATGTCACAAATTCATGTCTGGTGACTTGTTGATGATGGCTTGACTCAGCTGTTTGAAGTATAGGGCAGCAAAGTCAAGTCATGGGTTCAGTCTTCACAAGGGAAAGTCAGCTAGGCATTTTACTAAGTAGCAGTGTGTAAATTCCAGGATTCAATGGTGAATAAAAATAAATCTTTGCCAAGATATACACCTATGTTAGAGCAAGTCTTCATATTTCTTTCAATGACAAGAAAGGAGGGCTCTTGTTCTCAGTTCCACATGAAATGCCTTGCCCACAGTACGTTATGTATAATTACATTGTTTCTTCAAGGTGCCTTTATTATTTCTCCTCTCCTCTTTCCCAGGAGACATGCACCAGGAGGAACTGGCAAGTTCAGTTGGCAAGAACAGATGAATAAATAAGAAGCATGAGCTTGCGTCTTTTAGCTGAGGCGATTTGTCAAAAACCACAGCAGTGTGGCTATGTTCAGATTTAAGGGTTATATTCAGCCTTAATCAAGGGGATTTTTTTCAAAAAGCTAAATCAATGAACAAATTGAAGAAAAGATTTTGGTAGAACATGAAGTCAATCATTCTCGTGTGGCTGAATATATTGGCCTGAAGGCATTCCAGTAATAGGTTAGAGCATTAGACAATGGTGAGTTACCTACTTATATTTGTCTAGTTTATTGAGTGAGTGGTATTGAGTCAGGAATCCCATGAAGAATAATGAGATTTGACACTCGAGAGAGAACAAAATACCTGAGCAAGAGACCTCTGCGGTCAGCTACTTGCTATGAGGTCATCAGGTGGTAAATAAGGATAACCTGGGTCTATAATACATCTGAGTTTATGATGTATTAGTAATTTTCAACATTGTTGTTTTATTATGTAGATGTCAATGATGTATATTATATCTCCCTGGTAATTACTGTTTTCCTCTTCAAATCTCCTCTTCACCTTTCCCCAATGTGTGCTATGCCCTGGGAGGCTGACTTTTATGGGTCACATCAATGAGATTCATTGCTTTATGGCATCCCATTGCATTCAGTCAATGGGAAGAACTGTTGAAACAAATTGGAGAGTAGGGCAGGAGGTTTTTATTTTCTAGGCTCCTTCCCTTTTGGGTCACCATGTATTGACTTCATCCCTTTTCTAAATGCCACAGCTTTGTTGTGGAGCCCTCTCCGTATGATGTATGTGTTGATCGCTTAGTCATGTCTGACTTTTTGTGACCCTATGCACTGTAGCTTGCCAGGCTCCTCTGTCCATGCAAGAATACTGGAATGGGTTGCCATTTCCTTCACCAGGGTATCTTCCTGACCCAGGGATTGAGCCCAGGTCTCCTGCACTGCATGTGGATTTCTTACCATCTGAAGCACTGGGGAAGCCCCCTCCTCTCCAATTCCAGTGACCACTCCCTTACTTCGTTTCTTCAGGCTGAAAGGACAAGGGCTCCCATAGGTTTCTAGTCCTGGGAGCTCAATTATGTTCATTGGATTTTCTTGATCCTTCCATACATTTGTAATACATTGTCCCTTAATACATTGTCCTTAATTACCCATCTGCATATTCCATCTCTTCTTTGCTAACATCTTGACCAACATACTACCTATGTCAGAACATAGAATACATGTGTATTAAAGTTATTACATATTTAAATGCAGCACTTATGATAAATATAATCAAAACAAACCTCAGCCTCCTGGGAGGGCAGCTGAATATAAATAGCCAAGATAAAAACAAATAAGAACAAAAATGTGACATACATTGGGGCAAATGCAATAATATTAAGAAAAACCATATTAGGAGGCATAAAATGGGAAAATCAGAATTTGGGAGAAGTTCCCAGGACAAAATACCAGAATTCAAAATTGTGAATAGTCAGGAAATCCTAACATTGAGAGCTAGGAAACAAGAGATACAGAAACAGAGAAAGAGGTAAGTAAAGAAAGTGTGTGTGTATGTGTGTGTGTGTGAAGGGCATAAAGTGCTGGGTTAGAGGTTGCAGGACGTTGTTGGATGACAGCACTCAGAAGCATCTAGAATCCATGTGGTGGCTCTGTCCATGGTGCTGGCCAAGTCCCTGCTACTGCATGGACTGCCCCTGTCCCTCTGAGGATGAGAGGAGCTGAAAGAATTCTGAATGCTTGACTGATGTGCCTTCAGACTTCTCTGAAAATTACTTTGTACTAAAGGCATCCTCCAGAAGAGCAAACTGTATCAGGCTAAAAGAAGGGGAGTAATACCATCCATCTCCCAGTTATTACGCATTTGTACGTGATTGATACTAACATTACTGCTGCCAGCAATTGATCTAAGCATATTACCATGCTAAAACAATTTACCACAACATAGGCACAAATGCGAGAACTCTGAAGAGCAGTTTCAAAATAAGAGGCCAAGGTGAGAATAAAATAATATGATGGAATTACTCCAAATGTCTGTACACAAATACAGGACTGAATTTCTACTGTTCCTTCCATAATTTTTTTTTTTCTGGGCTGAAAAATGATTGTGTAATGGCATGCCCAAAAATAGTTTTTAAAAGTTAAAGGATAGAGCTTCCCTGGTGGCTCTGTGGTAAGGAATCCGCCTACCAATGCAAGCAACATGAGTTCAATCCCTGATCCCGGAGGATCTCATATGCCTCAGAGAAACTATGCCCAAGCACCACAACTATTGAGCTGCAGCTATGAAGTCCAATTGACTGTGCACCCTAGAGCCCATGCTCTGCAACAAGAGGAGCCACTGCAATGAGACACCTGCACACAACAACTAGAGAGTAGACACTGCTTGCGGCAACTAGAGAAAACCCTGTGTAGCAACAAAGACTCAGCACAGGCAAAAATTAATAAATAAATAAAATTATTTAAAACATTAAGTTTAAAGGATAGGCTAAGGTACAAATAAGTCAGCTTATACCACAAAGGATACTTCTGTGTTTTGGGAAGAAATCAAAATTTAAATCTAAAGTTTTACCTTTTACATAAGTGTTACTTATAACAACACTAACCAAGGGAAAGAGATAGCTCTTTAAAGTCTCTTAGTCTGATCATTATTAGAGAACCAAAGAATGTAGCTTCTCAGGAAACTATCTAATGTATTGTCAATGAGAAAATTTATGCATCTGGCAGTCTTGAGAAGTTTTGGAGAGTGGATGTTAAAGATCTTCAGTTTAAAATGTTGCATTTAATATTAATGGGAGTGTGGTAATGACTTCTTAGACTAGAATGAACTGGTGTGAAACTGGGAAAAGAAAACTGGGAGAAATTGCAACAAGGAGAAGAAAATTAAGCTGATGAGATCACCAAACAGAAGAAGAAGGTATCTTCCGAGTTTTGTGATCATGTTTT
Organism: Tragelaphus eurycerus; assembly: GCA_935064755.1. Taxonomy (NCBI): domain Eukaryota; kingdom Metazoa; phylum Chordata; class Mammalia; order Artiodactyla; family Bovidae; genus Tragelaphus; species Tragelaphus eurycerus. The sequence continues at coordinate 314,476 of CAKXYN010000301.1, forward strand.
CAAAAAGCACTGAATACACCTCCTATCACAATTCCAGCCACCATCACTTGGAAAGGCAAGTACTTGAAAGACCTTGTGTCCAACCTTGTACCTTTCATCCTCCAGTTTTGGAAAAGTATCTGGTGTGGTGACAGGATTTAGGTTCCCAGCCTTATCATAAAGATGCTGGACAAGTTGTGTAACCTCTTGAAACATCATTTTGTCCCCCAAACACAAGCTATCTTGTTCACAAGATTACATTGGATTTTAAATAAGCACACATGAATGTAAGAGAGACAAACATATATAAAAAGTAACCCAGAGATCTCCATGGACTCTTCCAGCCTTTGGGATCTATATAGAATTGTCCCAAGCCCCAGTTAGATGGCCTGGGGTATCCTAATCCCCCTCAAGGTATCTGAAAGTTCCTGAAGACTGCTTTATCATAGACATGTTCACTCCTAGACTCTTCGTATCCATTTGCCAGAGTCCGAGCTTGCTTTGCTCACCACAGGACAGGCCAATAAATCAGAAACAAGGTACTGATGCAAGGAAAACCTGGCTGATGAAGAAGTGGCAGACTAATGTCTCAAAATAACCATCTTATTGGGGTCTGGATGCCAGGTTCTTTTATTGAATAAAGATGGGGAAAGGTGAGGAAACAAAGTAAAAAGGCCATTAATCTTGTAAATATCTCCTAGAATGGCAAGCCTCAGGCAGGGGATGTGTTCATCTCTTCCTTCCTGCCATCCAAAAGTAGACAGGATTCTGAACAAAGGCACTTTAGTTTAACAGTCAGGCAGAGAGGCAGGATTCTCTAAGGCCAGCCATTATGTATGATTATAATAACAAAAGCAATGAAAAGCAAGTTAAAGAAACAATTCCAACATTGGAGTCAGAATTGGTTTTTCTCTGCAATGCGCTGACAGCCTTTCACAACATTATTAACTCAGATATGGAACTCAAGAGTCCCTTGAATTTTCTCTCTCAAACCTGTATATTCAAACCATGAAGGTACTGAAGAGTATGTTTGCTTGTGCACTTAGCAGGAGGTACCCTCTGTAGAAATCATGTGAATTATAGAAAGTGAAAATACTTTTCCTGTTATATTGATTTAATGACTACTAACAAATTGATCATACAATAACAGAACCATGGAAACTTCCTTGTGTTACTTGCTCAGTGATGTCCAACTCTGCAACTCCATGGGCTGTAGCCTGCCAGGCTCCTCTGTACATGGAATTCTCCACGCAAGAATACTTGACTGGGTAGCCATTCCCTTTTCCTGGCAATCTTCCCAACCCAGCCCAACCCAGGGATCAAACCTGGGTCTCCTGCAATACAGGAAAACTCTTTACTGTCGAACCACTTAAGAAGGTACAAAAATAAATAACTAGAACTCAAAGACTACTCAAATCAGATCAGATTAGATCAGATCAGTTGCTCAGTCGTGTCTGACTCTCTGTGACCCCATGAATTGCAGCACGCCAGGCCTCCCTGTCCATCACCAACTCCTGGAGGTCACTCAGACTCACATCCATCGAGTCAGTGATGCCATCCAGCCATCTCATCCTCTGTCATCCCCTTCTCCTCCTGCCCCCAATCCCTCCCAGCATCAGAGTCTTTTCCAATGAGTCAACTCTTCGCATGAGGTGGCCAAAGTACTGGACTTTCAGCTTTAGCATCATTCCTTCCAAACAAATCCCAGGGTTGATCTCCTTCACAATGGACTGGTTGGATCTCCTTGCAGTCCAAGGGACTCTCAAGAGTCTTCTCCAACACCACAGTTCAAAAGCATCAATTCTTTGGTGCTCAGCCTTCTTCACAGTCCAACTCTCACATCCATACATGACCACAGGGAAAACCATAGCCTTGACTAAACGAACCTTTGTTGGCAAAGTAATGTCTCTGCTTTTGAATGTGCTGTCTAGGTTGGTCATAACTTTCCTTCCAAGGAGTAAGCGTCTTTTAATTTCATGGCTGCAATCACCATCTGTAGTGATTTTGGAGCACAGAAAAATAAAGTCTGACACTGTTTCTACTGTTTCCCCACCTATTTCCCATGAAGTGATGGGACAAGATGCTATTATCTTCGTTTTCTGAATGTTGAGCTTTAAGCCAACTTTTTCACTCTCCTCTTTCACTTTCATCAAGAGGCTTTTTAGTTCCTCTTCACTTTCTGCCATAAGGGTGCTGTCATCTGCATATCTGAGGTTATTGATATTTCTCCCGGCAATCTTAATTCCAGCTTGTGCTTCTTCCAGCCCAGCATTTCTCATGATGTACCCTGCATATAAGTTAAATAAGCAGGGTGACAATATACAGCCTTGACATACTGCTTTTCCTATTTGGAACCAGTCTGTTGTTCCATGTCCAGTTCTAATTGTTGCTTCCTGACCTGCATACAGGTTTCTCAAGAGGCATGTCAGGTGGTCTGGTATTCCCATCTCTTTCAGAATTTTCCACAGTTTATTGTGATCTACACAGTCAAAGGCTTTGGCATAGTCAATAAAGCAGAAATAGATGCTTTTCTGGAACTCTCTTGCTTTTTTGATGATCCAGCAGATGTTGGCAATTTGATCTCTAGTTCCTCTGCTTTTTCTAAAACCAGCTTGAACATCAGGAAGTTCACGGTTCACGTATTGCTGAAGCCTGGCTTGGAGAATTTTGAGCATTACTTTACTAGCGTGTGAGATGAGTGCAATTGTGCGGTAGTTTGAGCATTCTTTGGCATTGCCTTTCTTTGGGATTGGAATGAAAACTGACCTTTTCCAGTCCTGTGGCCACTGCTGAGTTTTCCAAATTTGCTGGCATATTGAGTCCAGCACTTTCACAGCATAATCTTTCAGGATTTGGAATAGCTCCCCTGGAATTCCATCACCTCCACTAGAGCTACATAAATGCTAACTGATGCAGTTCAGTGAAATGTTACAGGGAGAAAACACTGAGAACTAGAGATAAAATTATTCTATCTCAGTCATGACTTGTTCATGTCAATAGAGAATAAATCGAACAAATCTGTGATGTGCTCATTCTTGAGCACTTAGAAAATGTTTTAATGAAAAAAAATATGTTCAGAACACATGGCCCAGGCTTTGAACTTACGTAAGTTGTTTTTAGCTAACAGCTCCTCCTTTTCTTAGAAATTTGGCTTATTAAAAGTTTTTCTGTTCATGAACAAAATAAAGTACAGGGCATTTAATACATTTCTTTTTGAAACTTGAGGTCTGTCTTACTTGGTTCCTGTGTTTAGCGGTTTGTGGACTGTCTATTTTGATGATTTTGGTCATAATTTTTTGGATAAATGTGTTATGGAGGATGCAAGACAAGGAGTACAACCCTTCTTTCTTGCCATGTTTCAGCGCAGATCATTGATACCTTGACCCCATTTACAAAATAAGGGGCTGTGCTTTCATGATCAGAACAAGCTTACACCTTCTCACCAGAGTCCAATGTATGGACAATAAAATGAAGACCTTAATTATGCAGTGGAATTAAAAGCAATATGTTAAAGGAATGTCTTGCAATGGATGTGTGAGAGGACATATAATGTTCTGGCCCAATTCAAGGCTGGATTTGTGTGTATTTGAAGGAGGAAGACTTCCCAGGCATACTAGGATGAAGTCCCAGAACCAAGATGTCAGTGGCAGTGTGCTTGGCAGCTTTAAGCAACCATGTGGAATCTCTCATCTTACTATTACACAGTTCTGGCAGGGTGAGGGTCCCACTTCAGTTGCAGGATGTGCTTGGCTTTCAAATTGCTCTGAAGGCTCCAATATATCCACTCATGGCAGTGCTTCTAGAGGCCAGCTTGGTGACTGGCCCCTCACCTTCCATCTCTCCTTTTTGGACCCTTTCTTCTCCAGCACCTCCCACACTCCTGCAAACTTGAATTATTGTAATAAACTCCTTATTCCATAGCGCTCAGAGTGGTTATGCTTTCTAAATTCTTCCCTTATATTATCAGTACATGGGATTACATTTTTAGACCACGTCAACTTAATCTCCTCAAGAAACTATTTGAAGTGAAATGGATTTTGATGTTAACCTCTCAGCTTGTTAGGCAAGTTACTTATGAAAAGATCTATGTAAAAACCTGAATTAAAAATGACATTGGTATCAGGAGACCTGTTCATCGTGTCACTCAACATTATCTTTATAAGATTTCATGTGAGAAGAATATCACTATTTCTGGCTATTTATTTATCTCACTATTTATTTCTTTTGAAGCATTTGGTATACTTTTTCCTTTTCAGGACATTCAATTTTTGCCCTTGCTTCTGGGAGGCTCAGAGATGTATGTGATGCATAATGACAAGAAATATCTTCACTTCCAATGTATTTGCTTATTCCTCTTTATTATGCATTTAATTAATCCCATTTGATCTTAAAGTATACTTGCTTTTTTCTCTAACTTGTGACAGGTAGGAAATGGTTGTGACAGAACAAAGCAATGACAAAATCTGTTTATTCAGTGACTACCTAGCATCATCTGGGCTTGACATTCTCTATATCATTCTCTCTATCTTATTTTTTTCTTCCATTTCACGTACAAGGAAGCTGAGTTGCCACTAGATCAGGAGTTGCTAAATGGACAATGACAAGAATTGGGACTTTTAATCTGTCTCTACTATGTCAGACTGTCTTAGTGGCTGAAAGAGTCAGATATATACACACAAGTCTCAGTGAAATAAAACTAAGCATTTCCATCCTTCTTAACCTGACTCAAGCATGAGGACCTTTACATGGGTCCCTTCTTTTTCTGGCAGAGAAGTTTGTAATTATGAGTGAAACAGAAAGCAAACATGTCTCGAAATGGAAGTTGGTGATGAAAATAATGAAGTTGATGGTGATAATACAGAAAATGGTGGTGATGAAGCTGATGAAGACGTTGGTGGTGATGAAGAGCTATGATTCACTTGAGTTGCAAACAAAAGCTGTGATTATTTTCAGTCACTTTACCCTCTCCTTATGTATACATTTTCAAGAGTTGCAGCATATGGGAACTTATAGCATAATTCATGAATTTTTATTACTGTAAGCCTCTTGAGAAAGTGAAAGTGGAGAGGAAAAGGGCGCCAACAGCGAAGATCATGGCATCGTCCCACAGAGGGCCCACTGAGAGGTGACGCAGAAAGACGCACCGAGAGAGACCCAGAAGCCGACCCCAGCGCCGGAGAGAGGAGAGGAGAGAAGGAGAGAGAAGGAGGAAACGAGCAAAAGAAAGAGAGGAACAGGACGAAGACAAGAAGAAGGGAGGGAGGGGGGGAGGAGAGGGGAAGAGAAGAGGCACGACCAGGAGCAGAGACCGGGAGCGGTGAGGAAGCGTGATCTGATTGATCTGATGGAATATACTTCCCGACTTCAGTAATCATGTAAAATAGTTAAAATGATTAACTGAGTGCTCACTGTATATCAGGCACTGTTCTAGGTATTTTATACAGATTGACGTATTTCATATTTACCCTCATTTTACAAATGCCAAAACCAAGACAAAGTTACTCTTCTGACCAAGATCACAGAGCTAGTAAGTGGTGGAGCTAGAATTCCAACCCAGGGAGTCTGGCCCCCAGGTTTCTGTTCTTAGGCATGATTTTCATGCCTCCTTCTCTTTCTGATGACCAAGAAAAAGAGCAGATTTGGATTCATGTTTGGATTCCGTAACTTCCTAGCTGTGTGACCTTGAGCTTAATCTCTTTAATTCTTAGTTTCTCTGAGGTTCTTTTAAGTGCCAAGAGATAGGATTCTTCTGAAGCAACAATTTACTTACTTGCTGAGCACCTACGAGCACAGAAGTAAGCTAGGTGCCATGAGCTGAAAAATTAAACCACTATTCAAGAGTTTTGCTCACAAATATAAGCATAAAGATACTCAAAATACATGCTTAATTGGAATAAATTTTCTGCAGCTGGTTTTCAAATCTTCCAGCTTCCCACAGGAAGACAAGAAAGGCTCTCATAGAAGAAACACTTCTCTTTTGCTCTTCCCTTTCTTCCTGAAACCCACTACATCCTTGTCTTAGAGAATTTTATTTATTGTATTCTGTTGGCAATGTTAACACCTCTGAACATATACCATCTACGTTCACCTTTACAAGTCAATAATATCCCCTAGGACCCTCACTCTGAATGACCCTCAGTGTGAGACCTGGACACTGACTTTTCAGAGAACTGTGGAGGGTCTGATGAGTGGCAGAGCACGATGGATGTGATTTCATATCCCTATGTTAAGACCATTGGAGAAGGAAATGGCAACCCAGTCTTGTATTCTTGCCTGGAGAATCCCATGCACGGAAGACCCTGGCAGGCTACAGTCCATGGCTTACAAGAGTTGGACACAACTTAGTGATGGACCCGACATTAAGACCATTGGGAAAACAGCACCCTGATCATGACATGGAAGTGAGTCTGAGTGTAGAAGACTGGCTCCAGGAAGACTTGAGAGGCTGTGAGTTGGCTCTGAGCAAGGGGAAGGCAGCAGTTCCAAGAGACAGATTGTAGCTGTTCTTTTTTTTCTCTTCCTTGAGTTTGGTGGCAATAAGGCATATGGCATGGATCACCCAGCCTGATCAGCTTCAGACTGTTAAATAGTCTCCAGGACATATGAAGACAGCAGTCACACATCCAATAAAGAGCAGCCACAGAACGAAGAAGGCAATTGTTTCTGGTGACTGCAATTCTGTCCCAATCCGTGCAATCACCAAGGGAGAGCAAACGAAAAAGAATGACTTAAGTGATGCTGCCGTTTGGAGCCTCTGGGTTTCTGCTCAGTTGGCAAGAATTGAGCAGCAGACAGGAGACTTGATCGCTTCCAAGTTGAGCACTCTTGAGGCACGGCTTAAACAAGATCAGGTGCTTTATCTTTCTTATAGCACTAAATTTATTTATCAGGAAGTGTACAAAGTTAGTAGAAAATCTGGCCCTATAATTGTTTTCAGCATTCTAACTGTGTTTATTTCATCTTTACTTTACATTGGAGTTTAGTTCAGTTCAGTTCAGTTGCTCAATCATGTCTGACTCTTTGCAATCCCATGGACTGCCTCCCTGTCCTTCACCAACTCCCAGAGTTTACCCAAACTCATGTCCATTGAGTCAGTGATGCCATCCAACCATCTCATCCTCTGTTGGCCCCTTCTCCCCCTGCCTTCAATCTTTCCCAGCATCAGGGTCTTTTCAAATGAGTCAGTTCTGCGCATAGGTGACCAAAGTATTGGAGTTTCAGCTTCAGCATCATTCCTTCCAATGAGTATTCAGGACTGATCTCCTTTAGGATAGACTCATTGGATCTCCTTGCAGTCCAAGGGACTCTCAAGAGTCTTCTCCAACACCACAGTTCAAAAGCATCAATTCTTTGGCACTCAGCTTTTTTCATAGTCCAACTCTCACATCCATACATGACCACTGGAAAAACCATAGCTTTGACTAGACAGACCTTTGTTGACAAACTAATGTCTCTGCTTTTTAATATGCTATCTAGGTTGGTCATAACTTTCCTTCCAAGGAGTAAGCATCTTTTAATCTCATGGCTGTAGTCACTATCTGTAGTGATTTTGGAGCCCCCAAAATGAAGTCTGTCACTGTTTCCACTATTTTCCCATCTATTTCCCATGAAGTGATGGGACCAGATGCTATGATCTTAGTTTTCTGAATGTTGAGCTTTAAACCAACTTTTTCACTCTCCTCTTTCACTTTCATCAAGAGGTTCTTTAGTTCTTCACTTTCTGCCATAAGGGTGGTGTCATCTGCATATCTGAGGTTCTTGACATTTCTCCCAGAAATCTGGATTCCCGCTTGTGCTTCTTCCAGCCCAGTGTTTCTCATGATGTACTCTGCATGTAAGTTAAATAAGCAGGGTGACAATGTACAGCCTTGACATACTCCTTTTTCTATTTGGAATCAATCTGTTGTTCCGTGTCCAGGGTAGAACTGATTAATGTTGTGTTAGTTTTAGGTGTACAGCAAAGTGATTCAGTTATATATATATATGTATATATATATACATGTATCTATTCTTGTTCTTTTCCCATTTAGGTTATTACAGAGTATTGAGCAGAGTTTCCTGTGCTATACAACAGGTCCTTGTTGGTTATCCATTTTAATTATAGCAGTGTGTACATGTCCGTCCTAGACTCCCAATCTGTCTGTTCTTCCCAAACCTATTCCCCCCTGGTAACGGTAATTTCATTTCCTAAATATGTGAATCTGTCTCTGTTTTGTAAATAAGTTCATTTGCATCATTTTTTTAGACTCCACATATAAGCAATACCATATTGTATTTGTGTTTCTCTGACTTACTTTACTTGTTATGATAATCTTCAGGTCTATCCTGAAGATGGCATCATTTCATCCTTTTTATGGCTGAGTAATATTTCAGTGCATATACGTCTGCATGTATGTATGTATGTATGTATATATATATATGTACATATACACATGTTTACGTATATGGACATGAGTTTGAATAAGCTCTGGGAGTTGGTGATGGACAGGGAAGCCTGACATGTTGCAGTCCATGGGGTTGCAAAGAGTTGGACACAACTGAGCAGCTGAACTGAACAGTAGTATGTATATATGTTTCTGTATGTATGTACATATATATATATGTATGTTTATATATATTCTTTATCCATTCATCCTTCAATGGAAATTTAGATTGCTTCCATGTCTTGGCTATTATAAAGCAGCACTGCAGTGAATATTGAGGTGCATGTATCCTTTCAAACCATGTTTTTCTCCAGATATATGCCTAGGAGTGGGATCACAGGATCATATGGTAACTGTATTTTTATTTTCTTAAAAAAACCTCTATACAGGTGCTTTTTCTTTAAACAAGGGAGTGGTGTTTTTGATAGTATGCTTTCTAAGTATCTATTTTTCCAATTGTGGAATACCATCCCAGCTGGGTGGAACATTCTTAGAACGAAGTCTGAAAATCTAGGAAAAGATGATTTCCTCCCAAGGTTTCTTCTTGCCTATGCATATACACCCGACCTTGCAGTTTAGTGTAGGGGATGTGGTCTAGTCTGGATTGGTACTCCAATTTGATGCTGCTGGTGGAAGTCAAGAGGGAAGGACCTGATCACACCCCTCAGAAGGGGCTACCTGCAAGAGCTGGGGTTGATTGGCAGGTGGGAAAGCAAGTGGTACTCTTAGTTGAGCAGGGGTTTTGAATTTGAATAAGGGGAGAAGAGGAGTGAGTGCTGGTTGCCTGATGTGCATGCACATGTGTGTGTGTGTGTGTGTGTATTTTGAGGGGAGAGAAACAAATACTTTTTCTACTTTGTATTTGCTCAAAAGTGATTGTACAATTGATTGGAGTTACCAAAGTTTTTCTCGTTAGAATATAAGGGGAACTACCAGGAAAGCTCAACATTCAGAAAACTAAGATCATGGCATCTGGTCCCATCACTTCATGGCAAATAGATGGGGAAACAGTGGAAACAGTGACAAACTTCATTTTTTGGGCTCCAAAATCACTGCAGATAGTGAGTGACTACAGCCATGAAATTAAAAGATGCTTACTCCTTGGAAGGAAAGTTATGACCAATGACCAACCTAGATAGCATATTAAAAAGCAGAGACATTAGTTTGTCAACAAAGGTCCATCTAGTCAAGGCTATGGTTTTTCCAGTAGTCATGTATGGATGTGAGAGTTGGAATATAAAGAAAGCTGAGTGCCAAAGAATTGATGCTTTTGAACTGTGGTGTTGGAGAAGACTCTTGAGAGTCCCTTGGACTGCAAGGAGATCCAACTGGTCCATCCTAAAGGAAATCAGTCCTGAATGTTCATTGGAAGGACTGATGTTGAAGCTGAAACTTCAATATTTTGGCCACCTGATGCGAAGAGCTGACTCATTTGAAAAGACCCTAATGTTGCGAAAGATTGAGGGCAGAAGAAGAGGACAACAGAGGATGAGATGGTTAGATGGCATCACCAACTCAATGGACATGAGTTTGGGTAAACTCCGGGAGTTGATGATGGACAGGGAGGCGTGGCGTGCTGCAGTTCATGGGGTTGCAAAGAGTCAGACATGACTGAGAGACTGAACTGAACTGAACTAGGAAAGTTAAGAGATATGTGGCTTACTTTTCATTACCTACCCTTACTTCCCATAAGCCACTGCTTTGTTCTGAACTCATTTCTTTCTTTTCTGAGGTGTCAGCAAAGTGTGCGTGCGTGCGTGTGTGTGTGCACGTGTGTGTGTGTGTGTGTACGTGCGTGCACTGTTCTCCCTGAGACCTCAAGTGTCTGAGAATACTTTTTGCCGTTGCAATTAAACTGTAGTTTTGCCGAATGTAACTTTTACTGGTAGATTCTAAGTTTGAAAGTGTTACTCCATCTTCTTTCTTCCTTTAGATTTTTTTAATATAAAAACTTGTGCTCATATTTACTAAATTATTTTTGAAGCAACCCTTGAAAAACCAGTCAGTTGTATAACTGAGGAAAGACATCAATAATAAGGCTTAGCAAACTGCTTCAGCACCACAAAACAATCTTCACTCTCCTAAGACATTTTTACACTTTAATATTCTTCCCATTTCTCATCTCTTAAAAAATGACTTTAAGTTATTCTATCTGTGAGGATATATTTTTTCTGATCTGATATTCCTATAACTGTACAGGCTATCAAAATAAAACAAAAGCACATGGTTCTTAAGAACAGAGTGGAAATTCCTGGATATTAATCTACCTACTGATTTTTGCAATTATTATAACCAAATGTGTCTGAACTGAAGTATTCAACTAAGTTATTTTGAAAAATGCATTATGAAAAAAAAAGAAGAATGCATTATGACTTCAGTAATATTTCTGTTTCAATCGGCTGCCCAAATAGCTGTTAGTTAAATTATATCTGTGCATTTGCAATTAGTGTAGAATTGGTTAATTGATGTAGCTTGTGTTGTGGAAGAAACAGTTTCTTGATTTGGGGATATGGGAAAATAATGTAATTGTAAATGCCATATTATTTATCTCTTTTTTTGAAATAAGCAACACAGTCGTCAAATCGAAGAAATAGTAGAATCATACTTTTCATCATAATATCCTACCTTTAAAGAATCAGGTAAAATGGCTTTGTTCTGCTTTCTTAGCCATTACATCCTGTCTAATGCCTAAATGTCTCTAATTGCACAGTGAGATTTGTATCACTCACTGCTTTCTAGTTGTATGCAATGTCTTGAAGGATGTAACTAATATTTGTTATGTAACATTTAAAGTGTAACTGTTTATACACACACACACACAGAGCATACCACACCATGACTTTTCCATAATTTACACAATCATTTTCATTTGTAAAACTACCTTAAATATTTGTATGGAAAAGCAGCTCTTAATAAAATAAGGCAATACATTTGTGGGTGTTCTAGGACAGATGCTTAGAAGCAGGCCAAAAAAGGATTCACGTGTAAGTAGTCTGGAAGATGTGCTCCTGAAGCATTCTGATGAAGGAATCGGGGAAGTGAGACAAGAGACAAGGGGGAAGCGGATGGAACAGTTGTGTAATTTCAAGTAAAATCTCCACCTGGTCCTGCGGGGAAGATCTGGAGTATAAATTACAACTCAAATTCGTCTTAACTGGAGACAGAAGAGCTGTGTCCTCAGGCTGTGCTTTGAAATTTGCCAGTCTTTACCCAGTCCTGGTTGCTCATTCCTGCTACCTGCCTGCTCATCACTGCCCCCACCTCCACCCCACCCCCACAGTCACCTGCACTTGCTTTGCTGGGTCTTTGCTGAGGCTGAAGGGCTCCTCTAGTGGTGATGAGCAGGCTTGGTTGCCTCACGGCATAAGCGATCTTCATTCCCTGACCAGAAATCCAATCTGCATCCCCTGCGTTGAATGGCGAACTGTTAACCACCGGAGCACACGCGAAGTCCCTGCCCTTGCTACTTTTGCAGGGTTTAAGCTGATAAGAGAAGAGGCAGGTAATTTTGAGAACCTTGCACTTTGGTTACTGCTGTTGTGAAAGAAAAGTGAAAGTGTTAGTCGCTCAGTGGAGTCCAACTCTTTGCGATCACATGGACCATAGCCTGCCAGGCTCCTCTGTCCATGGAATTCTCCAGGCAAGAATACTGGAGTGGGTTGCCATGCCCTTCTTCAGGGGATCTTCCCGACCCAGTGATCGAACTCAGATCTACCTCACTGTAGGCAGATTCTTTACCATCTGAGCCACCAAAACAATGAATAACTAAATGAACTAAAAGAGATTGGAGAAATCTTTGTTGTTTGTTCTTGGCAGTTTCCCTAATCCTCCATTATTCAAAAGTTGGGTCCTTTATGACTTGCTTTGTCTATGGGTTGTGTTTTTCTGCCACTTCTTTGGCCAAGTATTTTTTTAAGCATTTCATTGCTAATTAGCAGAGAGAGAGGGGAACCATGCAAGAAGCATAAAAAATATTTTGTGTGGCAGTAAACCTTAAATTGGCTAGTTAAATTAAGTCTTTGCCTAATCCATAATATGTTTTCTCCTGCCACTCTTTTGTTCTATCGGCACATTTGAAGAGTTTGTTCTTTTTTTATGAAAACACACACACACATCCACAAACATCAGAATTTGTATGCTCTTTGCTCAATGTGGGTAGAGTTTTCTATTTTTCTCTGTGATGTAACAAAAAGAGATGGAGGTTAAATATCTAGAGACCTGCTGCTTTGCCTTTAAATCTGTGATGACCGTCATTTTGTCACTGTCTCCTAAGGTTTCAGTTTCTTATTTAGTTTTATATAGTGTGAAGTTGGAAAAGATGCTTAGTTAAGTTCCTCCTGGATTTAAAAACCATGGGATTTCCCAGCTCTTCCAGTGTCACTTGACAATTTAGTACATGAGCTGTGCATTTTCCTTTATCTTGACTGTGAAATGTCCAGATTCCAGGCACCTAACCCCTAGAAGATGTATCATCTAGTTAAAGCTTGACTAACTTTGACAATATCTTCAAAGATATGAGACAAAGGACTAAAAATTTTTTTCTGTAATTGTACCACTTTTAGATACCTATCTTGTGGTATAGCTTCTTCAACCAGGACACTACTATAGTCAAACCTATGGTTTTTCCAATAGTCATGTATGGAAGTGAGAGTTGGAATATAAAGAAGGCTGAGTGCTGAAGAACTGATGCAAAAGCATCAAAAACTGCCATGCTGGAGAAGACTCTTGAGAGTCCCTTGGATGGCAAGGAGATCAATTCAGTCGATCTTAAAGGAAATTAACCCTGAATATTCATTGGAAGGACTGATGCTGAAGCTCTAAAACTTTGGCTACCTGATGCGAAGAGCCTACTCATTGATAGGTCTTGATGCTGGGAAAGATTGAGGGCAAGAGGAGAAGGGGGTGGCAGAGGATGAGATGGTTAGATACCATCACTAACTCAATGGACAGTTTGAGCAAACTCCAGGAGATAGTGAAGGACAGGGAAGCCTGGCCTGCTGCAGTTCATGGGGCCCCAAAGAGTTGGACATGACTAGGTGACTGAACAGCAACAATCACATGAATAATGTTTGAAATATCACTTAAACATATGCATCATTCTTTAAAACATCAACTTTATCCTAGGGCTTTCCCTAGTACAAGTCTTGGTTCTATATATTTTACCATGAAACATCAATCCATTTGCTATGCCAAATTCAGTTCATCAATCTCATCCAACCAGAATATAATGGGGGGGCGGGGTGGGGAGGGAAGAATAACTCAACAGAAAAATAATGAATCTGAAAGTAACTGTTTTAAAGAAGTGAAATAAAATCAATTTGGTGTTGCCTTAATTTTTGATGATTTACAGTAAGAGTTCTGATGCCCAGAAGGTACCATTTGACATTTTCATCTCCAGTGCTGTGAAGAGATTAGCACTTACTGGTATTGATTTAAACTAGGATTTATACCAGGGCTGTCATTTTTATGGAAAGCACAATAAAAAAGATTAGAAAGAAATTGCCAAATGGCCTGGGTGTAATCAATTGTAGAATGCTTTCATTGGGAATTTGCAATTTTACCAAGCAGAAAGTTAACACGCAGGATAAGCAACAGGAAATGCAATTCACATGAGAACTTAAGATTGTGTCCAGGCCAGAACCTAAGCACATCACACAATAAGACACAAGCCAGAGTTCAGCATCACTCTGCTAATTTTCCATGGAGTTTGAGAAAAATCTGTAAAAGACAGCATTTTAAAGCCTACTTCAGTGAAGCAGACCCTTGATGATGGACTAAGTGAAACATTAATGATGAATTTCAAGACAGAATATTTAGGAAGAATTTCTGAGAGCTGAAGTCAAAATGGAATCGACAGGGTATATGCCTTTTATTTGATTTTGACTGAGAAAGGAGAGTTGGTCTAGGATTGACTGAAGGTCAGGAAGGGTGGCCCCTGGGGAACTCATTTGTTCACTTCTGAAACTGCAGTCAAAACCCAGGAAAGCAGAGAGAAGATAGTGGGGGAGGTGCTGATTGCTAGATTCTGAATCCAAATTCATCCAGCAGTTGGCAGTGTGACATGAGAGCATGCTGCTGCTGTTGCTTCAGTCGTGTCCAACTCTGTGCAAACCCATAGACGGAAGACCACTAGGCTCCCCATCCCTGGGATTCTCTAGGCAAGAACACTGGAGTGGGTTGCCATTTCCTTCTCCAATGCATGAAAGTGAAAAGTGAAAGTAAAGTTGCTCAGTCCTGCCGGACTCTTAGCGACCCCATGGACTGCAGCCTACCAGGCTCCTCTGTCCATGGGATTTTCCAGGCAAGAGTACTGGAGTGGGGTGCCATTGCCTTCTCCGGACATGAGAGCATGGAGACAAACAAATCAAAACGATGTGAACAGAGATTCTTTGACATTCCAGCAAAGAGATTACCAAACAACCCCAGGCAATCTGCTTTACCCAGAGAGAAAACTCTATTTACTATGCAATTAATCACAGATTAAACATGTACTTGATGGCAGTAATTACACAGAGGGCTCAAGATAAGAAATTAAAACATGGGAACATCGCACATAAGTGGCTCACAACATACAGGACAGAGATAAATATGATATTTTTCCATCTCAGGAGAGGAGGTAATAATGTCTTCCTGGGAGGGGAGGAGGAAGAGGATCAAGGACAGCTTCTGGGGATGTGGGGATGGGGATGATCATAAAGCAGAGTTTTGGAGAATAAACTGAAAGACAAGAGAGAGAAGAGGATTCCTGGGTGAGAGAGTGGTAGGTATGGGGGAGGGGTTACAGAACCATGACCTCTGTCGGGATCACACAGATCAGGAGTTGGGAAAGGGGTCCCGAGTTTACCTTTATTCTAGGGGCAGTGGAGAAAATTTTGGCTGGTGTCAGGTGTGTGTATGTGTGGTGTCAACAGGGGCCAGGTAGGGAGAGGGACCCTTCAGAACTGTGTTTTAGGAAGACTGTCTGCTGCCGAGCTGGTCTTCACCCTCCAGCCCCTGTAATGACTTTGTTCATAGTCCCCCAGCTTCCCCCTTGCCTCTAGAGTGAGGTTTTCTAAAAAGATTGCCCCCTCTGCTTAAACCTGTCAGTCGCTGCACCTCTGATGTGGTTCAGCCTGTGACAGCCACTCCAGCCATGTCTCCTGGCACCCAGCAGAGATGCACTACCTTCTTAATTCCTTCAAACACATCTGTCTCAGAGCCTTGGCATGAATGTCTTCTCTTCCCACCACTCTTGCCCTCTCCACGCTCACTCCCTCAGTTGACCCAGCTGCTCAGATGTCACCTCCTCAGAGAGGTCTTCTTCAGCCACTTACTCTGTGTATTCAGTATGATTTTGAGTGGATGGATGGATAGATGGATGGATGGATGAGTAAACAGAGGTGGGGAACATTAGAGGCAATGTGTCCCTCAAGAGGTTTGTAAGAGTCCGAGAAGAGGTAATAGAAGCATGTGAGATTAAGGATAATGAAAGGTGCTTGGGGATTACATGGCTGTGGCAGAGATGGGTATGGGGAGACTGAAGGAGTAAGAGAAGCAGAAGATCCCCCCCAGCTTCTGGAGCAGACGACTGGAGGATGAAGGGAACATTTTCAAAGAGAAGCAGGAATGATCAGAGAGTAAATAAAGATATTATCTAATTGTTATAAGGCACATATCTGCCAGTCACCGTGCCTCATGCATATTATCTCACTTTCGTCTCCACGGTAGATCGATACTCTCATCACCATCATCATTTTCTTTTGATGAATCTGAGGCTCGGAGAGGTTAAGCAACTTGCCCAAGATCTCACAGTGAAAGGTAGACCCCAGATGTTAGGGCAGGTCTATTTGATGCAGTTCACGTAAACTTGTTACTTAGGCTATTGCTATTAGTTTTTGATTGTGAGAATCTACTACCGCAGCACGTGAAAATTCAGAAGGTATATAAATTGGATAGAGCTCTGTATTCTGCAGAGTGTTATAAATGCATTGTGCCTACTGATATCTTGGAATTTTTTACAGCAAAAAGCTCACCTACTATTTGGGCTCAGTTGCTCAGTTTGACTCTTTTGCAGCCCCATGGACTGCCATCCACCAGGCTCCTCTGCCCATGGAGTTTTCCAGGCAAAAATACTGGAATGGGGTGTCATTTCCTACCCCAGAGGATCTTCCCGACCCAGGAACTGAACCCACGTCTCCTGCGTCTCTTGTGTCTCCTGCACTGGCAGGCAGATTCTTTAGCACTAGCGCCACCAAGGAAGCCCCCTTCACTTATGGTTTAACTTGAATATTGTATGCAATAGACAATCTATTCCCCTCTACCTGAAACCCATAGAAATATGAGTGCTAACTCCCCTGCACAGTACTTACAAGGCTGCTGCTTAAGCTGGGTGATCTGAGCACTGGGCAAACTCGAGAGTGGCAGCTTGGCCATGATGTGAGCCTGCCCCCGGAGCTGGGCAATATGGCAGCTCTGAAGGTCTTCTGACACATGATCTACAATTGTCATTCACTTAGTAAAACAAGGTAAGTGGAATATTTTCAGAGAGATAGAAGAAACGAAAAAAAGAATGAAGTCTTTGCCAATGGTGGTAAAAAGGCTCAGCTCCTTTGAAAGGATGTCACAAAAATATCTCTGAAAGACATGGAGACCAGGGCAAGTCTTATGGTGTCTTGGCATAAGTCTTGGCAGCTGGACACTGGTAGGGAAACAAAGCAAACCCAAGGCTATTTTCATAAATATTTTATTCTCAGCAAGAACCTTGACCTTTTCTCAAAGCTAAGCCCTTTATAAACTATAAATGGGCAGTCATTTCCTATGAAATTGCCTATCAAATCAAGTAGTAGTTGAAAACACTGCTTAAGATTTTTTTTTTTTCCATTTTGGCAAAGCACATCAATCATGCTGCTGCTGCTGCTAAGTCGCTTCAGTCGTGTCCTACTCTGTGTGACCCCATAGACAGCAGCCCACCAGGCATCCCTGTCCCTGGAATTCTCCAGGCAAGAACACTGGAGTGGGTTGCCATTTCCGTCTCCAATGCATGAAAGTGAAAAGTGAAAGTGAAGTCGCTCAGTTGTGTCCGTCTCTAATGACCCCATGGACTGCAGCCTACCAGGCTCCTCCATCCATGGGATTTTCTAGGCAAAAGTACTGGAGTGGGATCAACCATGCTAGTGGGCTATATTTTACAGTTTCTTCACTCTCTCCTTTCCTCCTTTTTTATTTTCTTTTTAATTTGCATACAATTCACTTTTTAAATTTCTTTTCTTATAAAATAGAATACATATACGGTGGCTCAGACAGTAAAGAATCTGCCTGCAATGTGAGAGACCCCTGTTGGATCCTCGGGTTGGGAAGTCCCCTGGAGCAGGAAATGGCAACCCACTCAAGTACTCTTGCCTGGAAAACTCCATGGGCAGAGGAGCCTGGTGGTCTATAGTCCATGGGGTCACAAAAAGTCATCACATGACTTAGCAACTAAACAACCTAACAGTGAAGGCCATTTTGATTGCTCTCATTTTTCTGGCACATGATAAATAATAATATTATTATATTATTATTGTCTTATATAGTCAATCATCAGTAAGATTTACCTACATATTTATCTCTTCCTTTTATTTTCATATATTTTAGTTTAGTCCTATTTGCTCTTTCTGCTGATTCTCATTCATTGTGTCTTATTTTTGTGTGTGCCTATTTATCTTTGACTATGTGCTGGACATTGTGTTTGAAATATTATTTGTAAAAATAATTTGTCATGTAGGATGAATTTTTTTTCCTCCAAAGATTTTCCATTTACTTTCTTAAGCTCCTAGGGGCACTGGCTAGATGGGATCATCTTAACCCAGTTTTAAGATTTGCAACTTTCTGGACTACTAAAATATTGAAGCAAGGCTGCAATCTGTATAAAGACTGGTTTATTTTTGTTTCACTCCTGGAATCTTACACCAAAATGGGGTGTGGTTTACTGTGGCAGGTTCAGGACTCTGGCTTGTATAGCCTGGTGAGATTTTTCAAAACTGCAATTCAGATTATCAGCCCTGATATTAGGACTACAGTTTTTCTTAGTAGTCATGTACGGATGTGGAGTTTGGACTATAAAGAAGGCTGAGTGCTGAAGAATTTTGACATTTTCAAACTGTGGTGCTGGAGAAGACTCTTTAGAGTTCCTTGGACAGCAAGGAGATCAAACTAGTCAATCCTGAAGGAAGCCAACCCTGAATATTCATTGGAAGGACTGATGCTGATGCCGAAGCTCCAATAGTGGCCAAACTATTGTGAAGTAGTAATAGAAGAACTTTGTAATAGTCGAACTAGTAGAATAGCAGTAATAGTATAACTTTGGCCACTTGCTGCGAAGAACTGACTCATTGGAAAAGACCCTGATGCTGGGAAAGATTGAGAGCAAGAGGAAAAGGGGGCGACAAAGGAGGAGACAGTTGAATGGCATCACTAACTCAACGGATGTGAGTTTGAGCAGACTCTGGGAGACAGTGAAGGACTGGGAAGCCTAGTGTGCTGCAGCTCTTGGGGTCATAGAGTGGGACACGACTTAGTGACTAAACAGCAACAATTGTCCTTAGGATGAAGGTTGCCCAGAGTTCTGGGCTTGCCTTTCTTGATTCCCTTTCTCTCCTGGATCTTGGTCCAGAAATTCCTTATTTTTGTTAGCTTTTGGTGCTTTTATGTATTTTTTTCTGTTTGTCAAGTTTAGGTATGGAGAAGGCAATGGCACCCCACTCCAGTGCTCTTGCCTGGAAAATCTCATGGGCCGAGGAGCCTGGTAGGTTGCAGTCCATGGTGTCACTAAGAGTCGGACACGACTGAGCGACTTCACTTTCACTTTTCACTTTTGCACATTGGAGAAGGAAATGGCAACCCACTCCAGTGTTCTTGCCTGGAGAATCCCAGGGACGGGGAGCCTGGTGGGCTTCCTGTCTCTGGGGTCGCACAGAGTCAGACACGACTGAAGCGATTTAGCAGCAGCGGCAGCAGTTTAGGTATGACCTAGTCATTTATTACCGGGAACAGAAATTTTCCTAACTTACCCTTTTCATTTAGAAAAAGACAATTTTTAGATTAGTTTTCACAGAAGGAGAAAGTATTGTGAAAAAATAAATATATAAAATTAGAAAGTAACTCTAATGGGATTAAGCCCACAAAACAAAATGCAGTATTCTGTAGACTTTAACCATTTTCCTACTGTCAGTTCTAGAATATTTTCAACCTGTAAATTATTTTATTATTAGTTTTCTATCAAATCTACATCAAATCTGTTAGAACTTTGTAAAATTAATTGTTTCCCTGGTGGCTCAGACGGTAAAGCATCTGTCTATGATGCGGGAGACCTGGGTTTGATCCCTGGGTTGGGAAGATTCTCTGGCGAAGGAAATGGCAACGCACTCCAGTACTCTTACCTAGAAAATCCCATGGACGGAGGAGCCTGGTGTCCATGGGGTCGCAAAGAGTCGGACACGACTGAGCAACTTCACTTTCACTTTCAAACGAGATTATGCTAAATCCTAATATTCTGATTATTTTATTTGAGGGTTTTTTCCTTTGCACTGTTTATGGATTCAAGGAAAGAATCTGATCCAATAAGTGATTCATTTCACACTAATGAATACAAACACCACTTCACCTTGTTCTGATTTATTTCCCTACAGAATTAAACTACAAAGTGAAACAAGGCTTCAGGTGAATAAAAACCACTATGAATCCTAAGCATGTATTGTCACTGCTTTTAACAGTTCCAGGGTATGTGACGAAAAGTTCAAAAGACTTAAGGTTTGGAGAGAAAACTGATAATACAAATCAACTAAAACTCGATTCCCCGTGGAACTATGAAACAAGATTTTCTAGGCACCTGTTCTTTATGTGGCCAGATGAAAAGCAGAGGCATGTTGGATCATTAACATTGAATCTTATATTTAGATAGTGGCTTCCCAGTTGGTGCTGTTAGTAAAGAATCCTCCTGCCAATGCAGGAGACGCAAGAGTTGCAGGTTCTATCCCAGGATGGGGAAGATTCCCTGGAGTAGGAAATGGCATCCCACTCCAGAATTCTTGCCTGGAAAATTCCACAGGCAGAGGAGCCTGGTTGGACTACAGTCCACGGGGCTGCAAAGAGTCTGACATTACTGAGCGACTGAGAACACATATTACATTTAGATAGACAGATTATTAATGTGCACCAGGTAAAAGAAAATACCACAAGCAAAATAATGAACAAAATCACATGCTGAGAGCTACAGTAATTTCACGGAAACTGAGGTGAAAAGGACACAAGTGTGAGGTTTGTTCTCTTTCCTTGTCATGTGCTCTAAATTCATCTTTTCCTCTATTCCACCCTGGGGACCAATGATCTTCTGTATATAATGGAAAAAGCTAGAGAAGGAAGGTATGTACCTAGTGCTGGGCCTTTAATGCATCCAGACTGAACCAATATTGTGGCTTAAAGTACCAATTTGCTGCTAATAGAGTCCTTATAGCTTTCACTGTGTGTGTTATGCAGCCGAATCAAGGACCAGGTGACTGTGGGAGCTTTAAGGCTTCAGTCGTTAAGCAGAAATAAAACTGTGCAGCGCCTTCCTGGTCAGTCAAGTGAGCAGCAACTGCAGCTAATAGAGATTCGATTGAAAGTCAGAAGACGCTCCCATTTTGGAAGGCTTCTCAGATGCCTTTGGACAAACTGTCTCACTATTCAGCATTCTCTACAAATACTTACTTGGGGCTTATTTACACTCTGGGCCCAGGACTATACTGCTTACTGGAGATTATGACCTTGGGCCTGGCATTGGAAGCCTACTGTTTAGTTGGGAAGCATAATGTAGACTTTGGAGCCTGCTGTTCTGCATTCAGTTCTGTGTCCTTCCACCCCCTGAGCTTTGGTTTCCTCATCTATGAAGTGGGGATAACAAATGTTATTTACAGGACTGCTTTCAGAATCACAGACCCAAGTGAGAACAGGATAAACACAACGGTTGCTGCTGCTGTAGTACTGGTAGTTGTTATTAGTAATAGGAGTATTTAGCACAGGATATGTGATTTTATGAAGACAGACCACAAATGATAAATGATAAATAAGTATAAAAGGTCTCTATAGTCAAAACTGTGGTTTTTCCAGTCGTCATGTACGTATGTAAGAGTAGGACCAAAAAGAAGGCTGAGCACTGAAGAATTGATGCTTTTGAACTGTGGTGCAGGAGAAGACTCTTGAGAGTTCCTTGGACTGCAAGGAGATCAAACTAATCAGTCCTAAAGGAAATCAATATTCATTGGAAGGACTGTTGCTGAAGCTGAAGCTCCAATACTTTGGCCACCTGATGTGAAGAGCTGACTCATTGGAAAAGATCCTGATGCTGGGAAAGATAGAAAGCAGGAGGAAAAGGGGATGACAGAGGATGAGATGATTGGATGGCATCACCGACTGAATGGACATGAGTTTGAACAAACTCCAGGAGATAGTGAAGGGCAGGGAAGCCTGATGTGCTTCAGTCTATGGGGTTACAAAGAGTCGGACACATCTTAGTGACTGAACAACAACAAGTATAAAAGAAAAATGTTACTTGAGAACCAAACCATCTATACCCACACAGTGTAAAGCCTACATTGAATGACTTTCATATTCCACTGCCTTTATCAACATGTTGTCACTATTTCAGATAACTCTTGCCCAAGAAATTACAAACAACTTGATTGGTCATTCCAGAAACTTCCCTGAAAGATTAATCAACTCTTCAAAGAAAGAACCAAATGATATTTTGTATCCTGAAGCTTTGAATCTTACAAGTTTAATAGTCATCACAAATTCCCTACCATGCTGTGTTTACCAGTTCTAAAGCATTATGTTAAGATCCTTATCATTCCTAACCTAGCTCACAGCCCCTCCTACTGAAAGGTTCACTTAAAATAGATTTCAAATCTA
Source organism: Tragelaphus eurycerus (assembly GCA_935064755.1). Taxonomy (NCBI): domain Eukaryota; kingdom Metazoa; phylum Chordata; class Mammalia; order Artiodactyla; family Bovidae; genus Tragelaphus; species Tragelaphus eurycerus. The sequence continues at coordinate 336,783 of CAKXYN010000301.1, forward strand.
CTTTACCTTGCCCCCTCTGAAGTGCTACTAAGACCTGCTAAGTAATACTCTCCCTTACCGCAGAAGAGTCCACTCAACTCTGTTTTATCAGTAAGTGACAACTAACACTGGGCCTTATTCCTAGGAATTGCTCAGTAATGACTGGAATAATCTGAAGTGAGTGAGTGAGCACACGAATGCCATCTTCACAGTGTACCTTTCCCAGATGACTTGAAAGTGTGACTCAAGTCACTTTAAATATTAATAAAATTAATGCTTATTTATATTTAAACATTAATATTTTAAATTATTAGGGAGAAAAGGATGACAGAGGATGAAATGGTTGGATTGCATCACCAACTCAATGGACATGGGTTTGAGCAGACTCCAGGAGATGGTGAAGGACAGGGATGCCTGGCGTGCTGCAGTTCATGGGGTCACAAAGAGTTGAACATGACCGAGTGACTGAACAATAACAAAATTAATGTTATAAAAACTATTATTTATTATTTCTTATTAGTTAGACGTTGTTCAAGTTTCCTATTAAAGGGTAATTTTGTAAGAGATAAAATCATGACACTTATACAGATAAGAATAAGCACCCATCAAAGAATTATTTAACTGGTAGCTCATGCATCTGGGTTATGTTCACCTTCCATTGTCTTTGAGCTATGTCACAACTCGGCAACTTGTAGAAAATTGAGAGTAATACAAATGAGTCTTGCCCATGAAATGCAAATTCACTCCAGTGAAATGCAAGTGATTAATACCTTGTGAGGAAATCCCTAGTGGCTCAGCGGTAAAGCACCTACCTGTGATGCAGGAGACACAGTTTCAATCCCTGTGTAGGGAAGATTCCCTGAGAAGGAAATGGCAACCGTCTCCAGTATTCCTCCCTGGAAAATCCCATGGACAGAGGAACCTGATGGGCTATAGTCTATGGGGTTGCAAAGAGTTGGACACAACTTAGCAACTAAACCACCACCACCAATGTCTTATGGCTTTTAACTGGTTTTGCATATAGCTGTTAATTTATTTTAGCATTTCTTGTCTATACCTATAACTGTGTGGTACTTTGGATTCTCCGTTGAACTGGTTGTAGTATCTTTCCAAAATGTTTCCCTAGGTGGTTGGACTACTTGACATTCCCACCAATAGTATATGAGAGGCCTCCATGTACTTACCAAGACCAGGAGTGGTCAGTCTTTGATTTTAGTAATTCTAATAGATGTGTAATGGCATCTCATTGTGATTTTAATTTGCATCTTCACAATGACTAATGATGTTGAGTATCTTTTCTTGTATTTATGTGACATCTGTGTATCTTCTTTGATGAAGTGTCTGTTCAAATCTTTTCCCTCTTTCACTGGATTGTTTATTTTCTTATTATTGAATTTTCAGTGTTCTTTATGTATTTTAGACACAAGTCCTTCATCAGTTAGGTGCGTCGCAAATATTTTCTCTTAGTTTGTAGTTTATCTTTTTATTCTCTTAGTAGTGTCTTTCAAAGAACAGATGGGTTTAATTTTGATTAAGTTCAATTTATCAGTTTGTTCTTATGTGTATACTTTTGTTGTCATATATAAGAAGACTTTGCCTAAAACAAGCTGCAAATATTTTCTCCTATGTTTAATTTTTTTTACAATTCTGGGTTTTACATAGAATTCTGTGGTACATTTTGTGTTAATTTTTGTATACTGTGCCAGGTATGAATCAAAGACATGAATATCCCATTTTTGGAATCCACTTTGTGAAAGACTACCCTTCACTGTCACTCTCCAGTTCAATCAGCTCTTAATGATCTAAGATACTGGATGGGAAAATATCCATACATATGTGTATGTGTGAGCACACACACATGTGTGTCCATATACTGATAAGCAGGAATGTGCAGTTTTAGATTACAAGAGTTCCCTGTCTTACTCCTTACCATTTTTATTTCAGATGCTCAAAGATGGCCCTTAAATCTTTTTTAAAAAAACATATATAACCTCTTGAAGGAAGAGTTAGGAGCTCAGTATAAATTGCTGTCAGGGATAAGAGATGTTACTGTGGAAAGTCAGTATTGCCAGGTCTGAGATGAGACTGAGTGTTTTCAAGTGACACCATGTGTGATCTGTGTCTGGTCTCTCCCATCACCCTCTTCCTCCTCTCCCAGTCAACCCCAGGCCAACCTTCCTTTCACATGGCTACCCCAGCCCAGTGGATGAACCCTTCTGCTTTAAAGGTGAAGAAGGAAGAAATTTTATTTTTCTCTCCTTAGCTAATTTTTCTTACATTTTATCTTATTTCAAAATGTATTTATTTATTAATTTTTATTGTGTTAGTTTTGCTATACAATGAAGTGTATTGGCTATATGTATACATACACACAGGCTTCTCAGGTGGTGCTAGTAGTAAAGAACCGACCTGCCAACGCAGCAGATGTTAAGAGACTGATCCCTGGGTTGGGAAGACCCAGTGGAGCAGGGCATGGCAACCCACTCCAGTATTCTTGTCTGGAGAATCCCATGGGCAGAGGAGCCTAGCTACAGTCCACGGGGTTGCAAAGAGTTGGGTTTGACTGAAGTGACTTAGTGTGCACCCATGCTTACATATGTTCGTCTAGTCAAGGCTATGATTTTTCCTGTGGTCACATATGGATGTGAGAGTTGGACTGTGAAGAAGGCTGAGCATCGAAGAATTGATGCTTTTGAACTGTGGTGTTGGAGAAAACTCTTGAGAGTCCCTTGGACTGCAAGGAGATCCAACCAGTCCATTCTGAAGGAGATCAGCCCTGGGATTTCTTTGGAAGGAATGATGCTAAAGCTGAAACTCCAGTACTTTGGCCACCTCATGCGAAGAGTTGACTCATTGGAAAAGACTCTGATGCTGGGAGGGATTGGGGGCAGGAGGAGAAGGGGACGACAGAGGATGGGATGGCTGGATGGCATCACCGACTCGATGGATATGAGTCTGAGTGACCTCTGGGAGTTGGTGATGGACAGGGAGGCCTGGTGTGCCGCGATTCATGGGGTCGCAAAGAGTCGGACACAACTGAGTGACTGATCTGATCTGATCTGATCTGATGCTTACATATACATCCTCCCTCTTTAACCTCCCCCTCCCACATCTCACGGCTCTAGGTCATTGTGGAACACAGAATTGAGCTCCTCCTGCTGTATAGTAGGTTCCTAATTTTGATTTTCATAAGGTCTTCTGGTGCTGAGGCTGCCCCCAAGATGCAGATCCATCTAGACTAACCGGAAGGAGGGTGGATCCCTTACTGCTCATGAGCTCGGAGGATATCTCTAACCCTATGCAGGTCCTGTCACACTGATAGCTCTGTGTGAAGTCTCTAGTCTCTGAGGCGATGCAGAAGACTGATGCTATCATGGAGCTGATTGACAGGAACCTCTTTCCACCCTGGGTTGACAAACAAACTAGCCTCTCCTGCCTGTCTGCATTTGCCTGTGACAGGCATCTACCTAACTGACTGACTTTTTTTTTTTTAGAACAAGGAGTCCCACTATATCGTCGTATGGTGCATGCCTGTGCAGTCAAAGATGCTTAACTAAATGAATGAACAAGCAAGAAAAAGACTGCAAAGGAGCGACAAACGGCATAGAAAACATGGTAAGATTTGTAAACAATCCCAGGAAAGGGACGCGTCGGAGAACATTTTTCACCACCCCCTCCCACGGCTACGTGGATCTATGCGAAGCAGGCGATCATTGTGTCCCGCCGCTGTCTTTGAACACAATTCAAGTCTTTGATGCTGAGAACTCAGTGACCCTATGTACGACCTTATTTTTCACTCCCGGAATGGCTTTAGAGATTTCACGGCTCCCGCGGTGGGAAGCTTGCAGGACTCCTGAGACATCCCGTGACTGTGCTTGGCTTTGTCCCCAGTCCAGACTGTAATTTTGCATCTGGGGTAACCACGTTGGCAACACCAGGGATGGATTTTAGTCATTTCTCTCACAAGTGCCCCACAATTGTCCTGACTTGCTGCTGCAGCTGCTAAGTCGCTTCAGTCGTGTCCGACTCTGTGCGACCCCATAGACGGAAGCTCACCAGGCTCCCCCGTCCCTGGGATTCTCCAGGCAAGAACACTGGAGTGGGTTGCCATTTCCTTCTCCAATGCATGAAAGTGAAAAGTGAAAGTGAAGTCGCTCAGTTGTGTCCGACTCTTAGTGACCCCATGGACTGGAGCCTACCAGGCTCCTCCATCCATGGGATTTTCCAGGCAAAAGTACTGGGGTGGGGTGCCATTGCCTTCCCCGGTCCTGACTTGACTTCTCACCAATCCTTTCAAAGGGACTATTTCTTGATTCCAAGTGGAAGGTGTCCTGTAGTTTCTCTCAGGAACAGGTCCTTCGGATGCAGCCTGACTTCACCAGGAGCCGGGGCAGGAGCTGAAGCAGTCATCAAAGTTGCTGCCAGGTGCTTGTCTCTGAGGGATTCCTCATGGTGCTGCACCCTTCACGTCTGGTCTAGGAGCTAAACGAACAGGAGACCTGATGGTGGTTGATGCATCAGTGGTGGGGGAACTCAACACCCTAACCAGAATTCACATTTTACAGCCTGCTTTGTTTTATTTAAAATGAGGTATAGACAGAAAGACCTCTGTAGCAGAAGAGAAAGTCCCAAAGTAGACCCAAATACATACAAAAGATAGATCATTTATAGCAGCATTAGGACTCCAGGATAGACATGTGGAAAAACAATTAAATTTAATAATCAAAACTGAAACTATTCATAATTACAAGAGAGGACTTTAAAAAATAATCTTGATGTGGAAAAGACTTTCAAAACATGACCTGAAAGCCACCAGCTATAAATATTAATTACATAAAAAAAGAGGAAATCCTGTATGGTAAAAATCTTGTATGCAAAGTAAACTCAAAAGAAAAATGATAAATAAAAATTAATTATAATTCATATTCAGATTGATTACTTGAACATAAAAAGATTCATAGACACTGATTACACAAAATATCAAAACCACAGCAGAGGGACTTCCCTGACAGTCCAGTGGTTAAGACTTTACGCTGCTAATGCCTGGGTCGAGAGTTTGGTCAGGGAACTAAGATCCCGCAAGACTTGCAGCTTGGCCAAAAGATTTGAAGAAAAAAAAAATTCAAGTAAACAAAAAACAAACAAAAAAAAGCACAGCAGAAAATTGGCAGTGGATGCAATCAGATATTACAAATGATCTTAAAATAACAAGCCCATGAATAATAGAAATTCACTTTCAAATGACAATTAGAATATAATTTTCAATTTTATAATCAAAGCATTTAATAACTTTGTGATACTAAGAGTACTAGCATATGCAAGCTTGAAATCTTGCTTTTGGGGCTGTTCAATGGTTACTATGGGGGCAGTTGGTACTAGCTATGAAGATTGTAACTATGTATTTGTAGGTCAGCATCTTCTGAGTGTTTATTGTAGAGATACACTAACATATATGTACAGAATTTTGGTGTGTCCAAGTGTGTTTCTGTGGTTTTCTGTGGCTGCAGTAACTAATTACCCCATATTGGTGGCTTAAAATAAGAGAAGTTTATTTTCTCATATTTCTGGAGGCCAGACATAGAAAATTAATATCCCTGGGCAGAAACCAGGGTGCAGATAGGACCACACTTCATCTGGAGGCTGGAGAGGAGAGCCACTCCCTGCCTTTTCTAGCTCCTGGTGGCTGATGGCGTTCCTTGACTTGTTGCCACATGATTTCAAACATCTATTTCAGCATCTAAGCTGCATAAGCATCTCTGTCCACAAAACTCTTCTGTTCCCTCCCTCTGAATAAGATACAATGATATGAAGTGAAGGTCAAGATAACCATTTGGGGGCCACCAGATACTGGAAGAGAAGACAATAAGACATTAATTTCATGACAACATTTTGAAACTTGGGCCAGGATTCTCCAGCTCAAAGGGGTTTGATTTTGCAGGAGAGTCTGGCAAGATACAAAATGCAGGAGGACAAGAACCGTAAGTCCAGGTATTTCTCCCCGGGATTTGCCCCAAGTTAGGACATTTCTGTAGCTCCCTTCTTCATCACTGGGACTATGGTCTGTTCAGAAGGTATGGCTGTGCTGTTAAGAAGAACTCTTTGCATAGTGGGGCCCTTCTCCTCCGACATAGGGAAGCCACTTCCTGTAGCTGGTTGTGGTCCCTAATCAGAAGAAGTTGGGACAGAAATACTCGAGACTGAGACAGATCCCATGGACCCCAGAGATGTCTGTGGTTCTTCCTGTCTTCTAAGCACCTTGCTTCAGTCCCTGGGGTCCTAGGTGAGTTCCTTGTCTTGAACCTTCACATTTGTCTTTTATTCCAGCTAATTTGAGTTTCTCCTTCTTGCAACCCTAAGAGATCTGATGGGAACATGAGTCCATTTCTTTTCTCTACCACTCAAAAATTTTAATATGTGTTGAAGATTTTGGACCAGAAAATGTGTAAAGATTTCAAAGACAAGGGACATCAAAATAATTTATAACAAATTTCTGAAATCTCTCACATATTAAAACTTGTAAGACAAAAATATTATTTACATTTGCCATTATGGTATAGATAAGAAAATAGTATGCCTACTAAAATTAATTCATCTTGTTCATCAAAATTCCTAATATTAGAGTGAAAATATTCAGATACTTATGGTGTTCAAAGGTTTATTTTGGACATTATTCTTTGGTGTTCATAAAACTGCATATATTTTTATGTATCTATTTATGATAGAGTCTTTTCAGACTATACATTCAATGTAAATTGGAAATGAAAAAATATAAATTAGATATTATGATAAAAGGAGTTGTAGGGTTAAATATTTTGATTTCATAGTGCCCAAGGGTTTATGAGCAAGATTTACTTATTAAACTTTAAAATAACCACCTAATTCTTTGATACTTCTTCTATATCTACATGTTCCAGAAATTTTAAAAAAGTTAAATCTATAGGCAGATAATTCAACTCTGAGTTGACAATTATTTATGACTCTCTCTACTAGCTGTTCAACAATATATGGAGCTAAGAATTTCAACACTGCTTTTGCAAATGAAATGGATGCATATCACACAATGTGAAGTCAATGCTTTTAACACCTAGAAGGGATCAATGTGTAACATTGTTACACGTATACAAAACTGTGATCACAATGATGTAAGTTGGCAAAGGCAATAGGGACCAGTGAGGCGTGAAAAGATGCCACTTTAGATTCTGGCACCCTCATGTCTTAAAGGTGACATCGTCATTTCTCCTGTCGTTTAAGCTTTCTGAGATGATTTTTTTCATCTGTATTTGGGGAAAATACTACATGATGCTTTGCATGGAGGATTAGAGATAACATTTGTGGTGGTACTGAGCAGCGAGGTGGAGAAGGCAATGGCAACCCACTCCGGTACTTTTGCCTGGAAAATCCCATGGATAGAGGAGCCTGGTAGGGTGCAGTCCATGGGGTCGTTAAGAGTCAGACACGACTGAACGATTTCACTTTGACTTTTCACTTTCATGCATTGGAGGAGGAAATGGCAATCCACTCCAGTGTTCTTGCCTGGAGAATCCCAGGGACGGGGAGCCTGGTGGGCTGCCATCTATGGGTTCCCAGAGGGTCGGACACAACTGAAGCGACTTAGCAGCAGCAGCAGCAGCAGCGGCAACAGAGCAGCGAGGAGTGACGTCAAGGCTGTATATTGTCACCCTGCTTATTTAACTTATATGCAGAGTACATCATGAGAAACGCTGGGCTGGAAGAAGCACAAGTTGGAATCAAGATTGCTGGGAGAAATATCAATAACCTCAGATATGCAGATGACACCACCCTTACGGCAGAAAGTGAAGAGGAACTAAAAAGCCTCTTGATGAAAGTGAAAGAGGAGAGTGAAAAAATTGGCTTAAAGCTCAACATTCAGAAAACTAAGATCATGGCATCTGGTCCCATCACTTCATGGGAAATAGATGGGGAAACAGTGGAAACAGTGTCTGACTTTATTTTTGCGGGCTCCAAAATCACTACAGATGGTGATTGCAGCCATGAAATTCAAAGACACTTACTCCTTGAAAGGAAAGTTATGACCAACCTAGATAGCATATTCGGAGAAGGCAATGGCACCCTACTCCAGTACTCTTGCCTGGAAAATCCCATGGATGGCGGAGCCTGGTAGGCTGCAGTCCATGGGGTCGCTAAGAATCGGACACAACTGAGCGACTTCAGTTTCACTTTTCACTTTCATGCATTGGAGAAGGAAATGGCAACCCGCTCCAGTGTTCTTGCCTGGAGAATCCCAGGGAGAGTGAAGCCTGATGGGCTGCCATCTATGGGGTCGCACAGAGTCGGACACGACTGAAGTGACTTAGCAGCAGCAGCAGCAGCAGCAATGTACAAATGGAAAAGGCAATGACAACCCACTCCAGTACTCTTGCCTGGAGAATTCCATGGACAGAGGAGCCTGGTAGGCCACAGTCCATGGGGTTGCTAAGAGTCGGAAATGACTAAGTGACTTCACTTTCACTTTTCACTTTCATGCATTGGAGAAGGAAATGGTAACCCACCCCAGTATTCTTGCCTAGAGAATCCCAGGGACAGAGGAGCCTGTTGGGCTGCCATCTATGGGGTTGCACAGAGTCGAACATGACTGATGTGACTTAGCAAGCAAGCAAGCAAGCAAGCAAGATAGCATATTAAAAAGCAGAGACATTACTTTGCCAACAAAGGTTCGTCTGGTCAAGGCTATGGTTTTTCCAGTGGTCATGTATGGATGTGAGAGTTGGACTGTGAAGAAAGCTGAGTGCCAAAGAATTGATGGTTTTGAACTGTGGTGTTGGAGAAGACTCTTGAGAGTCCCTTGGACTGCAAGGAGATCCAACCAGTCCATTCTAAGGGAGATCAGTCCTGGGTGTTATTTGGAAGGAATGATGCTAAAGCTGAAACTCTAGTACTTTGGCCACCTCATGCAAAGAGTTGACTCATTGGAAAAGACTCTGATGCCGGGAGGGATTGGGGGCAGAAGGAGAAGGGGACGACAGAGGATGAGACGGCTGGATGGCATCACTGACTCGATGGACATGAGTCTGAGTGAACTCTGGGAGTTGGTGATGGACAGGGAGGCCTGGTGTGCTGCGATTCATGGGTTGCAAAGGGTCGGACATGACTGAGCTACTGAACTGAACTGAACTGAATGCAGTGTGTCTGGCACCTAGTAGGTGCTTGATAAATAGTGATGGAGCATTGTGACGATGAACAAGCAATGAACTAGTTGGTTGATTTTGACCGTAATGACAAATGTCAAGGCAAAATGAAAACCACATTCCTGTGAACACATGCATCTGAAATCAACATGTAAAATTGCCAATGAGCAGGTCTGTAAGAGGGATTGGAGTGTGCATGGACATGTAAGCAGATTATGGATAATGAGGAAACTGCCTAATAAAGAGTAAGGCCTTCGAGGAACTGACTGGCAAAGAATAAATCGCATCACATGGAGAAACTTGGGGCTTACTTCACCTTGGGCAGCATATCCTGAAAGCTGACAGAGAGCCAAGGAATCCCTACACGTTGGATAAGGAGACACACTAATGAGCATTATTAGAGCAACTGCGGTAACTGTGACAGCAACATTCAAAACAGATGGGTTAACCTCCAAATACACTGTGGGTATTAACAGATCTGAAAACCACAGGTTTCTGTGCTATTTCCTCTAAGGGCTCTAAGCCCATGTGATCTTGAACCACAAAAGGTATCAGTCAGTTCCCCTAACAAAGTTCAAGTCCTTTTGCTGTGGTGCATAGTAAACTGCATAATATTCACCTGGGATATAAATCATGTTAAAATGCAGATCTGGACACAAGGGTGTGGGAGGGGCCTGAGATGCTGGGTGTGAACATGCTCCCAACCGCAACTTTGAGAAGTAAGGCTCTAGGGGACAGAAAAACTCATTGGTGAAAATAATTTGGGCTGTTCCTGTAGTTTTTCCACTTCTAAAAGGCAGTATTTACAGAAATTGAGTTGAGAATGAACAGAATAACAGAGTCCCCAAACTTGGGAAAGTCTGGGCATTGGAGAATAGCTTTGGGGTTGAAAGCTGTGGCATCAGTTTCCATCTGGTATCCAGATTATGCTCTGTCCTTCCACACCTGGGCATTTCCTCCAACTTGCCCTGCCCCTTAATACCTGTGCTGTAGGTAGGAAATGGGTAGATAAGATCTCTGGATGAAGACAGGAGGCAGCCTATGGAATCATGTCACGCTAGGGTCTGTAATCCTTTCGACTGTGACAGTTCATTGTCACTTAGCAGAAATTGCTGGTTATGAATATTTAACAAATTTGCAATTAGCTCATCTACCAACATGATCACCAAAACGGAATAAGCCATTGAATAAAGCTGCTGGGATTATGTACATAATGCCTTTCTGATTATACATGCTTACACATCTGTTCTTGTTTTCCCCCTCTCTTCTGGCACCATTTTTACTAATTTTTATCAAACCACACACCACACTTCACTGCCTTCTCATAGTCTCACACTGTGTTAAGTAGGTAGATCAAAGCATGTTTCAGATTCTGGGTAGATAACTTTGTTTTAAGCTTCTGAGGTGACACCATCTGATGGAGGGTACCCTACAGCCAGAATGCCTACAATCTTTCCCCAGGTTCTCACTGATTTCATCTGTGGTCCAGTTACCAAACTGCCCAAGGTTGTTTCTGTTTCTAAAAAGGCATCACATATTATCTGCTTGATTCATCCTCATTGGGTCGTAATGCAGAGTAAAAATAAATTCACAGAGGAGGGGGAAGATCGCTTGCTCTGAAGTCAGGAAATATTGCAGCTCACTCACTACCTCCTGATCTTGGGTCCAGTCTCTTCATCTCCCTGGGCTCCAGATTCTAAACCAAGACAGCCATTACTTATTTACTTATTAGGGCTTCCTGGGTAGCTCAGCTGGTAAAAAAATCTGCTTGTAAATACAGGAGACCCTGGTTCAATTCCTAGGTCAGGCAGTTCCCTTGGAGAAGAGATAGGCTGCCCACTCTGGTATTCTTGCCTGGGGAATACCCATGGACAGAGGAGCTGGTGGGCTACAGTCCATGGGGTTGCAAAAAGTTGGACATGACCGAGTGACTAAGCACAGCATTTACTTATTAACATTGTAGGTTGTCCTTTTTATTCTCTTGGAAACAGCTTCCTGCTACTCCTTTGAAGAAATAAAAGGAAAACCAAAGAAAAGTAAAGGGTTTACTCTGTGATGGGAAGTGGTAGAGTGTCTTTGATCCAATGGAAGCTTTTTCCTCTGTCGGTGAGAACTACTCTTAGCAATCACATGAAAACACTTGTGCTTGATCCTGGAAACAAAAAGAAAACATGTACCACTCAAAACAGACCCTATCACTCTGCTTTGACAATTAAAGGGTTCTGCTAGTAAAGGGTTTTCTTTTTCTTAAGTGCATTTCACTGAAGCAGGCAGGTCATATTACCTGTGAGCTCTTTGCTGAATTGTGCTGTCTGCTTGGTTGATAGATCCTGCACTTCTTAGCCTTTTTAGAAAATAATCTTGATGATTTTTCACATTCAGCTGGAATGTCTTTAAAAAATGCCACCCGTTCATAAGTGCAAGAGATAATCAGCAATAGTATAAGAGTTACCAGAAGCTACTGATAATAACATCACATCACTTTGTGTAGGAGGGCTGGGCTTTTACATTTTTAAGACGCCTTTGTGTGTATTAGGTCACATATGCTGCTGATGTTTCTGGACACCTGCTGCTTTTCAGGATCAGTTTCCCCAGCCCTTCTGCTGATGGAGTCTGGGTCTCACAACTGGAATCATCCCAACACTGATGACACGCTAAAGGCCAAATTTATGAGTCAGAATCCTGCTTGTCCCCTCATGTCTTTCCTATTGCTTATCATTATCCTAAAAGAATATCTGAAGACTCATTTACTCATTCACCCAGTAATCATTAAACATCCGATATCTGAAGTGTGCTGCGTTGTGGGGAAACAGAAATAAACGTGATGCATTTCTTGCTCTCAGGGAGCTCAGTGTAGCAGTAGTCTTAGGAAAGGCAAGACCCAGACATGCTGGAGTGAGAGCCTTACTTGGAGTACGGCATGGACAAGGGCCCCCAAACAGTTCAGGCTGGATTTGTCAGCAAGTGCTTCCAGGGGATAAATCATTAGGGGTGAGTCTCATTAGCCAGAAGAATGGGTGCTGTATGAAAGGAAGCATGTTTCCCAGAGAAGGATTCAACAGCAGAGATCTGGTGTCTCTAATGGCACTACGCATGAGCACCTGCACCCAGCAAAGCAGTTTTATATTCCACTGAGACTCGAGATCCAGGTCCTTGCACAGCTCGCTCTCTCTCTCTCTCTCTCTCTCTCTCTTTTTTTGGCCATGCTAAGCAGCTTATGGGATCTTAATTACTAGACCAGGGATTGAACCTGTGACCTCAGCAGTGAAAGCTCAGAGTCCTGATGGCTGGACCACCAGGGAACACCCGCACAGTTCTTTCTTACGGAAACTAACAAACATACACAAAACGGGAGGGGAAGGTAGATTGAGGTACCACGGGCCCATCAACCAGCTCCAGTGATCCTGTGTAATTAAAGAAAAAAGCTGCAAATGAACTTACTTACGAAACAGAAAGACACTCACAGACTTAGAAAACAAACTTATGGTTGCCAGGAGGAAGGGATAGTTAGGGAGTTTGGGAAGGTCATGTACATACTGCTACATTCAAAATGCATAACCAACAAGGACCTATTGTATAGCACATGGAACTCAACTCAATATTATGTGGCAGTCTGCATGGGAGGGGGTGTTGGGGGAGAATGGATACATGTATGTGTATGGCTGAGTCCCTTCACTGTTCACCTGAAACGACCAAAACACTGTTAATTGGCTATACTCTAATACAAAATAAAAAATTTAAAATTTGAAAACAAAAGAAAGAAACTCTGAATTACAAAACATAGAATGTAGTAAATATTTAAGGAAATTAATTCATATGGGCATCTCTTCCCATGAGGATAGTTATTGTGCTGGTTGAAAATCATTTTTAGTTAAACAGGCATTTTAAAGACCTCAACTAAATAAACAAGTTGCTGTATTGGCTCAAAAATGAAGAAAAACCAACTTCCTATCAGTTTTTAGCTTTATGACTCCAGAACAGAGCACAATGGAAAAAAAAAGAAGACCTGGAAAGGTAATGCTCGAGAGAAAAAAAGAAAGCCTGGAAACAGGTACATGCCTACATGGAACCCTGACAAATGGTGGAGCAGGCAATGAAGATATACTAAGAAAGACTGGAATTTTCAGTAAGTGGTGGTGGGATAATTCACTGAATAGAAGATTTTATTTCAGTCCTTCCTCCATAATGTATGCAAATATAAACTCCACATTGGATTAAAGATAATAAAGTAAATCATTTACTTTTCTTAAAAATTGTGATCCAAAGTCAAAGGCTTTGGCATAGTCAATAAAGCAGAAATAGATGTTTTTCTGGAACTCTCTTGCTTTTTCGATGATCCAGTGGATGTTGGCCATTTGATCTCTGGTTCCTCTGCCTTTTCTAAAGCCAGCTTGAACATCTGGAAGTTCACAGTTCACGTATTGCTGAAGCCTGGCTTGGAGAATTTTGAGTATTACTTGATTAGTGTGTGAGATGAGTGTGAGATCCAACCAGTCCATTCTGAAGGAGATCAGCCCTGGGATTTCTTTGGAAGGAATAATGCTAAAGCTGAAACTCCAGTACTTTGGCCACCTCTTGCGAAGAGTTGACTCATTGGAGAAGACTGTGATGCTGGGAGGGATTGGGGACAAGAGGAGAAGGGGACAACAGAGGATGAGATGGCTGGATGGCATCACTGACTCAATGGACATGAGTCTGGGTGAACTCCGGGAGTTGGTGTTGGACAGGGAGGCCTGGCGTGCTGCGATTCATGGGTTGCAAAGAGTCGGACACGACTGAGCGACTGATCTGATCTGATCTGATCTTGAGCATTCTTTGGCATTGCCTTCCTTTGGGACTGGAATGAAAATTGACCTTTTCCAGTCCTGTGGCCACTGCTGAGTTTTCCAAATTTGCTGGCATATTGAGTGCAGCACTTTCACAGCTTCATCTTTTAGGATTTGAAATAGCTCAGCTGGAATTCCATCATCTCCACTAGCTTTGTTCATAGTGATGCTTCCTAAAGCCCACTTGACTTCACATTCCAGGATGTCTGGCTCTAGGTGAGTGATCATACCATCATGATTATCTGAGTTGTGAAGATCTTTTTTGTACAGTTCTTCTGTGTATTCTTGCCACCTCTTCTTAAAATCTTCTGCTTCTGTTGCTGCTGCTGCTGCTAAGTCACGTCAGTCGTGTCTGACTCTGTGCGACCCCATACACAACAGCCTACCAGGCTCCCGTCCCTGGGATTCTCCAGGCAATAATACTGGAGTGGGTTGCCATTTTCTTCTCCAGTACATGAAAGTGAAAAGTGAAAGTGAAGTCGTTTAGTTGAGTCCAACTCTTCGCAACCTAATGGACTGTAGCCTACCAGGCTCCTCTGTCCATGGGATTTTCCAGGCAAGAGTACTGGAGTGGGTTGCCATTGTCTGTTAGGCAATGGTTCTGCTTCTGTTAGGTCTTTACAATTTCTGTCCTTTATTGTGCCCATTTTTGTATGAAATATTCCCTTGGTATCTCTAATTTTCTTGAAGAGATCTCTAGTCTTTCCCATTCTATTGTTTTCCTCTATTTCTTTGCATTGATCGCTGCTACTGCTGTTGCCAAGTTACTTCAGTCGTGTCTGACTCTGTGCGACCCCATAGATGGGAGCCCACCAGGCTCCCCAGTCCCTGGGATTCTCCAGGTATGAACACTGAGGTGGGTTGCAATTTCCTTCTCCAATGCATGAAAGTGAAAAGTCAAAGTGAAGTCGCTCAGTTGTGTCCGACTCTTAGCGACCCCATGGACTGCAGCCTACTAGGCTCCTCTGCCCATGGGATTTTCCAGGCAAGAGTACTGGAGTGGGGCATTGATCGCTAAGGAAGGCTTTTTTATCTCTCCTTGCTATTCTTTGGAACTTTGCATTCAAATTTGTATATCTTTCCTTTTCTCTTTGCTTTTCGTTTCTCTTCTTTTCACTGCTATTTGTAAGGCCTCCTCAGACAGCCATTTTGCTTTTTTGCATTTCCTTTTCTTGGGGTTGTTCTGGATCTCTGTCTCCTGCACAATGTCACAAATCTCCATCCATAGTTCATCAGGCACTCTGTCTGTCAGATATAGTCCCTTAAATCTATTTCTCACTTCCACTGTATAATCATAAGGGATTTGATTTAGGTCATACCTGAATGATCTAGTGGTTTTCCCCACTTTCTTCAATTTAAATCCGAATTTGGCAATAAGGAGTTCATGATCTAAGCCACAGTCAGCTCCCGGTCTTGTTTTAGCTGACTGTGTAGAGCTTCTCCTTCTTTGGCTGCAAAAAATATAATCAATCTGATTTCGGTGTTGGCCATCTGGTGATGTCCATGTGTAGGGTCTTCTCTTGTGTTGTTGGAAGAGGGTGTTTGCTATGACTGGTGCATTCTCTTGGCAAAACTCTATCAACCTTTACCTTGCTTCATTCTATACTCCAAGGCCAAATTTGCCTGTTACTCCAGGTGTTTCTTGACTTCCTACATTTGCATTCTGGTCCCCTATAATGAAAAGGACATCTTTTTTGGGTGTTAGTTCTAAAAGGTGTTGTAGATCTTCATAGAACCATTCAGCTTCTTCAGCATTACTGGTCGGGTCATAGACTTGGATTACTGTGTCATTGAATGGTTTGCCTTGGAAACGAACAGAGGTCATTTTGTTGTTTCAGAGATTGCATCCAAGTACTGCATTTCAGACTCTCTTGTTGACTATGATGGCTCCTCCATTTCTTTTAAGGGATTCCTGCCCACAGTAGTAGATATAATGGTCATCTGAGTTAAATTCACCCATTCCAGTCCATTTGAGTTCGCTGATTCCTAGAATGTCAATGTTCACTCTTGTCATCTCCTGTTTGACCACTTCTAGTTTGCCTTGATTCATGGACCTAACATTCCAGGTTCCTATGAAACATTGCTCTTTACAGAATCAGACCTTGCTTCTATCCCCAGTCCCATCCACAACTGGGTGTTGTTTTTGCTTTGGCTCCATCCTTTCATTCTTTCTGGAGTTATTTTTCCACTAATCTCCAGTAGCATATTGGGCACCTACTGACCTGGGGAGTTCATCTTTCAGGGTCCTATCTTTTTGTCTTTTTATACTGTTCATGAGGTTCTCAAGGCCAGAATACTGAAGTGGTTTGCCATTCCCTTCTCCAGTGGACCACATTCTGTCAGACCTCTCCACCATGACCTGTCCGTCTTGGGTGGCCCCACATGGCATGGCTTAGTTTCACTGAGTTAGACAAGGCTGTGGTCCATGTGATCAGATTGGCTAGTTTTCTGTATTGTGGTTTCAGTCTGTCTGCCCTCTAATTCCCTCTCTTAGAGCCTACTGACTTACTTGGGTTTCTCTTACCTTGGAAGTGGGGTATCTCTTCATGGCTGCTCCAGCAAAGCACAGCCGCTGCTCCTTACCTTGGACTTGTGGTATCTTCTCTCGGCTGCTGCTTCTGATCTTGGATGTGAGGTATCTCCTTACAGCCGCTCGCTCCTGCAACACATAGCCTCTTCTGAAAGAGATGGAAATACCAGAACACCTGACCTGCCTCTTGAGAAACCTATGCAGGTCAAGAAGCAACAGTTAGAACTGGACATGGAACAACAGACTGGTTCCAAATAGGAAAAGGAGTACGTCAAGGCTGTATATTGTCACTCTTCTTATTTAACTTATATGCAGAGAATATCATGAGAAATGCTGGGCTGGAAGAAGCACAAGCTGAAATCAAGATTGGCAGGAGAAATATCAATAACCTCAGATATGCAGATGATACCACCCTTATGGCAAAAAGTGAAGAAGAAGTAAAGAGCCTCTTGATGAAAGTGAAAGAGGAGAGTGAAAAAATTGGTTTAAAGCTCGACATTCAGAAAACTAATATCATGGCATCTGGTCCCATCACTTCATGGCAAATAGATGGGGAAACAGTGGAAACAATGGCTGACTTTATTTTTTTGGGCTCCAAAATCACTGCAGATGGTGATTGCAGCCATGAAATTAAAAGACGCTTACTCCTTGAAAGGAAAGTTATGAGCTACCTAGACAGCATATTAAAAAGCAGAGACATTACTTTGCCAACAAAGGTCCATCTAGTCAAGGCTATGGTTTTTCCAGTGGTCATGCATGGATGTGAGAGTTGGACTATGAAGAAAGCTGAGCACCGAATAATTGATGCTTTTGAACTGTAATGTTTGAGAAGGCTCTTGAGAGTCCCTTGGACTGCAAGGAGATCGAACCAGTCCATCCTAAAAGAAATCATTGCTGAATATTCAGTGGAAGTACTGATGTTGAAAGTGAAACTCCAATACTTTGGCCACCTGATGCGAAGAGCTGACTCATTTGAAAAGAACCTAATTCTGGGAAAGATTGAAGGCTGGAGGAGAAGAGGACAACAGAGGATGAGATGGTTGGATGGCATCACCAACTCAATGGACATGAGTTTGGGTGGACTCCGGGAGTTGGTGCAGCAGTCCATTGTGCATGCTGCAGTCCATGGGGTCGCAAAGAGTCAGACATGACCAAGCAACTGAACTGAACTGAACTTTTTAAATAAATCTTTATGATTGGTGTAGGAAAAGGTTTATAAGAATTAAAAATCATAAATCTTTTTTCAGTTCAGTTCAGTCACTCAGTTGTGTCTGCTTTCAATCTTTCCCAGCATCGGGATCTTTTCCAATGAGTCAGTTCTTCACATCAAGTGACCTAAGTAGTAAATCCAGCTATACTAGGACAAAACACTACATTTGTTGCAAGCCAAAATGAAAAATTAAAAAGATAAGTCACAGTCTGGGGGAAAATACCAATGTATTTGATTGAAGTATAATCAATATACATGATGAGATTTCAATTCCAGAATATATAAAAGACACTTACAAAGATGAGCAATCCAATAGAAAGATCAATTAAGTACCTGAGCAGTCAATTTCTAGAAGAGGAAACATGCGTGGTCAATAAACATATGAAAATACATTCAACCTTACTATTAATGAGGCAATTCAGATTAAAACCATAATGTTCAAGGATGGGAGGATTTGCTGGTGTTTTTACTGTTTCATATCTCAAGCTGGATGGTGAGTACTACTGGTATTGGTAGTATTGTTCTATTTGCCTTACTGTATGTCTGAAACTTCATATATGTACATACACGTATATACACATATCTTTATATGTAAAGAACTCATATATACACATATGTATTATGTATATGTTGCATTTCATTAGGTAAATGAACACAAAACTCTTTGCAGCGTTTAATTGTCTACCACGAGCACCCTAAGAATTGTATTGAATGAGAACAATGCAATTGAATTTGCTTCTTCTCCAGAAACCAAAATTGATATAATTTGATAGGCAGCCTGGTTTAAAGGATAAGTTTGCAGCCTGCAGTGGCACTATGCAGTAACTGTGTGCGTGACCCTGAGGCCTGTTTCTAAACCTCCCAGACTTTGGTTTGCTCACCTGGGTGCTGCAGAAATCCTACAAAGGAATGGCACTGCCTCTTGACTTACATTGTCCTATTGTGGCTGCGTTTCCCAAAGGGGATGAGGAAAGAATCTATGAGATGCTAATCAGGACTCTTGGGACTAGAGTTCTCTTATCAAACAAGCTGGATATCATTTATTACTGTGATTCACCATCCTTCAGGAGTGCAATTGTGCACCATGGAGATAGGGAGGGAACAGGGACATTTGCTTGAGCGAGACAGAAGAGGGGCTGGGGCTGAAACACCTCTAGTGTGTTCCCTTGTGCTGTCTCACTTCTGGCTCTGGGGCATGGGAGTCTTTTGTGTGATAGGAACTTATTCAGTCCCTTTGTCAAAGGTAATAAGAGGCAGGAGAAGGGGCTGGGAGACTGTCTTTGGAGATGGAGGCCAAGTATAGCTTTGGCCTGAGAGACAACAAAGCCAGCTGCCAGCACCTGCTTCCTGCTCTGAGCCTCCCAGATGTAATTGAAATCAGGAGGGGTTCGCACGTGCCCGGGTGCCTTCCTTTGTGAAACTAGTAAACAGCTTCAGCCTGGATTTTTATTTTTCTGCCAATAGCAACTGTGCCGTGAATAGGTGTGCGCTCCTAGGCACTTCACTCAGCCCACCCTGGCTCCTTGTTCTCATCTTTATAAAGAGGAGATTAGATGAGGTTACTTCTGAGTCTTTCTCTTGTTCATTCATTTCCTAAGACATTTATGAGTGTGGCCTTTCAACGGCTTTTAGGAATTGCTTGGGGACATCAGCGTATGAGTTTTCAACAAGGAAATGGTTCAGTAAGACATTTGTCAACAAAATATTGAGGCCCTACTCTGAGGAATACTGTTTCAGTGCTGGAAGGACAGCAGGGAATAAAAGTAGACAAAGTCCCCTTGCTCATGAAGGTTCAATTTTAGTAAGAAGAGACAATCTACACCAACCATACAACTACTGATTTCAAGTCATGTGTGTGTGTGTGTTGCTCAGAAATGTCCAACTCTTTGCAACCCCACTGACTGTAGCCTTCCAGGGTCCTCTGTCTGTGGGGTTTTCCAGGCAAGAATACTGGAGTGGGTTGCCATTTCCTCCTTTGGGGGATCTTCCCGACCATGGGCTTGAACCCACGTCTCCTGCATGGCAGGCGGATTCTTTACTGCTGAGCCACTGGGGAAGACCTCAGGTCATGTTACGTGCTAAGAAGATCAGGAAAACAGGGTGTGTGGACAGAGTGGCCACAGAGGTTATTTTGTGCAGGAACTTTGGGGAAGGCCTCTCCATGAGGCCATTTGAGGGGAGGGTGACCCATTCTTGGTGGGAAGAGCATTGTAGGTAAAGGAGAAGATTTGTGCAAAGGCCCCAGGTCGGGGGTGTGTCTGTCAAGTTCAAGGAGCAGCATGCCAGTGGGAGGAGGGTGGCTGGAAGTAACATGTGGGAGCCAGCGGGAGGTGGTGAAAATTCTGAATTTCATCAGAATGGGATGCTAACAAGAGAATGAACCTTTGAATAAAGTTTTGGAGAAAATATTCATCAAGCTTTTGAGAGAGGAGTAGTCTGTGAAGGCAGAAGCGGGAGTGGGGGGTTTGGGGGTGTGCAGGGTTCCAGCTGGACACAATACAGTGGCCTGTGAGAGAGATAATGCAATGACAGGCATTGGGGTGAGATTTTGAAAACTTTCCAGGAAGGACTCCACTTGGCCCAGTTACAGTCAGAGCAACAGTGTTCTACCACCAGTACTCCTCCTTGAAACCCAAAGCTAGATAAAAAGGGGTGACTGAGAACAGTGGAGGTGACACTGCAGAAATAAAACAAACCAAAGACACCATGGGATGAAGAGCAAAAGAGAAGATATGAAAGCTAAGAGCTGTGCTCTGAATTATTTCATCTCACACCATTAAAATTTTTTTAAAAGAATATTGGGTTGCCACACATCAATTCTTCTTGTGATATCACCAATATACTGACAGGCACTGATTACTTCTCATGTCCCGAGTGCTGGGTGAGGGAGGTGGGCTCATGGATGTGAAGACAAGAGGGAGTTAAGAGTATAAAGAGGCTTTCAGGACTTCCCTGATGGTCCAGTGGTTAAGACTCGCCTTCCAATGCAGGGGGTACAGATTTGATCCATGGTCCAAGAACTAGGGTCCCACAGGTGCAAAGTGAGGCCAAAAATAAAAACAAAATATATATTTTAAAAGGCTGTTTTCCATTCTTCCTTGAGTCTTGAAATGGTGCCATCACCTAACTTCAAAATGGCCATCTGATTCATGGCTTCCTTTATTTCTTTCCAGTTGGGAAAACCCTTCCTTTCTCCTCTCAGAAAGTGCAGAATCTGCAGGACCCAGTTCACACTGAAGCCACTGTTGTAGGAAAAGAGGGAGGTATTTCTGGGCTTGCCCAACAGGCTGTGGAAGGACATGGAGTTTGGAAACCAGGCAGAGGACTTAGGCTGCATGTGGAGCGAGGGGTACTGAGTGGCAAGGTAGAGTCAGCACTGAACAAACAGGGCCTGGGCGGTCACGGGAGATCTGGGTGGCAGGCAGGCAGAGGCAGAGACCATCGGGAGGTTACTTTACCCTCGATCCTCTGGTGCTGGCCGTGAGCATAAAGTTCTAATCTAAACAAATCTAAAAGTTATCTTAGGAAAATGGAAGGAACAACGTCCTTGGAACACAAAAAGAAAAGCAGTATATACTGGCCAGTCCTTCATTGCTGCCATATCTTAATGTCTAGCTTCTATGTGCTGAGATGAGACCAGGCCCAGTTCTTGCTCTTTATAGGCATTAGATCACTAACCACTCTGAACACTCCCATTTTGCAGATGGGAGCATTGAGGTGCACAGAGCTTACATAATGGAGCCGGAACTTGAACTTAAACAATCTGCCTCTAGATGCCAAGTTCTTAGCCACCTTCCTTTCCATGGGGAGTTCTGAGAGCTGGAAATGTGTACCTTTGGTATTTTCTCATGCTTCAGTTTTGAGAAATGTCAATTCCACATAATTCTTTCACTCCCCAGTGGGTCACTGGGTTGGAAATCACATTCTTTATAAACATGTCACTTCAGATTGGGTGCCCCTCTCTTACTCCGTCTTTGATGAAACACTGTTACTAACGTGTAAGAACATACATGGAATGTGCTGAGGCATATATGTACTCACATGAATGCACGCATACAAGATGGAGTAGGAAATGGCAAGCCACTCCAGTATTCTTGCCTGGAAAATTCCATGGACTGAGGAGCCTGCAGGGCTATAGTCTATGGGATTGTAGAGTCAGACACACCTGAGCAACTGTGCATGCACGCATGCACACACACACAAGAACATCCAATGATACCCAGTGGCCACTGGGGAAATTCTTTGGGTTGTCAGGAGATGGCTAGGTTCTAGTTTTTAACCTCAATCCTTTACTGGCTTCTGCCTCTTCAATATGCCATTAAATGGTGGCCATTTCCCAATCAGAGCCTCATGAGAAGCAAGACTGCAATCCTGCAAGCTTGTGACTCTGGTGCAAAGACAGCAGTGGCTGTGTTTGATTTGTGGTCCAGGTTAGACTTTTACCTGTAAGTGTGTTGGGTATTTAGGACTCTAAAGAGCTGAAGAGTAGCTCTTGTTTGGAAGAAATGCAAGCCCACTTGTATTTGGATTCCAAACACCTGCATTTGAAGAAACATAAATAAACAACAGGTGCTTTTCTGTTTCCTGAAAACACAGTGCGAATCTTGCCTTCATTAGCCATTTTTGCAGGTTTTAACATCTATGGTTGCTTAGACTGAAGGCGATACTTCATCAAACAAATTTGATTCAGTTTCTTCTGAATATTCCAGAAGTGTTTCTCATTCCTGTTATTCCTCTGCTACTGCTACTGCTAAGTCGCTTCAGTTGTGTCCGACTCTGTGCAACCCTATAGACGGCAGCCCACTAGGCTCCTCTGTCCCTGGGATTCTCCAGGCAAGAATACTGGAGTGGGTTGCCATTTCCTTCTCCAATGCATGCAAGTGAAAAGTGAAAGTGAAGTCGCTCAGTCGTGTCCGACTCTTAGTAACCCCATGGACTGGAGCCTATCAGGCCCCTCCGTCCACGGGATTTTCCAGGCAAGAGCACTGGAGTGGGGTGCCATTGCCTTCCCCGTTATTCCTCTAGATCTACTCAAATCCACAATTAGTATTATTGAGATTCAAAAAGAGATGATCTTCCAGGCAAAATTAAGAGAAAAATAAACAACTTACTCGAGTACCATACATATCCCCAACAGGCAAGCCTTTAAGGCAAGCAGCTTGTTGGAGTAGAATATTCTGTAAGTCAAAAAAAAAAAAAAAAAAGGAAAATCTTAAGAGATCTAAATATCACCTGCTTCTTATAGTAGTATATATACCTACTATTGGGCTTCCCAGGGGCACTAGTGGTTAAAAAAACACCCGTGTTGCCGGAGACAAAAGAGATGTGGGTTCGATCTCTGGGTCAGGAAGATCCCCTGGAGGAGAGCAAGAATACTGGAGTGGATTGCAATGCCTAGAGAATCCCCATGGTCAGAGGAGCCTGGCAGGCTACTCTAATCCATAGGGTCACAAAGAATCAGACAGGACTGAAGTGACTTAACTCACACAGTGTATATGTCAATGCCAATCTCCCAATTCCTCCTCCCACTCCTCCGCCTTGGTGTATATATGTTTGTTCTCTACGTCTGTGTCGCTGTTTCTGCTTTGCAAAGAGCTACTCTTTAGAACTGGGATCCCACAGTGCTAGAGCTTCGAGGTGGATGTTGGAGAAACTGACCACAGCGTCCCTTCTTAGCCTGTTTACCCTGAGGTCCATGCTCCTGGATCCATGAGAAGAGAAGAGCCAGTCTCAAAGCAGGTACCTTGTAGCAGTGGTAATGTGATTGATTGGCCTGTGTAATTATTGTATGTTTATTGTATTTGTGAGCCATGTTTAGTTTTGCAGTTTTCCGAAATGGGGGACACTTAGCAACTCATTAAATTTTTGAAGGAAATGAAATCTGTTCACAAAACTACTAATAGGTTTATAGAAACGAATATATAGTCATAATATGGATTAAAAAACTAATATATATGTATGTTGCTCAGTCATGTCTGACTCTTTGCAATCCCATGGACTGTACCCCATTAAGCTCCTCTGTCCATGGGATTTTCCAGGCAAGAATACTGCCTTCATTTTGCTTAAATAAAATGTAATTGAGTATTTTGTCATTTGTAAATGAAGTCTTGGCTAAATTTTGCCTTTATATCCCTAAGTGAAGTGAAGTGAAAGTCGCTCAGTGAGTTAGACTATAAAGAAAGCTGAGTGCCACAGAATTGATGCTTTTGAACTGTGGTGTTGGAGAAGACTCTTGAGACCCTTGGACTGCAAGGAGATCCAACCAGTCCATCCTAAAGGAAATCATTCCTGAATATTCATTGGAAGAACTGATGCTAAAGCTGAAACTCCAATACTTTGGCCACCTGATGCGCAGAACTGACTCATTTGAAAAGACCCTGATTCTGGTTCTCCTCCTGAACCAGAAGGAGAATGGGATGACAGAGGATGAGATGGTTGGATTGCATCACCGACTCAATGGACATGAGTTCAAGCAGACCCTGAGAGATAGTGAAGGACAGGAAAGCCTGGCATGCTACAATCCATGGGGTTGTAAAGAGTTGGACATGACTGAGCAACTGAACTGAACTGATCCCTAAGTAGGTCATTAAAATATAGCCTGGCATTTTCCTTATTGTTCTTTAATGTACTCAGTTTGAATTACTGCTTGGCATTCACACTTTCTCTTCCCATTTACTATATGCATGTCTATTCAGTGATGTGTTCTTAGCATCACACAGTGTTTAATGTTTAGATTTGTTTCATCTTGTATTTCAAGCACACCTATCATTTTAATTTTACTACAGAGACTGTAAGCTATACATCTGAATTTCTAACATCCTTAAGTTACATGTAACAGCCTCAGCTTTAATTGTTCAATTACCCTGAAAGCTTGATATTATAGTTATAAGGAACAACAGAAAATTTGGTCATTCTGTATTGGTTATCTATTGCTGCATAACAAAGCACCCTAAAGTGCCAGGGCATAAAACAGCTGTTTTGTTAGGATTGTGAGTTAAAATGTGGGTCAAAAATGTGGGCAGGGCATTGTGGAGATGGCCTCTGTGTGTTCAGGGATGTTGGGGATCTTAGCTGAAAAGACTGGAAGGAGACTTGTCTTGATGGCTGGGGCTGGAATGACCTGGAGGTGGCCCCACTCACCTGTCTATTGGTAAAACTGGCTGTTGGCTGGAAAATCACACAGGGCCTGTTCATGCCATTTCTCTGATGGAGCTGCTGTGAGTTTCTGTACAGCATGGTGGCTGGATTCCAACAGGAGCATCCCAAGAGAGCGGCTGGATACTCTGTCACCTTTTACAACCTAGCCTTGCAAGAACCATGGTGCCACTTCTGCTGTAGTCACAAAACCTCCCTGGAGTCAAGGAGAGGGACAGAGACCCTATCTCTCCATGAGAGGAGTGTCAAATCACCATACAGGAGGAGTATATGCAGAGACATTGATGTGGCCATTTTTGAAAAATGCAATCTAACCACACATTTGTAGTTTATTTTGATTTTTTTTTTTTTTTTTTTTTTTACTAATTCTCTGGCATTCTCTCCTGAGCAGACTGCCATCTTATCCATAATAAATATCCAACAAGTTCTTTTCAAATGTTTAGTGTCTGAAAAATTTCTGTTCTTGGATTGCTACAATGAGTGGCATACTTGTGCAAATCTTTGCTAGTTGGAGCTTAATAATAAGCTCTAAATCAGTTATTCCAAGAGTGAGATCACATTCACATTCTATTCATCTTGATTGAGACTTTTCAAAGTACTCAACTTCATTTTATTTTTTAAAATATCTTTTCATTCATATTTCATTGTTTTACGTGACTTTTAAACAGCTAGCAGATTTCAGAAATTGGGATAAACAATCTTGGGAACAAGCACAGCTGACTCTTGGTAAGAACAGGACTCAGCTACTGGAAGAAAGAGAGGACAGGGTGCTTAGAAAGTATTCCTTAATAGCTCATGTTGACCCGTGAACAGCAGGTATAAATACTATTCTCCAGGCAAGTTAGACTCAGCATTTCTTATTCCATTTGTGAACTGTCTCTGGAGCAGAAATTACCAGAAATGTCTCTATCTATTATGTGAGGACAAAGTTGCTGGCTCACATTTTATGTGTATAAATGTGTTGATGTCTTTTGGACATTAGCTCCCAACAAACACGAGGCGCTCCCAAGTTTCCTCATATGCTGTTTTCAGGAAAATATATCTTTCAAGTTATAAAAATTAACCATTAGCTAGAAATGGGCAGCAGAGGTAAAAAGAGTTGGGGAGGACTCATCAGGTGGTGTTGGATGCAAAGATGCCTCAGGAACCTGGCTTCAGTGTATGCTTAGCTATTTTTGGATCTGAATTTGTTTTCCAAGCAAAATCCAGGCAAAATCCTTAAATTCCTCTCCAAGCCTCTTTGGAAATAAAACACTCACATGTGTCCTTTTGTTTTGCGGTCCAAACCAACAATGATGCTTCTGCCAATTGCTATGGTTTAAACTATTATGGCGAGCAAATGAAACAGTGACAGAAATAGAAACTCCAATTAAAAGATAAGGCTGTACCAGATCACTCTTGTTCTGCATCCACTCTACATCCTAAGCCCTATGATACCCAAGGTAGCCCAGGGACAACATGCTGCACATGTTAAACCTTACTACTGTTCCTCCTCTTTCTTCAAATGCATTACTTTAGCAGCTGAATTTCTTCCTTGTGGGAAACAGGAAGAACTGATGTCAGTGAAGCATGAAGTTATATTAAAGTAACTATGAAATATGTATTAAAATAAATGTGCAGAAATTGCAGACAGTGTATATTTCACATAGTGTTAAGCAATCTATTTTAACAAGGACCTCGAAAAATAATGTGTAGTAAAGCCACCCAATTCTTGAGGATATTGTTCAGGAAAATGTTTACAAATTTTAATTTTGTGGCTAAAGTCTTGCCTACAATCAGTTTACAGCCACTGAATAAAAAGAATATCTGCTCAATTGTGAGAATATAAACAGATCTATTTGCAAATGGCTTGGTTCATCAATATCTTTTTAAAAAAAATTGTCATGGACATATTTACATGCAAAAACTGCCTAATTCAGAATCGAAGCCAAATTATAGTTAATATAAAAATGCTCTTACTGAATTTCATAACAGTAAACTCAAGCATAATTACGTTGATTAAAAACCTCACATTTATGAGAAAAATATATTTCATTTCAATGAAAATGTTTTTCTTGTTTTTATTCTCACTATAAATAGTAAAGCCATGTAATATTAAAAAATCAAAGAATGTAGAAAAATGTAAAATAAAACTGAAAACTATCCATAATTCTATCACTTAGGAGTGACTCCTTTTAATATATAGGTATTTATGCTTCCAGGCTTCCCCAGTAACTCAGCAGTAAAGAGTTCTCCTGCAATGCAGGAGCCATGGGAGACACAGGTTTTATTCCTAGGTCCGGAAGATCTTCTGGAGGAGGGCATGGCAGCCCAATCCAGTATTCTTGTCTAGAGAATCCCATGGACAGAGGAGCCTGGTGGGCTATAGTCCACGAGGTCAAAAAGAGTCAGATAAGACTGAAGCTACGTAGCACGCACACATGCATATATCATTTCATACAATTTTAATGAGCGTACCACACACACTCACACATAAACACACAGTTATTAAAGGATACCATGCTATAAAAAACTGTTTGGTTTAAGTTTATTTTTAACAGCATAGCATGAACAACACTTCTTAATCAATACATTTCAGTTCAGTTCAGTCACTCAGTTGATTCTCTTTGTGACCCCATGGACTGCAGCACACCAGGCTTCACTGTCCACCAACTCCCAAAGTTTACTCAAACTCATGTCCATCGTGTTGGTGATGCCATCCACACATCTCATCCTCTGTCGTCCCCTTCTCCTCCCACCTTCAATCTTTCCTAGGATCAGGGTCTTTTCAATACATTTAGAGACAGATTATTATTTGCAATTACTGCATGGTTATCCTATAAAATACATCTACTTACTTCATACATAACTTCTTTTGGGAAATCTAGATTACTTCTCAAGATCATTTTAACAGCTAATTATTCTTAAATGTTTTATCTCAAAAATTGTATTGAAACTTAGAACACACGGTTCAAAATTTCAAAGAAGTAGCTAAAATTTAACTTCATTACTTTTTTTGCTCTGAGTCATGATTTTCTTCATATTTACATAGGTCTTATTTTTCTACCTTACATGAACAGAGAGAATCAGACCAGCACAACATCAAAGGAAAAAAAAAGTCACCTACTCCTCTTCTCTTGTGCTAGCCTTGTCTAATATCTGGCTTTCTTTTTTCCTTTGAGAATGAGTATGCTGGCATTTTGCCCTCTGACACATCTTGTTGTAATAGGATCATGGAACTGAAGTTCCTAATAAGAACCAAGGCACAATATAAATGGAATCCCAAATGAAGTATGTGTCATTTAGTAAAGAAAATAGAAGACAATTCGTTTCAGAATTTCCTGGCAGCTCGTCTAGAGTCTCAAGAGTGTGCAGAGGTAGAGAGGGTTCTTTGATGAGTGTTCACTTGTTAGAGAAAACTCCTGCTGGGAGGTGTAGAAAGGTTAGTGATTCTTCCACCTGAACCCTAGTTGCTTGAGAGGAGAGTTCAGTGGGACCCCTCACAGAACTTGAGGTGCATCCCTTGAATTCTGCAAGCCCAGGAGCTGACAGTCTGCCTGCTATCTGGAGGTCAGGGAAACGCTGGTGGGATCCTTTGGTGGTCACCACTGAGTAGCTCTGCAGTGGGAGGCATGTGCCCTTCTTTCACCCCTGGACACAGCGTGTATGACTGACTCCCATGGACCAGCTATTGGCCTTGGAAGAAAGAGGACCTAATGGAGCCATTTCAGGTCTTGGGCCAGAGGACCACCTTGAAGGGATGATGAGACCCTCAACGGTGAGCGTGTGCTCAGTGGCCTGGACCTGGGGTATGTTGACTTAGAAAATATTCACAATCCAAAAGGACTTCAGTCCCAGGATAGAGTGTCTCAAGTGACCCTGAGAGAACTGCTCTGACGAGGCTGTATAGAAGTTTGCAACAAAAGGCAGGTAGTCTGAATATCAAAAGGATTTTGTGAATTAAAGAAAACCAGATATCTTAAGGGGCTTCCCTGGTGGCTCAGTAGTAAAGAATCTGCCTGCAATGCAGGAGACCTGGATTTGATTCCTGGGTCTGGAAGATCTCCTGGAGAAGGGAATGGCAACCCACTGTAGTATTCTTGCCTGGAGAATTCTCTGTAACTTGGCGGGCTACAGCTCATGGGGTCACAAAGAGTCAGACATGACTGAGCAACTAACATTTTCACTTTCAGATATCTTTAGTTAAGGAATTTAGCGCTTTTCTTTATTTTTGAAGATGCAAGAGTCTGTGCTCACTGAAATCATTCCTTTCATATGCATCTCAGCTCTCAGCTATCTGGGGCCAGTATCCAGCATTTTTCCATAGTGCTCACAGCAGGGAGTGACTGCAGCCTAATGGCTGCTGGATTGCAGGTATTGTTCTCCGTCCTGGTTGCCCTCAGAACTCAGAAATTCACATTTGGAGGGCCTAAATCGCTGATGACTATGACATCCATATTTATGGATATGGCAGGAAATATTCTATGTCTCAGATGTCTGTACAGAGGAGAAGCACAGTCCTCATTTGAGATCTGCATCTGGAAGGACCTGCAAAGGTGACTCCAGAGAGAGATTGTCAGATGTGGGTTCTCACAAGCCCAGTTCTGCCCGGGCCAGTCCCAGAGGAGCAGACTCTGTAGCCAGGAGTTGCAGGAGGAAAGAACAGTGTGAATCAGGAGTGGAGAAGGACCACCCTTAAAACCTGACAGGCTGAGTTGGGAAGTGGGAGATTTGACACTTAGTCATCAAGTTCAGGGGAGAAGGCAATGGCACCCCACTCCAGTACTCTTGCCTGGAAAATCCCATGGAAGGAGGAGCCTGGAAGGCTGCAGTCCATGGGGTTGCTGAGGGTCGGGCACGACTGAGCGACTTCACTTTCACTTTTCACTTTCATTCATTGGAGAAGGAAATGGCAACCCACTCCAGTGTTCTTGCCTGGAGAGTCCCAGGGACCGGGAGCCTAATGGGCTTCTGTCTATGGGGTCGCACAGAGTCGGACATGACTGAAGTGACTTAGCAGCAGCAGCAGCACCAAGTTCAGATATTTCATTACTGTCAAAGGAGTGCTTCTGACTTCTAAGCTGGAATCTGTGTGTCTTATTTAGTCAAAGTCCCTGGGATTTTCCAGGCAGGAATACAGAGGTGGGTAGCCATTCCCTTCTCTAGGGGATCTTCCTGATCCAGGGATCAAACCCAGGTCTTCGTGGCCATAAAACTATGTTTTGCATAATTCATTAGACCTCTCCAATCTTTACCAATAGAAAGGGAATCTACTTCAAGGGGAAATGGCAAAAAAACATTAAATTATGTTTTGAGTATATCCTGTGAATGGTGCATGTTCAATGGACTGGTTGCCTGCTTTTTGGTGGTTTCCAACTAAAAACGCTGTAGGTCTGCAGCAGATCTTACTGTTCCCAACATTGTCAAGTATTGTTGGTGGCGGGGGTATGGGGGCCAGGAATCACCATTTATAGCCTCTCCTATATCAGTTAAAAGACTCTAAGAGGCAAAGGTGGCACTTTAGAAAAAGCTGGAGAATATGGCATACCCCACTTGGATATTCTTGGTGAAATGCAGTTTATGTGACTGGGATGAAAATAATGTTTCTTGTCAAAGAACAATTCAGAGACATTTGTTAGTTTATTTTGCAGGCAGATTGTTTACTCACATGAGAAGGAGCCACTTGGCAGACTGAGCCAAGGAATGAAGGCAAAAATAGGAATCAAAGACAGAAGGGAGAAAACGAGACTGTTTCAGTCTGGGAACATAAATTTTGTGTGCACTATTTTTGCATAAACTGATTATCTGGAAGCTAGCAGAGAGAGGTCCATCTGGGCAGATTGTTTTTGAAGAGGCCAACTGGGGGCATCAAAGATAACAATTTCCATTGTTCAGGAATTCACCAGAAACCCCTGGAGGTTGGGCTTGGGCCATCTTCCTGAAGTGTCTGCCGCGTTCCTTCCCTTAGGCCCTCTTTCTGGTTCAGCCACACCTGTACCACGGGACCTGGAGAATTCCGCCTCATGGCCAGCCTCCTCCAGAGCCTTTTGTACATTCTAAGAAGGTCTCCGCGTGTTTGCATCAGCAAGGAAGTTAGAGGTGAAAACCAGAGATGTTCCTAAAGGCTAAATGCTTCTACATTAGAGAGAACTCAGAGTTTTTCCTCTCTCTAAAAGAGTGTATCTTGGCAGAGCAGGAGGGTAGGAGCGGGCAAAGGCCACAAGATCAGCTTGGATCAACTTCCGGAGAAAGCTTTAGGGAGGTTTATTTAAAAGGATGACTCTACAATTTGGGGGCAGTTGCTGGGAAGTGGCTGTGGGGAATGTGTGTGGATTTAGGGGCATTTTTACTGTACATAATGTGGTATATTTCCCCTGTGGTGTTTTCAAGAGTTATGCAATAAAGACTTAAATTGCTTTTCAGTTCTTTCGTAGCTCTTGTGAAAGCAATGCTGTGCTGAGAAAGGTAATGAAAAGAGCCAGGTTTATTCTAGTTATACATATTAAAGACTGGCTAAGTCTTCAGTAAAGGCACTTTTTTTTTTTTTTTAAATCCAGCATTCACCAAACTTTTTGGCGCTTACTATCCTATTTTTAGAAAATGTGATTTCATATGTAATTATTTGGAATACACTTTAGGGAAATGTGATTCCTGGCTCACATTATTTCAAGATAGGTCAAGAATAAAAAAAAAAATCACTCTGCCCAATTTAATTTAACAGAGCCATATAGATAGAGTTTAATGGGAGGGACAACTGTGCTTGGTGGGACAGCATCTCCCCAAATTTGTGTCCTTCCTGGATCTTTAAGAAGTGAACTAATTTGGAAACAGGATCATTGCAGTTGTAATTAGTTAAGATGAGATCATACTGGAATAGGAAGAGCCCTTAATCTACGACTTACATGTTACACGAGGAAAAAAACACAGACATACACTCGAGAGAACACCCTATAGGGGTGGAGGCAGAGAAGGCAATGATGCAGCTAGAACCCAGGAACAGCATGGATGCTCCAGCACCAGAGGCTAAGAAAAGGGCATGGAACACATTCTCCCCTTTAGTCTTCAGAAGGAGAAGGGCTCCTTGAGCCCTTCCTTCCTAGGAGAGGCTTTCCTCCATATCCTGCTTTAGCTCCTCTCTGACATATTTAGTTAAGAGGTATTTGTGTATTCATGCATGTTCAGTCATGTCTGACTCTTTGTGACCCCATGGACTATAGCCTGCCAGGCTCCCCTCTCCATGGAATTTTCCAGGCAAGAATACTGGAGTGGGTTGCCATTTCCTCCTTCAGGGGAGGCTTCCAGACCCAGGAATGAACCAGAGTCTCTTTCTTCTCCTGCATTGGCTGGCAGAGTCTTTATCACTGCATCATCTCGAAGCCCTTATTTGATGCAGATTTCCTGAGTGTGGTTTTGCAGAAGTGAAAACCCGCCCCCCACCAAATGGAAGGTGTTAATTACTGGATGACCAAGAGCACACAGCTCCAGGCCTCCTGGAGCCTAAGGACTGATAATGTTCACCCCTGTGACTCTGTCCTGCTGCTTCACCTTTGGCCAATCAGAGGATTGTGCACAAGCTGATCACAAACTCTGTGACCCCCACACCCAGCCTCACCTGGTTTTTAAAAGTACTTTGCCAAAACGGGAGTTCGAGGCTTCTCAGGGCTTGAACCACCTACCTGTCTGCTGCATGGCCCTGCAGTAAACCTTTCTCTGCTCCCAACACCAAAGTTTCAGTTTGTTTGGACTCACTGTGCATCAGGCAAATGAATGTTAACACTGACACCTTTTTTAAAAAAGTCTTTATTAAATTTGTAACAACACTGCTTCTGTTTTATGTTTTTTTTTTTTTTTTTTGACCATGAGGCATGTGAGATCTTAGTTCCCCATCCAGGGATTGAACTTTCACCCCCTGCATTGGAAGGCGAAGCCCCAATCCACCAACTTCTTTGGACCACCAGGGAAGTCCCTTGGTTTCAGATTCTAGCCTCCAGAACTTGAAAGAGAAAAATTTCTGTTGTTTAAAGCCACACTGCTGCTGCTAAGTCGCTTCAGTCGTGTCCGACTCTGTGTGACCCGAGAGACGGAAGCCCACCAGGCTCCCCCGTCCCTGGGATTCTCCAAGCAAGAACATTGGAGTGGGTTGCCATTTCCTTCTCCAATGCATGAAAGTGAAAAGTGAAAGTGAGGTCGCTCAGTGGTGTCTGACTTTTAGCGACCCCATGGACTGCAGCCTACCAGGCTCCTCCATCCATGGGATTTTCCAGGCAAGAGTACTGGAGTGGGGTGCCATTGCCTTCTCCATTAAAGCCACACAGTTTGTGGTAATTTTTAAGGCAGTCCTAGGAAACTGCTATGATAGACAGGTCTCAAAATTAAAAGATACCTGCCTATGCAAACTTAAAGATCCCTCAGCAATAGAAAGTAATGGATGCATATAAAAAACACAGATGAATCTGAGAATAGGTGTGAGTGAAAGAAGCCAGATAAAAAAGAGTGCATACTATATGGGTCCATGGGTATAAAATCCTAACAATTTAAACAACCTATAGCAACAGAAAGCAGGTGGTTTCCTGGGGACAAAGCTGAAGGAGGGCACAGGAGAAGGGTTTACAAAATGCATGAAGAGCACTTTGGGGGTGATAGATAGGAGTTGCTCTCTTTTTTTTTTTTTTTTTTTTTAACATTTTTAAAAATGTATTTGATTTATATTTTTTGGCCACTCAGCATATGGTATCTTCGTTCCCCGACCAGGGATGAAACTCAGGTCCCCCTGCAGTGGAAGCCCCAAGGCAAGGAAGTCTCCAGCAGGTCTCTTGACTGTCATAGTGGTTTTAGCATGTGTATATAACACAACATCAAAACTGTCTACTCTAAATATGCCCAGTGTTTTATGTATGATAATTATATCTTAATAAAGTTCTTTAAAATGAAATAAAGTAGGAACTCATTGCTTTAAAATAACCCAGGGAATGTTGCGCAAATTTACGTGGAGAAATGTGGTGACACAGAAAGACTTTCACTGTTGGGCTTGTGATCAAACTCATTCTCTCTGTCTGCCTCTGTCTCTGTCT
Source organism: Tragelaphus eurycerus (assembly GCA_935064755.1). NCBI lineage: Eukaryota > Metazoa > Chordata > Mammalia > Artiodactyla > Bovidae > Tragelaphus > Tragelaphus eurycerus. The sequence continues at coordinate 370,700 of CAKXYN010000301.1, forward strand.
CTGTCTCTCTCTCTCTCACTATATTCTTGTTCTTAATCGAAAGTGGTAGACCATACACATTCCTGAAACAACTCTAATTTTGTTTTCTTTGGACTAGTTGCATTCCTCTCCAAGCAAATTAAGAAAAGGAAGCCTGAGCGAGTCCGCCCCCCCCATTTCAGCCCTAAAATAACACCATGGGAACTTTTCTTTTGAGAAAATCTCAGCACTCAGCAATCCCATGCTCTTCATCCCTTGTCTGGGGCTATCACCGCAGGTATGTCCTGCCCCTCCTGGTGTTGATACCTTCATCTTCTCTCTCACTTTCTCTCCTGGCTTTAATTAAACATCACACTGAAAAAGGTTATCAAGGCAAATTATGAGACGAGTTCTGCCATCTTCTACCACATCCCTTAAGACCCGGGTCAGCCTGTCTTCCTCCCTCAAGGCTTCACTCGCTTCTCTGCCTTGTTGATTCCTCTCAGCACTTACTCTCCTTCACTCATGAGAGCTCTTCTCACAGGCTGCTGTCTCACTCTGCCATTTTCTGTGTTAGTCTTGGCTCCTCAAAGAGAACCCTGTATGTTTCTACTTGGAAACTCTTATGTCTACTTCTAGATTCATCCCTATCCAGATACTAGGGCATATTCCATCTCTAAAAGGCTCAACAAGAGCCCACATGCTTTCCTCTAAATCTTTCCTTTCATTTCACTCTCGGCCCTGGATGTGTCACTGTCTGCTTGGAATTCTAATATGTCCACGTGTAGCTGATGGCTCCCACATATCTGTGACAGGGGGCTTTCATCAGAGCTTCTCTGGCTCAGCATATATCCCAGGAGGGCCCGTGGCACATGAGTGATGGGAGAGGGTATACCAATACCTTAGGCCTTTGCCTCTCAGGTACAACAGCACTGAGGTGTGTTCCACACCGTGTCCTCACACTTGCCCATGGTGGGAAGTTCCAAGGGCCTGTTACACAGCTGACTGAAGAGCACACCTCTGTAGGCTGCCTTCCCATCCCTGGAGTAAGCCCCCACCTCCCAGCTACAGGGTCGAAGGAAGCTTCCAGGTAAACTGTGTGTTTGTGCTAAGTCTCTTCAGGCGTGTCTGACTCTTTGTGACCCTGTGGACCATAGATTGCCAGGCTCCTCTGTCCATGGAATTCTCCAGGCAAGAATATTGGAGGGGGTTCCCATTTCCTTCTCCAGGTAGACTGCTTGCCTTCAAATCCTCATCTTGGTTTCTGCTTCTAGGAAGCCTTAAGATTTTGTCTTAGAGCCCACTGGGTGCCTGATTTGCTGACCGCCCCTCAGCTCTTCACAGAGCCCCAGTTCTTATGGCTGGGTCCCCACTTGCATTCCCACCTCTCACCACGTGCTAGCTCCCTGAAGTATGATTTCCTGTTTTCCTTCCCATCACATGCAGTTTGGAAGAGTGGGGAGAGGACCACTATTTCTCATGGACCAACAAGACCACCAGAGAAGGAGGTCTGCTGGTGGCTGAAAGTGTGAGGAAACCTCAGCAGGAATGTGCTGGACCAACCTTGCTGAAGCCACCGAAGCTGAGAGCAGAGAGAGGAGTGCATCTGATCATGTAGGTAGAGATGGACTTTCTCTGCTCAAGAGGACTGTAGGGGAGAGAAGGCCTGAAGAGACTCTGGAGAAGCCTCGAGCAGGTCCTCGAACCATCAACTCGGCCAGTTAGTGAGAAACCCACATCCCAGTGAGGATTGCTCTGCCTTCTTTTCTTGACTTTCCTCACTCCTGGTCTTGGACCCTGCAGTGCAGGAGTGGAGAATGGGGCTGGGGGCAGGGGAAGAACAAGACTACCACCTCTTTCTCCATCGCAAGGCTCCCAACTCAAGAGAGAACTTTACTGTCTCTTGAAGTGCAACTTGATCCCCAAACTGTGAGACCGAAACTGTGTTAGGTCCACCCCTTTATCTCACTGTAGTTAGAAAAATAAAGGTTTCCCTTGAAGATCTCACACCATAATCCCTGGAGCCTGTGGATAGAGATCACCTTGTGTGGATGGGAGAAGGGACATTGCAACGTGATTAAGGTTATGCAGCTTGAGATGGAGAGAGAAGCCTGGACTATCCGAAGGTACAATTTAATCCCATAAATTCTTAAAAGCAGAGAACTATTCCTGGCTGGGGAGAGAGATGTGATGGAAGAAGGAGGAGAGATTTGAAGCACAAAGGGAACTTGACCCCCCACCCCCCGCCACCCTGCCACCACTGCCGGTTGTGAAGGAGCAGAAAGGAGGTTGAGTGCCCAGGTCATGTGGTGGCCTCTAGAAGCCAGGAAGAGCTCTCAGATGACCAGAAGCAAGGAATCTTGGTCTTACAGCCCAAAGGAATGAATCCCGCTGACAACCAAATGAACAAGGAGATGAAATCTCCACTGGAGCCACCAGGAAGAAACACAGCCCTGCCGACACCTTGATTCTAGCTCAGTGAATCATGTTGGACTTCTGACTTAAAGAACTTTAAGAAAATAAATTTGTGTTCTCTGTGCCTCTGTTTGCAGTTATCTGCTATGGACGCAATGGAAAAATAAATACACTGACAGTGGAGATTTTCTTCATGCTTGTGAGTCCTCTGAGAGGAGAAAGCAAATCTTTGCTAGTGGCTCCCTGCAGGTTGCTAATATAGGGAGACTAATACTTTGCCAAATCCCATATGATGCTTCTGCTTATCAGAGAAAAGAGGGAGAGAACTTGAGTGCATTGATTTGAAGCAAGTGGATCTGTTCTCAGTATTCCTTGCAACTGCACAACGTCAGGACATGCACCTGGCTCTTCATCTTTTCCCACTGTCCTCCTCTGCTTAAGGTTTTGACCCCCTAGAAGCTGCATATATATCCAGACTGTTGTTCAGAAAAGGACTTTGAAAGTTCCAATCCATAAAAACAGTATTCATTTAGTTTTTACCCTGCTCTTAACTCTACCGTCTAATTGGACAGAAAAATCAATTTCTTTTTATTCTGTAATCTCAACTAGTGCACTGACCTGTTCCCCACCACCCTCCTTTCCCCCAGAATTTCAAACCAGTGATTTTCCAGGCATCAGATCAGAGTGGAGAGACTTAATTAATTGATGGGACTGTGGTCACCTGTGCTGGGCTTGACAATGTGTGTAATTCTTAGTACACATACTCATTAAAAACACTTCCTGCCTCACACTTGAGATCAAGGACATCAAAAGAAAACCAACTGCCTAACTGTATTCTTATTAGACCTTGTGATTTTGTTGACAAATATTATATTGGTTTTGGAATCAGGAAAAAATTCATAGGGTTTTATTTTATTTACTTTTTAAAAGTGCATTCCAAACAAACTCATCCAGAGATATATAGGTGTTTATATCTCAGGTACTGTCATGTTTTAAAATGGTTTTACTTCTCCCAAGGATGGTATTATTTAAAGTGCAAGCTTTGGTGCTTGCTGCTGCGCAAAGCTTCTCCAGTCTGTGCTTCCTCCCCCTTTTCTCAATCATTCAGTTACTGAGAAGTGAGAGTTAAACAGCCCCACAACCAAGATTATGCTAGCAAGATTTTACTCAAAATCCTTTAAGCTAGGCTTCAGCAGTACGTGCAATGAGAACTTCCAGGTGTATAAGCTGGTTTCAAAGAGGCAGAGGAACCAGAGATGAAATTGTCAACATTTGTTGAATCATGGGTAATACAAGGGAATTCAAGAAAGACATCTACTTCTGCTTAATTGACTACGGTAGAGCCTTTGACTGTGTTGATCACAACAAACATTGGAAAATGGTAGTACAATACCACCTTACCTATCTCCTGAGAAACCTGTGTATGGGTCAAGAAGCAACAGTTAAAACTGGACATGGAACAACTGATTGGTTCAAAATTGGGAAAGGAGTATGACAAGGCTGTATATTGTCACCCTGTTTATTTAACTTCTATACAGAGTACATCATGAGAAATGCTAGTCACAAGCTGGAATCAAGATTGCTGGGAGAAATATCAATAACCTCAGATATGCAGATGATATCACTCTAATGGCAAAAGTGAAGAGGAACAAAAGAGCCTCTTGATGAAGGTGAAAGAGGAGAATAAAAAAGCTGTCTTGAAACTCAACATTGAAAAAAAACCTAAGATCATGGCATCTGGTCCCATCACTTTATGACAAATAGAAGAGGAAAAGGTGGAAGCAGTGACAGATTTTATTTTCTTGGGCTCCAAAATCACTGTGGATAGTGACTGAAGCCATGAAATTAAAAGATACTTGCTCCTTGGAAGGAAAACTATGACAAATCTAGACAGGGTATTAAAAAGCCTGAGGCAACACTTTGCCAACAAAGGTCCATATAGTCAAAGCTACACTGGTGGTTCAGATGGTAAAGAATCTGCTTGCAATGCAGGAGACCTGGGTTTGATCCCTCAGTTGGGAAGATCCCATGTAGGACAGTATGGCAACCCACTCCAGCATTCTTGCCTGGAGAATCCCCACGGACAGAGGAGCCTGGAGGACTACAGTCCATGGGGTCGTTAAGAGCTGGACACAACAGATAGGCTAAGCAGAGAGCAGTCAAAGCTATGGTTTTTCCAGTAGTCATGTATGAGTTGGACATGTGAGAGTTGGACAATAAAAAGACTGAGCACCGAAGAATTGATGCTTTTGAACTGTGGTGTTGGAGAAGACTCTTGAAAGTCCCTTGGACTGCAAGGAGATCAAACCAGTCATTCCTAAAGAAATCAGTCCTGAATATTCATTGGAAGGACTATTGCTGAAGCTGAAGCTCCAAAACTTTGGCCACCTGATTCGAAGAGCTGACTCTCTGGAAAAACCCTGGGCAGAGTTCTAGCAATCTTATTTCTGGAAAAGACTGCGGGCAGGAGGAAGAAGAATTGACCAAGGATGAGATGGTTGGATAGCATCACCGACTCAGTGGACATGAATTTGAGCAAACTCCAGGAGATAGTGGAGGACAGAAGAGCTTGGCATGCTGTAGTCCATGAGGCTGCAGAGTCGAACATAACTTAGTGACTGAACAACAACCAAGGTAGATTTGCCAATGTCTTTCAGTCTTTTGAAAAAGTGTGTTTATTTTGGAGCTTTGTTATTATTATCATACAAATTTAGAATTTGTAGTATTTTTTTGTGAATTGCAAACTTTACCAATTTTTAGTGACCAATCTGGCTTTGTCCAGAAAGTCTATTTTGCTTAATACTAATATGCACTAACTCTCTTTTAGTTAGGAATTGCATAATATCTCATCATTTGTTTCAGGTGTGTTCATAAATACCATTTGCTTGACAATTTAAAAGATCAAATGGTGGCCTATAATTTCTATCTTTTAACAGACTGTAAATTTTTATCATATAACCAAATTTACATTGATTGTATTACAGGTATATTTGAATTCTCTTTTATTATCTTATTTTATATTTTGTTTTACCTTTCCATGCATCTTTTCTTGTTTTACTTTACTTTTTACCTGGTTTACTGTCTTTTGTATCATGTGTGTGTTTTTCTCATTTATTCTTCCCTCTTTTGGTTGGGAGATTGTGTATCCTATTTATATAGGCTATTTGCCCTGGATATTTCCATCCTTACATTTTAAACTGTTACTGGAGGGTAATTTACATATAGAAAATGCACTCATCATAAGTACACAGCTTCCTGGATGTTCACAATACAAACACACTTATGTAACTAGCATCTAGATCAAGAAACAGTACAAGCCCAGAAACCCTCTGCATACACCTTAGACAATCAAACACAATTACCTAAGCCGAACAAGTCCTAAACTTTCAGAATAATCTGTATGCTTCTTCTTAAAGATAAGATTTTACTTTAGAATATTTTTAACTCCAACCAGCACCTCCTGATTTCTGTTCTGCTGTTGTCAATCATTTTAGTTCAACTTTATTTTTTAACACCACTAATTTACCATAATGTTTATCATTTTCTTTGCTTACCCTTCTCTTTTGCATCTTAGATTTTCCAAGCATGACTTTTTTCTTTTTGAAGTTGGTTTATGAAGTTTCTGTGGTTAGAGTCTATTGGTAGAAAAGTCTCTATTTGTCTGTAAATGGCTTTATTTAATCTTCCATTTTTCAAATTTACTGGCTGTACAGTTTTATGCTGATAGTTATTTTTTTCCCTAGTGCTTTGAAAATTTTTTTTCTATAGTCTTGTGCTTTCTATTGTCATTGACACAACAGCTCTATTTCTAATTGTTATATATTATATTTTTTCTTTAAATTAATGGAAATGTCTTACTCATTATTTCTCCAGATACTGTCTCAGGTTTTTTTTTTTTTCCTGGAAACTTGATCACAGGTGTTAATGTGTTAAACCTCTTTCTTTCTCTCCTCCATTGTACTGTCACTGCACTGCATTTTTCTGCACATCTCTGGGTGCTTTCTCAGAGGCATTTTCCATTCATGAACTCTTATCTCTGGTGTGTCTAATCTACTGTTTTCCCCATCTACTGAATTTCTCATTCTAATTACAACAGTGTTCTGAATAAGTTCCATTTGGTTCTTTTTCAAATATACTTAGTCAATTTTGAGTGTCTATTATTTAGTTCATCATTATAATTCTCTCTAAAATAAAAAAAAAATTATTTGGCTGCCCTTAGCTGCAGCATGCAGGATTTAGTTCCCTGGGAACTGGAGCCACATCCCCTGCACTGGGAGCTCAGAGTCTTAACCACTGGACCACCAGGGACATCCTTCTAATTCTCTTCTATCTGTACATTTATTAATATTTACCATAGATTGTATCTATGATAATCCTAATGTCTGCTCTCATTGCCCATCTGATGATCTCATTTGCTGTTTTTCCTGACTGTCACTCAAGGTACCTTATTTCCTGTGTCCAGTGGTATTTGATTGTGAGCTAATTTCTTTGGAACTTCATTTCTGGGAATGCTTTGTAATTGAGTCAAGGCAATAGTCCTCCAAATATGATATGCCTTTGTATCTGCCAGTTCTTGGGGTATGACCAACTCAGGATATAAACAAAGTTTAGATTATTTCAGGACACTTGGGTTATATCAGTTTTCCCCCCAGCTTGGTGATGGTGGCTTATGGTTACAGATTTTAAAATTTCTTTAAAAAATTACTGTTATCTCTAATATTTCTTCCATTGCCAAAGCCAGACATGAAAGGATTGCCACCTTCTCTCCCACTAGCAGGGTGTTTTCTCCTAGTCTATACCCCAGAGCATTGCCTTCAAAAGATCTCAGCCTTTTGTATGGCTTTTTGATTGGGTTTCACACCCAGTTTGAGCCGAAGTTATGTCTCTTGCTCTCTAACATGCTCAACTAAAATTCAAGATTTAAAGCATGTGAGATCAGTGATAACTACAGAGAAAATGTTGACATTTTATGCTTACTTCTTTGGATTCAGCTTTTCATTATTTCTACTTTTCAAATAATTCCCTTATTTCTTTGCCATCTAACTTATCTAGGGGTTTAATTTATTTTTTTGCTTTATTTTTTAAAATCCAGTATTGTAACTAGAATTTCTCCTGATCTTTTGTTATACACTGCTGCTGCATTTGTAACTATGTGTAAAATCATCAGATTATCTTTTTGGCCAATTGGAGTGTGATGTAGCTGAAGAACTCTGGGGAACTGTAGAATGGGTCTAAGGTTATCATATGTGAAGGATTCAGTTCAGTTCAGTTCAGTTGCTCTGTCGTGTCTGACTCTTTGTGACCCCATGAACCTCAGTATGCCAGGCCTCCATGTCCATCACCAACTCACAGAGTCCACCTAAACCCATGTCGATTGAGTGGGTGATGCCATCCAACCATCTCATCCTCTGTCGTCTCCTTCTCCTCCTGCCCTCAATCTTTCCCAGCATCATGGTATTTTCCAATCAGTCAGATTTTCACATCAGGTGGCCAAAGTATTGGAGTTTCAGCTTCAACATCAGTCCTTCCAATGAACACCCAGGACTGATCTCCTTTAGGATGGACTTGTTGGATCTCCTTACAGTCCAAGGGACTCTCAAGAATCTTCTCCAGCACCAGAGTTCAAAAGCATCAATACTTTGGTGCTCAGCTTTCTTTGTAGTCCAACTCTCACATCCATACATGACCACTGGAAAAACCATAGGCTTGACTAGATGGACCTTTGTTGACAAAGTAATGTCTCTGATTTTTAATATGCTGTCTAGATTGGTCATAACTTTCCTTCCAAGGAGTAAGCATCTTTTAATTTCATGGCTGCAATCACCATCTGGAGTGACTTTGGAGCCCCCCAAAATAAAGTCTGACACTATTTCCTCATCTATTTGCTATGAAGTGATGGGACCAGATGCCATGATCTTCGTTTTCTGAATGTTGAGCTTTACGACAACCTTTTCACTCTCCACTTTCACTTTCATCAAGAGGGCTCTTTAGTTCTTCTTCACTTTCTGCCATAAAGCTGGTGTCATCTGCATATCTGAGATTATTGATATTTCTCCTGGCAATCTTGATTCCAGCTTGTGCTTCATCCAGCCCAGTGTTTCTCAGGATGTACTCTGCATATAAGTTAAATAAGCAGAGTGACAATATACAGCCTTGACATACTCCTTTTCCTATTTGAAACCAGTCTGTGGTTCCACATCCAATTCTAACTGTTGCTTTCTGACCTGCATACAGATTTCTCAAGAGGCAGGTCAGGTGGTCTGGTATTCCCATCTCTTTCAGAATTCTCCACAGTTTATTGTGATCCACACAGCCAAAGTCTTTGGCATAGTCAATAAAGCAGAAGTAGATTTTTTTCTGGAACTCTCTTGTTTTTTCGATGATCCAGCAGATATTGGCAATTTGATTTTTGGTTCCTCTGCATTTTCTAAAACCAGCTTGAACATCAGGAAGTTCATGGTTCACGTATTGTTGAAACCTGGCTTGAGAATTTTGAGAATTACTTTACTAGCGTGTGAGATGAGTGCAATTGTGTTGTAGTTTGAGCATTCTTTGGCATTGCCTTTCTTTGGGATTGGAATGAAAACTGACGTTTTCCAGTCCTGTGGCCACGGCTGAGTTTTCCAAATTTGCTGATACATTGGGTGCAGCAATTTCACAGCATCATCTTTTAGGATTTGAAATAGCTCAACGGGAATTCCATCACCTCCACTAGCTTTGTTCGTAGTGTTGCTTCCTAAGGCCCACTGAACTTCACATTCCAGGATGTCTGGCTCTAGGTGAATGTGAGTGATCACACCATCATGATTATCTGGGTCCTGAAGATCTTTTTTGTACTCTTCTGTGTATTCCTGCCACCTCTTCTTAATATCTTCTGCTTCTGTTAGGTCCTTACCATTTCTGTCCTTTATTGAGCCCATCTCTGCATGAAATGTTCCCTTAGTATCTCTAAGTTTGTTGAAGAGATCTCTAGTCTTTCCCATTCTATTGTTTTCCTCCATTTCTTTGCATTGATCGTTGAGTAAGGCTTTCTTATCTCTCCTTGCTATTCTTTGGAACTCTGCATTCAGATGCGTATATTTTTCCTTTTCTCCTTTGCTTTTCGCTTCTCTTCTTTTCACAGCTATTTGTAAGGCCTCCTCAGACAGCCATTTTGCTTTTTTGCATTTCTTTTTCTTGGGGATGGTCTTGATTCCTATCTCCTGTACAATGTCATGAAACTCTGTCCGTAGTTCATCATGCACTCTGTCTATCAGATCTAGTCCCTTAAATCTATTTCTCACTTCTACTGTATAGTCATAAGAGATTTGATTTAGGTCATACCTGAATGGTCTAGTGGTTTTCCCTACTTTTTTCAATTTAAGTCTGAATTTGGAAATAAGGAGTTCATGATCTGAGCCACAGTCAACTCCTGGTCTTGTTTTTGCTGACTGTATAGAGCTTCTCCATCTTTGATTGCAAAGAATATAATCAATCTGGTTTTGGTGTTGGCCATCTGGTGATGTCCATGTGTAGAGTCTTCTCTTGTGTTGTTGGAAGAGGGTGTTTGTTATGACCAGTGCATTCTCTTGACAGAATTCTATCAGCCTTTACCCTGCTTCATTCTGTACTCCAAGGCCAAATTTCCCTGTTACTCCAGGTGTTTCTTGACTTCCTAATTTTGCATTCCAGTTCCCTATAATAAAAAAGACATCTTCTTTGGGTGTTAGTTCTAAAAGGTCTTGTAGGTCTTCATAGAACCATTCAACTTCTGCTTCTTCAGTGTTACTGGTCAGCACATAGACTTGGATTACTGTGATATTGAATGGTTTGCCTCGGAAACAAACAGAGGTCATTCTGTCGTTTCAGAGATTGCATCCAAGTACTGCATTTCAGACTCTTTTGTTGACTATGATGGCTACTCCATTTCTTTTAAGGGATTCCTGCCCACAGTAATAGATATAATGGTTATCTGAGTTAAATTCACCTATAGACCAACAGACTGGTTCCAAATAGGAAAAGGAGTACGTCAAGGCTGTATATTTTCACCCTGTTTATTTAACTTATATGCAGAGTACATCACGAGAAACGCTGGACTGGAAGAAACACAAGTTGGAATCAAGATTGCTGGGAGAAATATCAATAACCTCAGATATGCAGATGACACCACCCTTATGGCAGAAAGTGAAGAGGAACTAAAAAGCCTCTTGATGAAAGTGAAAGTGGAGAGTGAAAAGGTTGGCTTAAAGCTCAACATTCAGAAAACGAAGATCATGGCATCCGGTCCCATCACTTCATGGGAAATAGACGGGGAAACAGTGGAAACAGTGTCAGACTTTATTTTTCTGGGCTCCAAAATCACTGCAGATGGTGACTGCAGCCATGAAATTAAAAGACGCTTACTCCTTGGAAGGAAAGTTATGACCAACCTAGATAGCATCTTCAAAAGCAGAGACATTACTTTGCCAACAAAGGTTCGCGTAGTCAAGGCTATGGTCTTTCCTGTGGTCATGTATGGATGTGAGAGCTGGACTGTGAAGAAGGCTGAGTGCCGAAGAATTGATGCTTTTGACCTGTGGTGTTGGAGAAGACTCTTGAGAGTCCCTTGGACTGCAAGGAGATCCAACCAGTTCATTCTGAAGGAGATCAGCCCTGGGATTTCTTTGGAAGGAATGATGCTCAAGCTGAAACTCCAGTATTTTGGCCACCTCATGCGAAGAGTTGACTCATTGGAGAAGACTCTGATGCTGGGAGAGATTGGGGGCAGGAGGAGAAGGGGACGACAGAGGATGAGATGGCTGGATGGCATCACTGACTCGATGGATGTGAGTCTGAGTGACCTCTGGGAGTTGGTGATGGACAGGGAGGCCTGGGGTGCTGCAGTTCATGGGATCGCAAAGAGTCGGACACGACTGAGCGACTGATCTGATCTGATCTGATTCCAGTCCATTTTAGTTCACTCATTCCTAGAATGTCAATGTTCACTCTTGTCATCTCCTGTTTGACCACTTCCAATTTGCCTTGATTCATGGATCTAACACTCCAGGCTCCTATGCAATATTGCTCTTTACAGCATTGGATCTTGCTTCTATCCCCAGTTCCATCCACAGCTGGGTGTTGTTTTTGCTTTGGCTCCATCCTTTCATTTTTTCAGGAGTTATTTCTCCACTGATCTTCACTAGCATATTGGGCACCTACCAACCTGGGGAGTTTATCTTTCAGCGTCCTATCTTTTTGCCTCTTCATACTGTTCATGAGGTTCTCCAGGCAAGAATACTGAAGTGGTTTGCCATTCCCTTCTCCAGTGGACCACGTTCTGTCAGACCTCTCCACCATGACCCATTGGTCTTGGTGACCCCACAGGCATGGCTTAGTTTCATTGAGTTAGACAAGGCTGTGGTCCATGTGATCAGATTGGCTAGTTTTCTGTGATTGTGTCTCAGTCTGTCTGCCCTCTGATGCCCTCTCTCAATGCTTACTGTCTTACTTGGGTTTCTCTTACCTTGGACGTGGGGTATCTCTTCATGGCTGCTGCAGCAAAGCGCAGCCGCTGCTCCTTACCTTGGACTCGGGGTAGCTCCTCTCGGCCACTCCTGTGCTGTTGCATCTGTGGCTCCTGCACAGGATTAGAAAGCTGAAATCCTTAGGCATCAGCTCCTAATCCATCATGGAATGAAGAAAATTCCAAAGACATGGACTCTAGCACCTTGGGCTTGCTCTGTTCATAGACAGAAAGAAAGCCTTCAGGCAGAACATCCCTGGTACTTGCTCTCAGCATATGCAGGTAAGACCTGGGAGGTTATGGAAGGGCTTCTCACAGTATCTGCCATAGGACATTGGGTGACATGAAGATTAAGGCAAGCCTGAACCTTGAAGCCCTTGGGCTTTGGGTTTCTTGCCCTCAACAATTCAAGCACATATAGGATATATATTTTTTTAATTGAATGGAATAGACTTCAAGATTGCTGATGCTCTGAAGGGCTGGATGTGCCATCTGATGGTATGATTGATCTTCAAGCAGAAGGTATGAATGTGTGAAGACATGGAATTCTGTGCTATGAGAAGGATGACGTAAAGGGAAGAGACAAAGCCATGGCACCTGGTGAAGGATGGTGGCAGCCTGGGATCATTTTGCAGGGCTGATAGTAGCTGGATGTATACAGTGGGACACTTTCTTGTAATGAGAGACTTACAGTTTTACTGTTTAAAACTCAGAGCCTACTTGGAAGATGTGTGTGACTAGGCACCAGGGACAACTCTGCTCACCCCCAGGATATAACCAGGTGGTAAGTCCGGGCTCCCTTGCTTCGGTTGCTCAGTCTTTATTTGTAAGAGAAAGTCTCTGCACGAGCCACTGACGTCCACTCAGCAGCAGCAATTATGTTAGCAGCTTGTCACAGTGGCCTCGTTCTATTTCCGACCTGGTTGTTTGATTGAAACCCTGTCAGCTGATTTAAGACTCACATCAAAGGATGTGTTTACAAAACACAAGTGTTGGCCTGAGAATCAAAGTCATGTCCTAACACAGAAGTTACCTTTTCTAGCCTTAAATACTGTTGAATATCCCTAATCTTATTGATTAGAAAGACAGTCATCTGTAGGGTATAAAAAAGCAGACTGAAGTATAAACAACACAGTGACATGAGAAGTACAGATCATTTGCTGCTAATTGATGTAGATTTGCAGAAACTTGGACCTACAGTGCTGTTTGTTCAAGGATGTCAATATCCATGGTACCCAACATTCTGCAGTTAAATGCTTTACCCCTGAGCTACACCCCACTCAAGGCACCCAAAATTATGAATGGCAAAAGAATCTCTTGAACATTCTTGAGATAACCAATATATTTCTCATCTTAAAAACAAATTCTCTTCTTAACACAAATGGCAACACACCCTACATATTATCTCTTTTTTTTGTTTTTCTAACTTATCATTAATTCTTGATTTTTGACCCAAATTAGTACACAGAAAGGCTCCTCATTCTTCTTTGTGGCTGTGTGATTTTCTATTCTATGGAGAAGACACCAGTCCCTTATTTATGCGTATTTAAGATGTCCCCAGCCTTGCCTAATTAGAAACTGTGTTGCCATCTTTAACTTCAAGCACATGCCATTTTATACTTGGGAAGATAAATATGAATGATATTTCCTAGAGTTACAACCCCATGGATTGTAGCTTGCCAGGCTCTTCTGTCCATGGAATTTTCCAGGCAAGTAGGCTAAGGTAGATAGCCATTTCCTTCTCCAGGGAATCTTCCCAACCCACGGATCGAATCCAGGTCTCCCACATTGCAGGTGGATTCTTTACTGTTTGAGCCACCAGGGAAGCCCTAGAATACTGGAGTGGGCAGCCTATCCTTTCTCCAGCAGATCTTCCAGATCCAGGAATTGAACTGGAGTCTCCTGCATTGCAGATAGATTCTTTACCAGCTGAGCTACCAGGGAGGCCCTACAGTTAGGAAGACGTTGCTGAATTGAAAGATGTTTGTATTAGGATTTTAGTAGATTTTGCCAAATTTCTCTCTGTTGAAGCTATATCACTGATTTCCCATCTTAGCTGCAATACATCAGAGAGCTGATTTCGAAAATTTACTGTGCTTTCCATTAAAATGTGTCGTCAGATTTGTTGACCTTTTCCACTTTAACAGGAGAAAGAGGGTAATTACAAATTTAATATGCATTTGTCTTCCCGTACACAACACTGAGGATTCTTCTTGATGTCTTAAGAGCTGTGGGCTGTGGCTTTCTATTCCTTAGACTGTGATGAGGGTGGTTTTCCACTTTGTGGATCCCAGGAACTCACTAGAATTGTATCTGGAACAAATTGAGGCTGACTTAGGCAGAAGATATTGAGGACAGAGCTAATTTGAGAGTCAAGCTTATTTGTGTATGTAAAAGCCACAAGGGGAGAAACTATGCTGAGAAGATGGTGTTATAAATGCATATTTAATTACATGGACCATATATTTACAATATAGTATTAAAGGAAACAAAACAAGTTAAAATATACATTAGTGTGATGCCTCTTTTTAAAAAATATGTGCTTGTAAAAAGATGATTATAAGGATACATATGAAAAATTAACCATGATTATTTCTGAGTGGAAGGACTATTGTAGTTTAATTTGTGCTCTGTTGTATTTTTGAATTGTCAGTTATTAATTGCTGCCTTAAATAATTAAATATATTATATTCAAATACCTTCTGCCTCATTGACAGTCATACAAAATACACAAAATGATGAGAAGAGCACAAGACCAGGAGTCTGGAAACTCAATTTTTTATCCCAGTTCTGCCATTAATGTGCTCTGAGATGTGGAGCTTACAGTTTAAATTTTCTGGGCCTCAATTTTATAATTTGTAAAGTGCAAGAACTGGATAAATTTATCTTTTAAAATTTTTATACTAAAATCATCTCATATTGAAACAAGTGGATACTTTTAAACTAATGCTTCTCTAGTCTTTTACAGACACGTGTTTAAACTTTGAATAGCTTCACTTCATAAAGTCAAGGTAATTCCATGAGCACCTGGTGCTCTTATGTGAATGTGTTGTCTGTGAACCACATCTACGTGTGATGCAGAGCAAGTCTTCACACAGAGTAATTCTTCTCTCAAGGCTTCTTGAAAGAGGTTACCTTGGAAACAAGAAATCAGACCCACCTACTTCATCTTGGGGGTCAGAACAAGGTTCTCCATGTAATCATCATTTTCACTCTTCGGGTACAAACTGTGAACCAACTTCTATGAGGATATTCAAATATTAGTAACATGTATTTTTTTTCTCAAAGACTCAGTGTTTTGAATTATTCTCTATCGTTTCATATGAGCAGGCTTACTCACAGAATCAGAATGCAAGAAAGTCTTTGTGGACATAGGTACCACTCTTGGGCATCCTTCTAGCTCCTAAAACAGCATGAGGTGTGTCAGTGAGCTTTTGCTGTGTAACAAACACTCCAAATGTGCTGGACTAAAACAAAAACCATTTACTCAGCTCGTGATTTTGTAGGTTGGAAATTCAGAATAGGCTTAGGCAAAAGTATATTCTAGTCTCAGATGAGCTTGTTTCATGTGTCTTCAATCAACAGCTAAATTGGCTGGTGTCTGAGTGGTCTAGAGTCCTCATCTGAATTGGCCCTTTTCTGTTCTATCCAGACTCTCGTTATTCAGCAGGTTAACATGGGGTTACTTGCATTCCCATTCCAAACTTCCAAAAGTGCCAAGAGAGCATGCCCTAATATGCAAGCATTTTTCAGTCTCCTGCAGTATGCTTGCTAATGCTCCACTGGCCAAAGCAAGTCACTTGGCCTAGCCCAGAGTCAGTGTGGAAGGGAACACCCGTGGCCATGGGTGAGGGAGCTGTTATTGCAGAAATTCACCATGCAGAATGCCTGATACTAGATCACTGATAAATGGTAGACCAACAGGGCCATAGGATTAATTCAGGGCATGTGGACAGAGTGGTAGTAAGCATGCATTTATAGGAGCAGAAAAGGAACACAGTGAAGCACTTATCAGGCTAATCTCACCCAAAGGATGCTGCTCTCTTGAGACGACCATTTGTCCCAGCTTGAGCCTGTTGTCCTGGTGGAAACAGTGAGAGCCCTCTCTGATCCCTCTCCCTTCTTAGCACCTTGGACAGTTCTTATCCAGGCCAGTAGCTGGAAGCATCTGAGAGCACTGATATTTCTCCCTTGGTTTCTACCCTTTGACTTTACTGATCAACAACATTAACTATTCCGGTTGCATTTCTAGGAATGTCAGACCAGGTGGCGCTAGTGGTAAAGAGCCTGCCTACCAATGAACGAACCACAGAAGACACAGGTTCGATCCCTGGGTCGGGAACATCTCCCGGAGGAGGGCATGGCAATCCACTCCAGTATTCTTGCCTGGAGAATTCCCATGGAGAGAGGAGCCTGGTGGGCTACAGTCCATGGGGCCGCAAAAAGTCAGACCCAACTGAAGTGACCTAGCATACCCACAGACCTGAGAGGCAGTAGAGATTAGATAACATCTTGCTGTGACTTTATAGATAAGGAAGCTGTGAGATTAATAACTAAGCTTCTGAATCCAGGGGTCTTTTCCTGCCAGGACTTCCACTAAGTAGATTTCAACCCTGAACACTCACTTGTGTGTGACTCCTGCCTCCCTTTCTCACAGTAATCAAGGGTTGCTGCAATACCACACAGAGCCTCTCCTTTCTTTCCTTTTTAAACCAGGAGCACACAGTGTTCACCATATAGCCTCCCACTCGCTTTGCGGAATTGACAAGGGAAAACAGTGCTGGGGGACCAATGCACAACACAGGCAAGTCACTTGAACAGGGGTGATGTCTGGGACAAGCCTGCACTGGGCACCTTCCTGCCCTCCCATTAGGTTTTCTGCTCAAATATCTGGAGGCTCAAGGTCCAGAGATGGCAACACCAGTCTGGGGAGACCCAGCCAGGCTCCCACCCGCATAGGGCAGCCCTGATGAGTCAGTCAAGAGAATGTTATCTGTGAGACACTGACAGGCTGTGCTGAATGTCTTTTCATCAACAATCCCGGGATCCCCTCTCAGGGCCTGGAGAAAACAAAGCTATGAGAATCAGGTTCTATTCAAAGCACTGAGTGGGTGTCAAAGGCAGCATCAATTCAGTCAACTGGAAATTCAATTTAAATAAAAACAAAATCGAAACAGTAACATTGAAACATGTACATTACCATACATGAGATAGATAGCCAGTAGGAATTTGCTATGTGACGCAGGGAGCTCAAACCCAGTGCTCTGTGACAACCTAGAAGGGGGTGGGATGGGATGGGAGGTGGGAGGGAGGGTCCAGAGGGAGGGGACGTGTGTATACCCAGGGCTGATTCATGTTGATGTATGGCAGAAACTAACACAATACTGTAAAGCAATTATCCTCCAATTAAAACAAAACAAACATATAAAATCCAGAATTTTATGCCACCAGTAAGCTTTCCTTGGCAACACAGGTCCCCCACTCCACTCCCTCCTTCAATAGAGATCATTTTATTTCCTCCATTAAAGGGAACTACAGCACAATGACTATTTCGGTGCTTGTAAATAACACAAATAAATCAATAAATGCAGCAATCTTTTGCTTAACCCTGCGTTTGGAGGGGACCTGGAAGAGCCTTTTTGCAGTCTGTTCATCTCTCAAGATTTCTGCCAACATCCCCACAGAAGGCAGCTGCCAGCCCCACCCCTGAGAACTGGCTGACCTTGGGTATGAGAGTTGGAGATGGTCAGCCAGATCCTTGTCCAGCCCCCTCATTTTATACTGGCAGAAACACAGAATCAGATTTATGAGACTTACCCAAGTTCCATTAATTTGCTTTTCTCATCATTTCCTGCCTCTCCTAGAGAATGGTTGAGAGGAGAGATGACTATGAGGTCAGTTGAGTGAAACAGGTAATTCCTGAGTGCCCATAACACACTCACTGCTGGGAATGGTCCTGGGAGAAGATGAAAGGTCCCAGGAAACTGGCTCTCTGGGCTCCTGCCACAGCACCATCTCTAGTCACGACGACGTGACCTCTAACACTCTTTCCTCCTGCCGGTTCTTACCAACAGAAGTGTCTGTGGTCTGCTCTTAGCCCCAGTCTGACAGCCTGGCACCTACCCTATGACCTCAATCATCAAACCTCAACTTCCTCTGTCCAGACTTCCCACCTCTATATTACTCTTTGCTCAGGTTGTCCTTCACTCTGCTGCCTGAATGAGACTCCAGTAAACCTTAGAGGATGTGTCCCTCCCCTGACAAGCACTTCCACAGCTATTTAAATCAAACTCTTGCCTGGTTGTGAATTTCTCCTTGATGTGGATTATGCCTACTTGCCTACCAGTTTTTATTTTAAAAAACTTTTTAATTGGAGTATGATTGTTTTATAGTGTTGTGTTAGTTTCTGCTGTCCAACATGGTGAATCAGCCACAGTTGTTGTTGTTCAGTCTCTAGGTCGTGTCCAACTCTTTGCAACCCCATGGACTGCAGCACCCCAGGCTCCTCTGTCCTTCACTATCTCCCAGAGTTTGCTCAAATTCATGTCTATTAATGCTATCTAACAAGCTCATCCTCTGTTGTCCCCTTCTCCTTTTGTCTTTTGTTTTCCCCAGCATCAGGGTCTTTTCCAATGAGTCAGCTCTTTGCATCAAGTAGCCAAAGTATTTGAGCTTCAGCCTCAGCACCAGTCCTTCCAATGAATATGCAGGCTTGATTTCCTTTGGGAATCAGCCATTTGTATACCTACATCTCCTCCCTCTTAATCATCCCTCATCCATCCCACTGTTGACCCTCTGGGTCATCACAGAGCACCAAGCTGAGCTTCCTTTGTTACACAGCAGCTTTACCACTAGTTATCTGTTTTACACGTGGTGTGTATATATGTCAGTGCTAAGTCCCCAGTTCATCCCACCCTCCCCTTTCCCCTGCAGTTCTTGCCCCCCTTTATCTTTTAGAGTTGGGCCATAATAAATGAGTTCCCAGCAATGGGGTTCCATTTCCTGGTCCCACCCTTCATGTTGCTGATGCTTTGGTTGGAAATCTCTCTCCATCTACCTACCTGAGGGGCATCTGTCTAACCTCACAGAAGGGTGTCTTATGCCCTGGAGTCAAGGTCAGGCAAGGCCAAGAGGCCAAACCTTGGATGGGAAGCCAACAAGGGAAGAGGGTGAGGCGTACAGTGGAAGAAAGTGTGCAGTGGTCTTGGTTTGTCTTTGGGTTACAACACAATGGGGTTGTAAATGCTGTCAGAGCACCAGCAGGACTTTGACGGGTGAAATGCTCATTTAGTCAATCATGGAACCTCTCTCATCTCCTTTCTTACGGTGTGTCAGCACTCTTCACAGGCCATTCCAGGCATTAGGTTTTGTAGAATTTATAACTCTGTGTGTGTGTGTGTGTTTATGTGCACGCATGTACACACTTGTGTGCATGCAATGAATTCCATAGCTTGACAACCTAGATTTCTCAATTAGCGTAAAATCCCTTGAAACATCTTGGCTTCAAAGAGCACGGTGTAACTATTTTCTACAGGGCTTTCTTTGACAGTGCTTATCATCAGGTGCTTTAAACGACTGTTTTCCAGTCTCCTGGGTACCGTCTTACACAGAGAAGAGCCGAAAGGTAATTAAAGTAGATTCCTCTACATGAGTAAAGAGAAAGATTCTTCTGCTCTATGAGGTGGGTTTCTAGCTTCCAATTCTCTTCAGGGGATGTTCAATGACATCGCAGGTTAAGTCATTTCAAGAAATGTGATGATTCCGTATTATAAGCAGAGCTGAGCTGTTTCTGTAATTACCTTCTGGGGTCATTGGGGGCTCGGGAATGGAAAGACATACCTCTTCAGCAATTACAATTATAAAATAAATCAGCATGTGTGTAAATTAAATGCTAACTGGGTCTTATTATTAGTTCCAGAGCTAGTTTCTTCCCTGGTGCTCTCATTTCACAGGAAAGCATGCAGTGTGGCAAATGGCAGGCTGCCCCAAATTCTCCTTCTTGAGACTAGTGGGAAAAGAGGTTTCTCTCCCAGAGGATGCAGTAGTCAGGCTGGCTGTTTTCACGCTACTAGACGATTTGGGGGAAATGTTACTGAATTCAGCTCACATCTTCCTAACCCTGAGGTCTTGCTTCTTAGTGGTACTGACAGAAAAGATGTTTTTAATTGATCATTTGTTGATGTTAAAGCTTTAATAAGCTTTAGATTGTCTCCTAAAACTGAGTAAGGACCAGCTTTAGGGAGGAAATGACAATATTTATGAAGGCCAACAAAGTATGATTTAAAAAAAGGCTGCTATCTTAAGACTAACTTCCCTCAGAAGCAGACCCTGAGATAGAAGTTCTCATGCAAGTTTTGTATTAAAGAATTGATCCAAGGAGAACCCAGGAAGGGAAGAATAGGAAGTCTGAAGTTGAGCCAGGGGCTTCATATTCCTACACCTTCAGGGTCACCCTGGGAGGCAAATTCCAAGGCACTCCTAGCTTTCTGTGCCTGCAAGCCCTCTGCTAAACAAGGACAGTGTGGCTCTCGTAGCCCCAGGGCCCCTTGTGAATAGGCAGCACAGGGCAGGCCACTGAGAGCCAGGCAGGGCTCCCAAAGCTGGTCCAAGGGGGCCTGAGGGAAGCTCTGCACTTGTTATGTGTGATGTTAATTTTATGTGTCAACTCAATTGGGCTATGGGGTGCCCAGCTCTTTGGTCAGACATTTTTCTGCATGTTTCATGATGAGGTTAATATTTAAGTCCTTAGATTGAGTGAAGCAGATTGCCCTCCCTGGTGATATCCCACCACATGGGATAAGGCATGAGTAGTTGAAAGCATGAATAGAACAAAAAATTGGACCCTCTCCTGGGTATGAGAGAATTTTTCCTGCCTTCAGACTCATACTGCAATATTGGCTTTTCCTGAATCTCAAGCCTGCTGGCCACTGGACTAGAACTACACTGTCACCTCTCCTGGCTCTCCAACACGGTGACTCACCCTGCAGATCTTGGGGCTTGCCTGTCTTCACAATCACAGAAGCCAATTTCTTGTAATATGCATCTTCCATCTTGTACTCCCCTAATTCTACCTCTTGGCTTTTCAATCTGAGTGAACTGAAAATTTAGAATTGCCTGGTGGCTCAGATGGTAAAGCGTTTGCCTGCAATGCAGGAGACCTGGGTTCTATCCCTAGGTCGGGAAGATCCCCTCGAGAAGGAAATGGCAACTCATTCCACTACTCTTGTTTGGAAAATTCCATGGATGGAGGAGCCTGGTAGGCTACAGTCCATGCGATCACAAAGAGTGGACACGACTGAGCAACTTCATTGGTTCACTGGTTCACTGAAGACAAGAGAGCCTGGGAGGAACAATTTTGAGGCAGTAGGAGAGCAGGAGGCCAACTGTGAGCATTAATTTTAACGTGCCTACTCTTTATCCAAGTGTAGAAATCAAGTGTGCAATATGATTTAGAGTGCAGGGTGATGTCCAGGCTAGAGGTAAAGCATTGTTACAGTCTTCAGAACAAAATTTGTCTTAAAGCTCAGCAACCAAGTGAAATCATCAAGGGAGTGAGGATAGATGGAAAAGTTGTGCTTATGATACAATAATTCAAATGGAGCTTGAGAAAAGGACCCAGACAAAGCTTCGGCCTTTAAGAAACAGGCAGAGGACTCACCTGAATGACTGGAGTCATCCAAAACCCCCAACCTCTAAGGCTGGCTCTGAACAGGTATGAAGATTCCCACGGGATAGAAGTAGAATCCAAGCACCATAAGTACTATGAGCATGAAGAACTAATAAAAGATATATACATACAATGGTGTATTAGTCAGCCACTGAAAGGAAGGAGATAAGATCATTTGTAGACATGTGGATGGACCTAGAGTCTGTCATACACAATAAAGTAAGTCAGAAAGAGCAAAACAAGTATTGTATATTAACACATATATGTGGAATCTATAAAGTGGTCTAGATGAACCCATTTCCAAGGCAGGAATACAGATGCAGACATAGAGAAACAGACATGTGGCCCCAGAGGGAGAAGGTGAGGGTGGGATGGATTGGGAGAGTAGTGTCGACATACACACACTACCATGTGTAAATAGATAGTGGGAACCTGCTATATAACACAGGCTTTCCTGGTGGCTCAGACAGTGAAGAATCTGCCTGCAGTGGAGGAGACCTTGGTTTGATCCCTGGGTTGGGAAGATCCCTTGGAAAAGGGAATGGCAAACCACTCCAGTGTTCTTGCCTGGAAAATTCCATGGACAGTGAAGCCTGGTGGGTTACAACCCATGGTGTCACAAAGAGTTGGACATGATTGAGCATCTTTCACTCACTCACTGCTATATAACACAGGGAGATCAGCTCAGTGCTCTGTGATGACTTAGAGCGGTGAGATGAGGGGATGGGAGGGATGCTGGAGAGCGAGGGGATATATGTATACATATAGCTGATTCACTTCATTGTGCAGAGAAACTAACACAACATTGTAAAGTGATTATATTCATTTTAAAAATAGAAAAAAAACTAAAAAGAAAAGGATTAATACAAGGACTCAAGTAGTTCAGTGGCAATACTGGGCTGATCTCCAATTTGGAACAGGTTCTTTTGTCTGATTACCTTCTGTCATGTAACAAGCCACCTCAAAATTTAGTGACTTAAAAAAGCCAACATTTATTGTTCTTATGAAACTGCAATCTGGCTATGGCTAGGTGAGGCCGGCTCATCGCCCCTCTATACGTCATTAGCTGCGGAGTCTAGAAGCCCAAGGCTAGAATCATCTGAAGTTTCTTTTCTTCCCGTGGTCGGTGGCTGGGATCTTGGCTAGAGCTGTTGTCCAGAACACCTGTGGGTAGCCTTGCCCTGAGGCCTATCAATTCAGTTCAGTTCAGTTGCTTAGTCGTGTCCGACTCTTTGCGACCCCATGAATCGCAGCAGGCCAGGCCTCCCTGTCCATCACAAACTCCCGGAGTTCACTTAGACTCAAGTCCATCGAGTCAGTGATGCCATCCAGCCATCTCATCCTCTGTCATCCCCTTCTCCTCCTGCCCCCAATCCCTCCCAGCATCAGAGTCTTCTCCAATGAGTCAGCTCTTTGCATGAGGTGGCCAAAGTACTGGAGTTTCAGCTTCAGCATCATTCCCTCCAAAGCAATCCCAGGGCTGATCTCCTGCAGAATGGATTGGTTGGATCTCCTTGCAGTCCAAGGGACTCTCAAGAGTCTTCTCCAACACCACACTTCAAAAGCGTCAATTCTTCAGCGCTCAGCCTTCTTCACAGTCCAGCTCTCACATCCATACATGACCACTGGAAAAACCATAGCCTTGACTAGACGGATCTTTGTTGGCAAAGTAATGTCTCTGCTTTTGAATATGCTATCTAGGTTGGTCATAACTTTCCTTCCAAGGAGTAAGTGTCTTTTAATTTCATGGCTGCAGTCACCATCTGCAGTGATTTTGGAGCCCAGAAAAAGAAAGTCTGACACTGTTTCCACTGTTTCCCCATCTATTTCCCATGTAGTGATGGGACCAGATGCCATGATCTTCGTTTTCTGAATGTTGAGCTTTAAGACAACTTTTTCACTCTCCACTTTCACCTTCATCAAGAGGCTTTTTAGTTCCTCTTCACTTTCTGCCATAAGGGTGGTGTCATCTGCATATCTGAGGTTCTTGATATTTTTCCCAGCAATCTTGATTCCAGCTTGTGTTTCTTCCAGTCCAGCATTTCTCATGATGCACTCTGCATATAAGTTAAATAAGCAGGGTGACAATATACAGCCTTGACGTACTCCTTTTCCTATTTGGAACCAATCTGTTGTTCCATGTCCAGTTCTAACTGTGGCTTCCTGACCTGCATACAAATTTCTCAAGAGGAAGATCAGGTGGTCTGGTATTCCCATCTCCTTCAGAATTTTCCACAGTTTATTGTGATCCACACAGTCAAAGGCTTTGGCATAGTCAATAAAGCAGAAATGGATGTTTTTCTGGAACTCTCTTGCTTTTTCCATGATCCAGTGGATGTTGGCAATTTGATCTCTGGTTCCTCTGCCTTTTCTAAAACCAGCTTGAACATCAGGAAGTTCACAGTTCACGTATTGCTGAAGCCTGGCTTGGAGAATTTTGAGCATTACTTTACTAGCATGTGAGATGAGTGCAATTGTGTGGTAGTCTGAGCATTCTTTGGCATTGCCTTTCTTTGGGATTGGAATGAAAACTGACCTTTTCCAGTCCTGTGGCCATGGCTGAGTTTTCCAAATTTGCTGGCATGTTGAGTGCAGCACTTTCACAGCATCATCTTTCAGGATTTGAAATAGTTCAACTAGAATTCCATCACCTCCACTAGCTTTGTTCGTAGTGATGCTTTCTAAGGCCCACTTGACTTCACATTCTAGGATGTCTGGCTCTAGGTCAGTAATCACACCATCGTGATTATCTGGGTCATGAAGATCTTTTTTGTACAGTTCTTCTGTATATTCTTGCCATCTCTTCTTAATATCTTCTGCTTCTGTTAGGTCCATACCATTTCTGTCCTTTATCGAGCCCATCTTTGCATGAAATGTTCCCTTGGTATCTCTAATTTTCTTGAAGAGATCTCTAGTCTTTCCCATTCTGTTGTTTTCCTCTATTTCTTTGCATTGATCACTGAAGAAGGCTTTCTTATCTCTCCTTGCTATTCTTTGGAACACTGCATTCAGATGCGTATATTTTTCCTTTTATCCTTTGCTTTTCGCTTCTCTTTTCACAGCTATTTGTAAGGCCTCCCCAGACAGCCATCTTGCTTTTTTGCATTTCTTTTCCATGGGGATCGTTTTGATCCCTATCTCCTGTACAATGTCATGAACCTCATTCCATAGTTCATCAGGCACTCTATCTATCAGATCTAGGCCCTTAAATCTATTTCTCATTTCCACTGTATAATCATAAGGGATTTGATTTAGGTCATACCTGAATGGTCTAGTGATTTTCCCTACTTTCTTCAATTTAAGTCTGAATTTGGTAATAAGGAGTTCATGATCTGAGCCACAGTCAGCTCCTGGTCTTGTTTTTGCTGACTGTATAGAGCTGCTCCATCTTTGGCTGCAAAGAATATAATCAATCTGGTTTTGGTGTTGGCCATCTGGTGATGTCCATGTATAGAGTCTTCTCTTGTGTTGTTGGAAGAGGGTATTTGCTATGACCAGTGCTTTTTCTTGGCAAAACTCTGTTAGTCTTTGCCCTGCTTCATTCCGTATTCCAATGCCAAATTTGCCTGTTACTCCAGGTGTTTCTTGACTTCCTACTTTTGCATTCCAGTCCCATATAACGAAAAGGACATCTTTTTTGGGTGTTAGTTCTAAAAGGTCTTGTAGGTCTTCATAGAGCCGTTCAACTTCAGCTTCTTCAGCGTTACTGTTTGGGGCATAGACTTGGATTACTGTGATATTGAATGGTCTGCCTTGGAAACGAACAGAGATCATTCTGTCGTTTTTAAGATTGCATCAAAGTACTGCATTTCGGACTCTTGTTGACCATGATGGCTACTCCATTTCTTCTGAGGGATTCCTGCCCTCAGTAGTAGATATAATGGTCATCTGAGTTAAATTCACCCATTCCAGTCCATTTTAGTTCACTGATTCCTAGAATGGATCCCATGCCAGAAGGGCGGCAGCCAAGAGGAGTTACCCCACGTCCGAGATCAGGGGCAGCGGCTGAGAGTGCCAGGCTGCAACGGCGCAGGAACAGTAAAGAAGAGCTACCCAAGTCCAAGGTCAGGGGCAGCGGCCGGGAGGAGCTACCCCACGTCTGAGGTCAGGGGTGGCAGCCGGGAGGAGCTACCCCATGCCCGAGGCCAGGGGAAGCGGCTGGGAGGACCAACCCCAGGTCCAAGGAGCGGTGGCTGCATGGGCGCAGGAGGGCCTAGAGGCGCTATCCCAAGTTGAAGATCAGGAAGGGCGGGGGTGAGGAGATACCCCTCGTCCAAGGTAAGGAGCAGCGGCTGCGCTTTGCTGGAGCAGCCATGAAGAAATACCCTACGTCCAAGGTAAGAGAAACCCAAGTAAGATGGTAAGTGTTGCAAGAGGGAATCAGAGGGCAGACACACTGAAACCATACTCACAGAAAACTAGTCAATCTAATCATAGTAGGACCACAGCCTTGTCTAACTCAATGAAACTAAGCCATGCCCGTGGGGCAACCCAAGATGGGCCGGGTCATGGTGGAGAGATCTGACAGAATATGGTCCACTGGAGAAGGGAATGGCAAACCACTTCAGTATTCTTGCCTTGAGAACCCCATGAACAGTATGAAAAAGCAAAATGATAGGATACTGAAAGAGGAGCTCCCCAGGTCAGTAGGTGCCCAATATGCTACTGGAGATCAGTGGAGAAATAACTCCAGAAAGAATGAAGGGATGAAGCCAAAGCAAAAAGAATACCCAGCTGAGGCCTATACTTCCTTGTAATAGAGTGGTGGGCTCAAAGGGTGAGCATCCCCAAAGAGCAAGGGCCAAGTAGAAACCATATTGCTTTCTATGATTTCACCTTGGAAATTAGACAGCATCACTTGTACAGCATTCTATATATTTGACAGTAGCCAAAAAACCATGTAGATTTGGGCGTGGGGATGGACTCCCACTTGACAGGGTTGTGGCAAAGTTCTGGAAGACCAGGTGGACCCAGGGCTCTCGCTGTGGCTATTTATCGAAAATAGAATCTGCTATGCATCTTGTGGAATTTGTTGCAGCTCAGGCTGGAACATTCATCACTTGGTGGGTTTTTGTATCAAGATACTGATGAATGGGGCTTCCCAGGTAGTGCTGGTAAAGGACCCGCCTGCCAGTTTAGGAGACAGAAGAGACTGGACTTCGATCTTTGGGTCAGGAAGATTCCCTGGAGGAGGGCATGATAACCCACTCCAGTATTCTAGCCTGGAGAATCCCCATGGACAGAGGCACCTGGGGGCCTACAGTCTGTAGAGTTGCAAAGAATCGGACACAACTGAAGTGACTTAACATGCCCTGATGAATAAGACTGGGATGCCCATTTACTATTTATAATGAGAAGGAAATGCCATTGCTCTAGGACCACTCAAATTCTTTTTGCCTTCTATACACCTGGTGAGCATGAAATCAGAACAAAGGAGTGAGGGTTTGGGTGGATGACTTGAGCGGCAACAGGTTAAAATTGGACTTTACCAACAAAGGTTCGCCTAGTCAAGGCTATGTCTTTCCTGTGGTATGTATGGATGTGAGAGTGAGGAAGAAGCTGAGCGCGAAGAATTGATGCTTTGAATGTGGTGTTGGAGAAGACGAGAGTCCCGACTGCAAGAAGATCCAACCAGTCCAGAAGGAGATCAACCTGAGGGAGATGCAAGGAAACTCCAGGCCACCCAGAGGTGACCTGAGAAGACGATGCTGGGGGGAGAGGGAGGAGGAGAAGGGGACGACAGAGGATGAGATGGCTGGATGGCATCACTGACCGATGGGTGTGAGTCTGGGTGACCTCCGGGAGCGGTGATGGAGGGAGGCCGGGGCTGGGTTCAGGGGTCGCGAAGAGTCGGACACGACTGAGCGACTGATCTGATCTGATCTGATCTGTGATATTCACTGACTGAAACTTCTGGGCTCTCTCTCGCTGTTTCTCTGCATCTCCTCCTTGGCTGACAAGCTGCTCCCTTGATGGAATCTTTTCTTCAATATGCTCATCCACTCAATTGCGTCAGTCTGGGTTTGCCGAGGGGCACCATTCTACTCCTCCAAATGCAACTGCCCATCCTTTTTCTGACTGGCCATGTCTTGGTCTTCAAGCTTGTCTCTGAGAAAACAACCTTAATTCTTTTATTTCCTGCTTTTTGTGGGAGGGATGAGTACATCTGCTCCCGGTAGTTCAGGTAAGAGATGAGAGATGGTAGTTTGGGTTAAGGAGATGCTGATTGGACAGTGAGAGACTGTTTGTGTTGGGATATAATTTGGAGGCCAAACTGCCAGGATTTGCTTATGGAGTGTGGAGGAAGCAGATGGCAGGGGGTGGAGGAAGGAGCTCAGGATGGTGTAGTAGACTCGGCCACGGCTGCACACATGCCCCTCCACCAGATGGGTGCTCCCATCACCAGCTGAGCCCCTGGGTGCCTCCTTCTCTGGAGAATGGATCTCAGTCAATGGAAATCCTGGAGTAAGAGGGGGACTTGTAACCAGTGATGCATTGCTAGTGGAATACAAAGCCCAGCCCTCAATCGCACAATGAGCCCACGCTGGTGCCATTCCTGCTCCAAGCTGCCTGGCCTCAGCGTGGGCTCCAGGAGAGCCCACACCTTTGCCACGCATCCTTTCCTGCCCCTACAGCTTCCTTTATACCTGTACAGGGTTTTCCTATGAGCTTTCTCATAGTGCCTCACATACACAAGAATCTCTGCCTTCAGCTCTGCTTTTAAGGAACCTAAGACAATTAACTCTGAAGCTTGTGACTTGAGTAAGTAGATAAATTGTGACATTTACAGAAATGGGGGTAAACAGGTTTGAGGTGGGGGGAAATGAGTTCAGTTTGTTGAGTTTGCAGTTGTTGTTAAGTTGTGTCCAACTCTTTGAGACCCCATGGACTGTAGCATATCAGGCTTCCTGGTCCTCCACTGTCTCCTGGAGTTTGCTCCAGTTCATGTTGATTGTGTTGGTGATGCTATCTAACCATATCATCATCTGTCCTCTTCTTCTTTGGCCTTATAAAGTTTAAGATGCCTTAAATTGGATATCCATTGGAGATTCTGAGTAAGTGGTTGGATATCTGAAACTATGGTTCAAAGGAGAGGGCTGGCTGTAGACTTGAAGATCAAGTAAAATGATACAACTTAGTTTGGAGGGTCAGTGAATGCTTCCCTAAAGAAGTGATATTAATTCATGACTTGAAGTATAAGCAGGAATTAGTGAGGCTGTAAGTAGAAGATAGAGCCTTCCAGTTAGAGGGTATGAAGTCTCTGAGTCATTTCCTTTTCAAAAAATTTATTTAAACTTATTTGTCTGTGTTGTATCTTTGTTGCGGCACACAGGATTTTCTATCTTATTAATAGTTGTGACACGTGGGATCTAGTTCCCAGACCAGGAATTGAATGCAGGACACCTGTGTTGGGAGAATGGAAAGTCACTCTGAGTTATTTCTTATTGACGTCAGAGGCCGACAAGTTCCCAAGTCATTGATTACAAATGCACTGCTTAACCTTTGGCAGCATGGGTCAAATTTCTTTGAAGCTGATGAATTTAGGGGTATTTATTGCTAAGGGACATCCTGATCTCTTCTCCTATTGTTTTTCAGGCAGACTATCTTCACCAGTAGGGCAGAATTCATTAGAAAGTCTCATCTAGAAAAAGACATCACATCACAGATTTTGCTATTTTGTGCTCAGAGGTAACAGTGGAAAATGCAGAGGCCACTGTTCATAGAAAGAAAGGAGGATTAAGAGTCAGGGGCCAGCTGAAGGGACCCAGGGAGCTATAGAAGGCAATTTTTTTATTGAAGTATATTTGATTTACAATATTAGATTAGTGTCAAGTGTATAGCATAGTGACTCAGCATTTTTATAGATTATACTCCATTCAAAGTTATTATAAGACAATGGCTATAATTCCAGGTGCTATACAATATATCCTTGTTGCTTATCTATTTTATACAGAGTGGTTTACATCTTTTCATTCCATACCCCTAATTTCCCTTCTTTTATTCCAAAGCTACTTTTAAGAAAAATTCAACAGTGACAGAATGAAAAGGAAGTGAAAACGAGCCGGAAAGACAAATACTGCCATCAGGCCAACACTTAGAAAAAGAAGAGTGCTGATGCAGAAAACAAATATTGACTGAATTAGAGAGAGGACTGGGTGCAGAGAGCAAACATTCCTTGGATAAAAGCTGAACAGAATGAAACCTTCAAGGAGAAAGATTGCAAATGCAATACACAGGCTCAACCAGCCCTAAATTGGAGCTGAGGGACATGGACCCAGGCTGGAGCCAGGGAGCATCATGACAGAGGGGATATTTGACTCTGACCGCACATGAGAAGCTGTCAGCATGGTCACAGTCTCAGTCTCACTGCAAAGCCCAAGAGTTTGTCTCCTTTGTATAGGAGAAGGACCTTGATACATAATAAGGAAGGAGTACCCCTGTTCCATCATCAAGGGAGCTCCAGGGAGGACAAGTCCTTGCAGAACCCAGGACTGTGGTCTTTGCCCACAGGACTGAAGGGATATGTAATCAAGTGTGCTTGCTGCCAACAGGAATGTTAAGAACCTGGGTTATTTTTGTTTGGTACAATGGCAATTAACAGTCCAAAGGAAAAACAACTTAGCTGAGAACACACTGAAATCAAAAGTGGCTCAAACTTCCCTCAAATGCCTCCCCTTTGCCAATAGAATAAAACTGGAGAAGCAGGCAGGTCCATATAGGAGTCACTCAATGTTCTGATCTGTTGGTGGGTTTGCTGTTACAAAAGCAAGGAAGATGGCACATGGGAGGAATGGCAGTTGGCCTGTGGTGGGAGCTTGAGTGGATCTCTGAGCTCCTCCAGAGCTTTCGCTTTCTCTTTTGAGAAAGGACGATTTTATCTCTAAGATCTTATCTAGATCTAAAGTGGTCGGATCCCAGATACCGTTTCACTAAGGTGATGGCTCATGCCTGAAAGTCTAACTGAGGAGCTCAGGAAGTGAGTGATGGGTGGGAAAGAGGAAGGACCTCAGTAAACAAAACCTACACTTCTTGGAGTGTCTTCCCAACAGTTACCCTTCACAGACGATCTCTTGTTTGTCTGTTTGTTTGTTTTTTATATGTCTTCTGAGACATGGAGAGATTTTTAGAAAGTTACCTATGAAAAGTTCTCATTTGTCAGTAGCCTAAAATCAATAAGTAGAATAGAAAATAAAACAGTAATGTCAATACTTCTTCCTTTGCTTGACGTCTTGGGGCGTTAAGTCAGCAAGATGTTCACGGCTGAGTCACAGTGAGGATTCCTAGGGTCTCCTCCTATGTGCATAAACAGAATAATTCTAATGTGCCTACTTCATACATAGGTCCAAAGAAAAAGATATTTTCTTTGAATTGAAAGAATCTATTGTTTCCCATTGTCTGTTCTGTGTCATCATTTATTTATTTATTTTTTTAGTATTCAGAAGGCAATGGCACCCCACTCCAGTACTTTTGCCTGGAAAATCCCATGGATGGAGGAGCCTGGAGGGCTGCAGTCCATGGGGTTGCTAAGAGTCAGACACGACTGAGCGACTTCACTTTCACTTTTCACTTTCATGCACTGGAGAAGGAAATGACAACCCACTCCAGTGTTCTTGCCTGGAGAATCCCAGGGACAGGGGAGCCTGGTGGGCTGCCATCTATGGGGTCACACAGAGTCGGACATGACTGAAGCGACTTAGCAGCAAAGGTAATTAAAGGCACAATAAACTTAAACAAAACTAGTTAAAGAAGGAACTGAAGAGGAAGTATTTTATTTCCTCTTTCACAGTGCAGCCTTAAGAAAAGTCAGGGAAATCCCCTGGATGTCATCTTGTTTATCTGATTCCTGTGATTTTTCTCAAGTGAAACTGTTATCAGGCTTTGATGAGTAGCAAAGCTTCCTCTTTAAAGAATGTTAGGCCTGGGCACATTAGGGTTTAAATTGGATACAGAGCCATGTGTTTTAATGGAAATTATGATTTACTTACTAAATTTCCAAAATAGTCACTAAATTTCCAAAATAGTCTCTTAATAACATCTGTTTAAAGTATTTTAAAAGTACTAGAAAAATACTAGAAAATGTTAGAAAAATACTAGAACAGATTATTAGGAAAGTTGGGAAATTCGCTATATTGGTTGACATTGCAGATTCATATATTCATGCTGTGTTTAAGGTTTTGTTTTTTTTAAAAGAAAAGTGCAGCATATTTTTACCTAACACAACTTCCCCAAGGGCCCAACCCTGACTTTGCCTGAGAAGTATTGTACCTGCAGACCCTACAACCTCTGACATAAAGAGTGTGGAAGTTGTTTCTCCTATTCTTACAAGAAATATTGGGACAAACTAAAATAATAGACTTCTCTTTGACCCATAAGAGAACTGACTTTGCAGGGAAAATCAACTGCCTTGAGCTCAGGAGAGAAAAGATAAAGCTGAGAGTCACGGCTGAGATCTTCCTGGAGTGGAAGCCAGGAGCCATTAATGGGTTGAGCATTAAGAAATACTTAAATGGCAATTTTGGTGTGTTTCTGGAGGCACAAGAAGGAGAAATTCCTGGGCACCACTGTATGAGGGGCTCTTACACTGATGTCGGCTTTACTTGCAGGAATCCACCGTGTTTTGTGTTAATGATCTGATAAAGACCCTACTGTGAAACTGGCAGGGGGAGGGAAGAAGAAATTTTAATGCAAGATGCCCAGAGCTTTCTCTATAAATGCCCATTCCCCAGGGGGAAAACTTAAACAGAGCTCCCTCTCAGAGCTGTGGGGGAAGGGCAGTCCTCTCACACAAGCCCCTGCTGAGCTTCCTCTCTTGCTTAGGTAGGGGGAAATTCTACAGGACAAAACACGGATAAAGGTTCCAGTCCAGAGACACAGACCCCCTCAGTGTGACCAAGATGTAATTACAGAATGCTCCCCATCCCCTACACCTGCCATCATACCAGCTGGGTTCTTGTACAATAACAGTGATTCACAGCTGGAAGAGTTGTAAGACACGGATTTTCTCCGAGGAGGAGCAATTAAAAGAAGCCCAAAGTCAAGAGGAAAGACAAAACAAACAAACAGAAAAACTTTAAGAACCTGAAGGTTCTGGCTCTATAGCTATTGGAAACACTAAGCAAAGCCCAGGTCTTAGTTAGAATCACAAATCCTCACCCTAGAGGATTTGTGATTCATCTCCTTTCCTGTTACCTGATGTGACATGTCCATCATTAACAAAAGACTACAAGGCTTGTCAAAATATGAGAAAAGCACAGTCTGCGAAGACAAACCAAGCATCAGAACCAGACTCAGATATGACATAGAGCTTAGAGTCAGACAGGGAATTAAAAATAACTGTTTAATATGTAAAAGAATCTAATGGAAAAAATAGACAAGATCAGATGCAAGAAGACATTGACAGAACAAGCAGAGAGATGGAAATTCTTAGAAATAATCAAAAGGAAATGCTGGAAATAAAAATACTGTTGGCTTAAGTTGGTGATGGACAGGGAGGCCTGCTAAGTCGCTTCAGTCATGTCTGACTCTGTGCGACCCCATAGATGGAAGCTCACCAGGCTCCCCTGTCCCTGGGATTCTCCAGGCAAGAACACTGGAGTGGGTTGCCATTTCCAGCACGCCAGGAGGCTGGCGTGCTGCAGTTCATGGGGTCGCAAAGAGTTGGACGCGACTGAGCGACTGAACTGAACCGAACTTGTCAAGTCAAGGTTTGAAGAGTGAGCAAGCTTGAAGGCATATGGATACAAACTCCTCAAATTGAAATGCAAAGAAAAAAAGAATGATAAGAAAACAGAATAACTAACAGCTGTGGGACAATTCCAAAAGATGTAACATGCCTATAATTGAAATACTAGAAGGAGAAGAAAGAAATAGAAGAGCAGGAAAAAAAGTTTGAGGTAATAATAGCTGAGAAATTTCCAAAATTAATGACTTACACCAATCCACAGATCTAACAAGCTCAGAGATCATCAAGCAGAATAAATCCCCAAAAGCAAAAGCAATACCAGGCATTCTTGTAAGGAGGTATAGAAAACAGTTAAAAGCATGGTGGATGTTCAACCAAATATACCAATAACTTCTTTAAATGAATGGTCTAAATACAACAACTAAAAGACCTAGATTGTCAGATAAAAAATTGGACCCAAGTATATATTGTCCAAACAAAATCCACTTTAGATATAAGGACTCTGATAGATTAAAAGTAAAGAGTTGGAACTATATATACCATACTAACATTAATTAAAAGGTACTTGGAGTAGATGTATTAATTTCAAACAAAGCAGATTTCAAAACAAGAGAAGTTGTTAGGGGTAAAGAGTGTCACTGCTGCTGCTACAGCTAAGTCACTTCAGTTGTGTCCGACTCTGTGCGACCCCATAGACAGCAGCCCACCAGGCTCCCCCGTCCCTGGGATTCTCCAGGCAGGAACACTGGAGTGGGTTGCCATTTCCTTCTCCAATGCATGAAAGTGGAAAGTGAAAGTGAAGTCGCTCAGTCGTGTCCGACTCTTAGGGACCCCATGTACTATAGCCCACCAGGCTCCTCCATCCATGGGATTTTCCAGGCAAGAGTACTGGAGTGGGGTGCCATTGCCTTCTCCAGAAGACTGTCACTACATGATAATAAATGGGTCAGTTCTTCAAGAGGATATAAAAATTCTAAATGGATATATACCTGACAATAGAACATCAAAATACACAAGCCAAAAAACTGATATGACTGAAGGAGAAAAAGACACACTCACTGTTACACTTGGACACTTTAACACTCATATGAGTAATTGATGTATTAAACAGGCAGGAAATCAATAAAGAAATAGCTTACTTCACAAGCTCTATCAATCAACTTGATCTGATTGACATTTATGAAATTTGTACTGCATTCAACATAGCAGAATACTTTACTTTGGTAGTTTTCCTTCCCCAAAACATATCATCCTAGTTTAACAATAAGAAAAAGTCCCAAGAGACATTTAACCAAATACCTGAAAATTTTATAGCTCTTCCAAAACCAAGTCTAAGAAACTGTCACAGCCAAGAGGAGCTTGAGACATGAGCCCAAATATAATGTGGGATCCTGGGTGGAATCCTGGCACAAAAAGGGAGCATTAGATGAAAAATAAGGTCATCTGAATAAAGGATAGACTTCAGCTAATAAGCATCAATACTGGTTCATTAATCATGATAAATATACCATAATAATGTTAGACGTGTATAATGCGGAAAACAGAGTCTGAGAAATACACAAACTCTGTGCTGTCTTTGCAATAACTCTGTGAATCTGGAACTGTGTCATACTCTAACGGTGGATGCTTGTCATCACACATTTTTCAAAACCCACAGAATGTACAACACAGAGTGTGCCCTAACGTAATTGCTAGACTAGTTAAGAATAGTGCATTGACATTGATCTTTCATTGTGACAAATGTGCCACACCAATGTGGGATTTTAATCACATGGGACATTGGCTGGGGGTCAGGGGTTTAGAGGAAATCTCTGTACTTTGCACTCTTTTTTTTTTGGGGGGGTGGTAAACCTAAAACTGTATCCAAAAAAGTCTGTTAATTAAAAGAAAGCATACACACAAAAGAAAAAGCTAATAAATCTGAAATTTTTAAAGCCTCCCAAAAATTGCAGCTAGAAGAATTTACTATTGAAAATTGAATACAGGAGGAAAAGAAACCTCCTGTTTCTTTTGTAAAGTAGAAAGGACTTTACAAATGATAAGAGAAAAGTCTCAAGTTGCCTGAAGTTTCTCTAGCTCCAGAACAAAGTTTAGCATTGAGGGTCTCTGTCTGGTAAGAATGTGCATACTGGAGCATCTCAGAGGAGAGTTACCTGTGGCCACCTAGATGATGTCTCTATTACTTCTACTCCCCGAACCCTGTCCTCAAACAAAGAGGCTACTGACGATTCATGCTTTTGCAGCACAGAGCGAGAAGTCATCCATAGTTCTGTCCAAACACACACCACCTGGGATTTTAGTCCAAATGATTAGTAATAGAGAGCCTCCCAGCTTCATTAGCAGGGACAAATATTTGACTTCATGAAGGATCCATGTCCTGTTGATTCCAACTTAAAGAGACCTGACACATAGGTCTCATCATCATTTATCATCTTGATTCTTTCATGATAATCTCCAGAATAAGCTGCCTTGTTGTTACTTGTGTTACTGTCCCTATGTCAAAGTGCAGGAAACTTTTGAAATGCTCTAGAAACACTCATTCACTGCTATGTAGGCATTTTAGAGCTGTGAGCAACGTGTTTATTATTTAATATACATTCCCTTCTTTAAAAAAAATTTATTTATCTGGCTGCACTGGGTCTTTGTGGCAGCGTGTGAACTCTTGGTTGCAGCATATGGGATCTAGGTCCCTGACCAGAAATCAAACTCGGGCCTCTTGCCTCTAAGAACATGGAGTCCTAGCCACTGGACCACGAGGGAAATTCCCATTCCCTTCTTTTTCATTTGACGGAACTGTGGCCAGAGCATTAAGCTCCCTTGTCCAGGGTCCCACAGTAATTCAGTGCATTAACCAGAACCAATCTGAGGCTGGGTGCTCCTTCAACACGTCACCCACTAGGGAAAAGGCAAGACCATTTTTACAATGGGAATGTGGAAGAGCTTCTACTCATAATTCCTCAAAAACCACCACTGATGCCTGAAATTCTTCCCATGGGGATGCATTTGGTGTTATTCCTGGTAAAGAGTAATTAATTACATTAAGAGAATGCCATTGTGTGTAAGGAGACTGGGGAGGAGTTAAAACATAAAGTTACCAAGGTCTGGTGTAGAACCATTTCTTAGACAGGTCTGCCCTCTTGTCTGCAAGAGCCAAGAACCAATGAAGAACACGGGAGAGTCTGTGATGCAGGTATGGCTGGGGATGTCAAAGGAGGACATTTACAGAAGAATGGGGAAGATTAGGGGAAGGATGGGCCCTGATGACCCTTCTTGGCTTTCCTGTGTGGCTGAGGGTCATAGAGAAAAGGACATAACCCTTGAAGAAATGAGAAAGAAATACCCCATCTTTTTGGCCTCAGCTCAGAGCCGTGGAAGGTTGGGTGGACACAAGAGTCAGAAAAAAACAAAAGAAAAGACAAGATGAGCAATTGTTAGCTGTCAAATTGAAAAATAATTGCAGCCTAGATTCAGCCTAGCTGTTACTGTATATGTCAGACTGTATCATGTGATTAAAAAAAAAAATTAGTCTTGTCTGTCTTTTTGCCAGTACAGAAAGTCGTATGCCACAGATGTTCCTATAGAAAGATGTCAAACCTGAAATGACAGTGCTGGCAATCAAAGACATTGTACTTCAGAGAATGCAAAATGCAGCAAATCGCCATCTACCAGCAGAAAATTCCCTCTGATTGCAGCGCCCAGCCGGCTCCCTCCCAACTGTCAGATTTTACAGATGTGACGTCGTATCACAGGCGACCCACTTTCCTGGGAGCCGAGCAATGCCTGGACCATGTGAAAGACACACAGCTGAGAGTCAGGTAATTCAGGCCACCATAGGAGCACCCACGGAAGTAAACCTCTTTTTGGAAGTATCTGCTAACCTCATTTAAAAGAGTTCTAGTTTGAGTTACTGGACTGTGGACATTCCTTGCCTCTTGGGACTCAGCTGAATGTGGTTTGATTACCCCCACTTGCCTTACTTTATACCATACCATAAAGACCACACTGGGCGTGCATGCTCAGTCATGTTTGACTCTTTGCAACCCCATGGACTATAGGCTGTTGGGCTCCCCTGTCCGTGGGATTTTCCAGGAAGCATACTGGAGTGGTTGCCATTTCCTCCTCCAGAGTATCTTCCAGGCCCAGGGATTGAACCCACATCTCCATAGTCCAAAGTCCATATTAAATATACTCCACCTGATTCAGTTCAACAAATATCCCACTAGCTTCAGTGTCCCAGTCAAACTCTGGACACACAAAGATAAATTAAATACAGCCCAATGCCCTTAAGCATTAATTTCCAGCATATTAGAAAAGACAGACAAGTGAATACACAATTGGATTCCATGTGATCATCCCTAGGCTCAAACATACTTAAGAGGGGGTGGAAAGCTTGGTAAATGAAGCTAATCAAAAAGACTTTCTGCAGAAGGTGTCATGGATTGGTTTTAAAGAACAAATAGGAATGAGCCAGGTGGATGGGGCAACAGGGTGGTGAAGATATTCCCAACAAAGAGGATGGACTATCTCCACATCACATGGCACAGCTATGGAATTGCCAGGAAGCAGACAGAGCCATAGGCTTCCCCAGTGGCTAAGTGGTAAAGGAGCTGCCTGCAATGTAGGAGACCAGAGTTCAATCCCTGGATCGGGAAGATCCCCTGAAGGTGGAAATGGCAACCCACACATGTTCTTGCCTGAAAAATCCCAGGGACAGAGGAGTCTGGCAGACTACAGTCCATGGGGTCACAGGAGGGTCGGACACGGCTGAATGACTGAGCACAGACAGAGCTGTACCAGAGGATTGTGCCTGGTTGAAGCCAGAGAAGGAAGCCTGCTGCAAAGTGCAAACCACTGCTAAGAAGCTGACTTTGCTCTGAAAGAAGGGCAGGAGTGAAACCCAAAGAGGTTAGTTGGCTTGGGAATTGTCAGCCAACTGAGGAAAAGGCTTTGGATTTGAGGCTTCAGGGTGGGTAAAATTGTATTAAATGAAGAAGGGCATTCTAGGGGTCACTCTCCCAGACAATTTCCTTTTTCTCTCTTGGGAAAGACTATGGAGTCTATGTGTGTGTTCAGTTGCTCAGTTGTGTCTGACTCTTTGTGACCCCATGGACTGTAGCCTGCCAGGCTTCTCTGTCCATGGGATTCTCTGGACAAGAATAGTGGAGTGGGATGTCATTGCCTTCTCCAGAAGATGGAGGCTGTGGAAAGCGGCTTTATTTCTGCTTGACATACTAATTCCTCTCCCTTCTCAACAGCTCTGCTCATACAAATGTCCTGTATTTGCTTGGACATTTGCTCTTTTTCTGCCTACCTAATCAATTCCTTCCTACCTACTTTTTCCATTACGCATTTCCACAGCTAGAAATACCCGTTTTGCACTTTCATGCATTCAGCCTCACCTTTTATCTCCAGAACTTAAAAAATATGACATTTTAACGTGTGCTTCTGCTCTGGGGACATCTAAAAAGGCAGGCTTCTCTCTCTTTGATCACATTTTTCCTGTAACATTTTAAATGATTTTTATTACAATATGAAACAAGGAATTCTGTTTTTCTAACAATAAGCAAAGATGTGTTGGCTCATCACATCCTACTGCCTAATTTTGACTCCTTTGAAAAACTGATTTCAGTTATTACGAGAATATGATTGGAAAAAAGCTTACACCTTTGAATTCCATGCCTTCTTGCTCACATGTGGATTTTTGTCAGTTCTATTGGGCAGTCTCCCAGGGTGGCAAGCTAGGGGGACAGAGGACCTGCCAGGGACAGAGGGAATTCACCCAGAGTACCAGGTGAAGAGTGTTATTATGCTAACATGAAACAGCAAGTACTTTCACTGGGCAACTGCTAAGACATAACTTCCAAGGTGGCAACCAAATATATTTTGTTACCAGTGAAACAGAAAGGAGAAAAATGCCCTGCAGAGCTATTTAAAATTTGAAAACCAGTTTAATGAAAAAGGACTTGCAAGTTCTAGATGCTTGTACTCCTAAAGCCATATCTGTGTACCAGCTGCAGGGCAAATTAGCTCTTCCAGTTCAACAAGGCACTGATGTAATGGAGAGGGGCAGGGACCTGTGGGATTGACTCAGGGTTTCTTGTTTATTGGAACTCTGATCTTGGGTGAGTTCCTGAATGACTCTAAGTCTTAGTTTCCTTCTCTGTAAACTGGGAATGAAAATTGTATATCAAAAGTATATGAAGAGTATCTCTCTCTTTTTTTCTTTTGTTCCTCCTGAAGCTAATATTTGGTGACTAGAGTTAATAATATTGTCTTGCATATTTGAAAGTGGCTGTGAAAGTAGATCTAAAGAGTTCTCATCACATGAAAAAGAACTCATCAAAAGAAAAAAGTTTTCATGACTAAGTGAGGTGACAAATTTTAATTAGACTTATTGTGGTGAACATTTTAAAAGATATGTGGATATTGAGCCACTATGGGGACACTTCAAACTAATATAGTGTCATATGTCAATTACACCTCAACAAAACTTTTTAAAACAAGAATGAGCCATTAAAAAAACTCTAATCCTGTGACAAGGATCATCTGGATGAAGACCTCAAGGAAGTAAGGGCTGTGGACAGTGAGGTGGGGAAGGAAGTCTGTCCCAAGTGCATCAGTGAATAGGGTTCACCAAGGTACCTGGGAGCTTAATCCTGCTGAGACTTCCAAGAGACAGCACAGAGCATACTTACAGCTGAACGAAAGTAGGATATTTGTTTACCAAATTTAAAAAATCAAGACTCAAGAAATTGCAACATTTGGGGTCTATCTAAGGCAGGAGGTAGATAAGGCATCCCCACCCCTAGCCCATTAGAGTTTGTTTCCTGTGGATAGAAAACTCCAAAATACCAATAGTAGGACAATCGAGAGAGGAGGCTGGGCCCTTCTGAGATAGAAGACAATAAACCATATATTTCTCATTCTCAAGATCAAGAAGATCTTCCCAACTGGAAAATTTCTTGAAGGTCAAAAGGGGAGTGATATCAACTTACCACAGGCTTTTCACTGGCATCCATGTTGGCTGAGATGCTGGCACACACGGGAAGGCCCTGGGATGTACCAAATGGACTCAGAACCAGGCAACTCAGAAAAATTGGCCAAAAGAAACCTGGAAGAAATGCCCCATCAAAGTGATTCAAACCAGCACAAGGGCGAGATCCTGTCTCTGAACCCCCCCATGTGTCTATCCACATCTACGGTAGTCTTTTTCCTTCCTAATAAACACTTGACTTTTTTCACTACTTTCCTTTTGTGGAAATTCCTTTCTGCAAAGCTGGAGGGCCAGGGCCTTGTCACTGACTGGTCTAGGACTTAGGTTTAGATGCTTTCACTGTTGCAACCCAACCTCAGTCTCTGGCTGGGAACCGAACCCCTGCTTCAAGCAGCTGTGGCTGGGGCCACCTGAGATTGTATTCATTCCAAGATGTCCCTGTGACGTGACACTCCAGCTCCTCAGGGATAACCTTTCCACAAATACCGACAAGCACACTTTGGTCACCCACTTGGAATAATTAGAGTGAGTGGTTCCAAGACCCCAGAGACATATCGTGCCCAATCATGCCAAGCCTAGCTGTGCAATTTTGATGGCCACATTGGCAGCTTGAGCTTCCCTGGTGGTTCAGACAGGAAAGACTCTGCCTTCAGTGTAGGAGACCTGAGTTTGATCCCTGAGGCAGAAAGATCCCCTGGAGAAGGAAATGGCAACCCACTCTGGTATCCTTGCCTGGGAAATCCCATGGACAGATGACATGGTATCCCAAAGTCCACGGGGTCACAAAGAGTCAGACACAACTTTCACTTTTCACTTTCTGGAAGTTACTTTCTTGCCAAGGTCCTATAACACAAGCAGGGTACAGGCTGCCGCTGAAGTGTGTCCACTGACAGCGCCCACTGTTACAAAGTGCTAACTGGGAGGGATCGGAGCTGGGGGATAAACAAGCAAAAACAGCTAAAATTTTAGAAATTTTAATTGATGGTGTTCTTTTTGGATGTCATTTTGATGAAGAGAAAAAGCTCCAAGAGGGTAAGAGATAAATGTCTGTACCTGAAAAAGAAACACATTTTCCCCAAACCCTTCAATTATCTGAATGGTTTGAATAATTATTTGGCTTTCAGGAAGCAGGAGGAAGTTCTGAGAAAACCAGTCCCAACTTCTTGGTATATTTTGAGCTCAATAGACGAAAACTGAATCTAGAAGGCTGTGCTTCTTAACTAGCAACATGAGGTTGTTTTCCTACCAGAAAGAAGCTGTTGTTTAGTCACCCAGTTGGGTCTGACTCTTCTGCGACCCCTTGGGTTGGGATCCTCCAGGCAAGAATGCTGGAGTGGGCTGCCATTTCTTTTTTCCAGGGGATCTTCCCAACCCAAGGATCGAACACACGTCTCCTTCATTGCAGGCAGATTTTTACCCCTGAGCCACTGGGATAGAGTACCAGAAATAAGGATTCCTGCTATTCATTTTGACACATAGGTTATTAACAGATATTCTCTTACATTCCATCAGCCAAAATTCAAGAATTCATGGGATATTGAACAAACTGCTTTACTATTATCACCATTGCCTTTATTATTATGTACTATTATATAATACGAGAAGGCAATGGCAACCCACTCCAGTACTCTTGCCTGGAAAGTCTCATGGGCAGAGGAGCCTGGTAGGCTGCAGTCCATGGGGTCGCTAAGAGTCGGACACGACTGAATGATTTCACTTTCACTTTTCACTTTCATGCATTGGAGAAGGAAATGGCAACCCACTCCAGTACTCTTGCCTGGAGAATCCCAGGGATGGGGAAGCCTGGTGGGCTGCTGTCTATGGAGTCGCACGGAGTCGGACACGACTGAAGCGACTTAGCAGCAGCAGCAGCATTATATAATAACATATGGGCCTACCTTGAATCTGAGCATCAGTACATGAACCTCTTATCAAAGAATTAAACCTTGAACCTCCCACTTATCATCTCTCTTATTGAAAAGGCAGCTGAGAGAACTAACATTGAGGGAAGGAAGTATAAGGGACAAAATCCTGGCTTCCTCCATGCTGTCTGAATTCTGTCCCAATATTAAGTCTGATCACTATCAGTTCCTATTCTTGAACTACATCTGCATAGTTCCCTGAAGAATCACCTTGATCGTTTGGATTTTAATATTAGGCCCCCAGTAGATTCAAGGTCTACATAAACAGCAGCCATTTGAAAACTCTTTTGTATTTTTTTTTTTAAACTGGTCTCAGAAAATCACATGTAAAATTTCTGAAGGAAAACATCTTTTAAAATATGATGTCAAGGTAAACTCATTTCTGTTGAAGAATGATGCACGTCTTTTAGGGAAAGCTTCCTGTTTATTTCATTGCTTCCCTGGCTTCCAGGGAACCTAGAGGCAAATATTAGCAGTTAGAATTAAATTGGCTCTTGTGGTTTCTGTACTTGGTTTTTCTCCCCTTTTGTGAGTCTGATTCTTTGTTTGCTTATTCTATCATGTAAATCTGTTCTCTGAAAGGGGTCCAATGGGGACAGGGAGCTGATTCCAGAGGTTTGGTCAGTGCCTTCCATGTTGAAGTATTTGGTTGCCCAGAAAGTTCTTATTTTTTCTATACGGTGCAATGGAAAAACATGAATGAACTTTTTGGCCAATGCTATATACATAGGTCTCCTGCACTAATACTTTATCTCAGCTTCTCAAGTGGCTCACTGATAAAGAATCTGCCTGCCAATGCAGGAGACACAAGAGATGCAGGTTCAATCCTTGGGTTAGGAAGATCCCCTGGAGTAGGAAATGGCAACCAGCTCCAGTATTCTTGCCTGGAAAACCCCATGAACAGAGGAGCCTGGCAGGCTACAGTCCACGGGGTCACAAAGAGTTGAACATGACTGAACACATAGATACATGGGTCTAGACTTGCATTTCCTCACTGTGCTATATAGGTCCTGTTTCATCTCCTTTTAGAGATGCACTAACTGTTCATGACAGAGCCTGGATTTGATCTCTGGTCAAGAGACCCTGGACCCTGACTCCTGTGACCTATCCAGTCTTCTCTGAGCAAGGCTGAAAGCATCCTGATATGAAGAGTAAATCATGGTAAAATCAATCAGTGTCCCTTTTTATCTGACTCAAAAATGAAGATCTTAGCTCCCCCCCTTTTTTTTTTCAGAGGAGGTGGGAGAATAAATGAGAACTTGGAACAGAAATACCATGAAATGAATGATAATGAAGCAGAAGAGGAGGATT
Source organism: Tragelaphus eurycerus (assembly GCA_935064755.1). Lineage (NCBI taxonomy): Eukaryota > Metazoa > Chordata > Mammalia > Artiodactyla > Bovidae > Tragelaphus > Tragelaphus eurycerus. Next base: position 414,131 of record CAKXYN010000301.1, read on the forward strand.
CTGATTGGAGGTGCAAGTGAAAATGAGGATGCTGCTGGTGATGGTGGAGTTGATGGCAATCAGGACGGGGAGGAGGGTGATGACAAGCTTGATGAGGATGATAGCATGGATGTAGATGGTGGTCTCACTGCATCCTTCCTAGTCAGAAGGTATTAATGGTGGGTACCTATCACTTTCCCCTACTCCCTCAACTATGCTCAAGTTTCCAAGAGATGAAGCTGAAGGGAAACTATAGCTCATTTCCAAGAGTGAAGCCAGATTTTGTAGGATCCAGAAGTTTGGGAGGTGCTCTATAAGAAAAGTGATAAGACATTACTAACACAAATTAAATGAGGGGCCCTGGAGTTTGAGCTTCCTTAGTTTCACAGTAAATGTGCCTCTCTCTGCCTTTGTTATTGGATGAAGTTTCTACCATGACTTTGATCATAAAAAACTGGAAAAATTTAGTGAATGCTCACTATGGGCCATGTTTATTCACCTAACATCATGTATTAATTCAACTAACCCTCAAAGAGTCAGACACAACTGAGCAACTGAACTGAAATGAACCCTCAAAATCATTCCAGAAGGTATATGTGACTATTATTCTCATTTGAGACCCAAGGAAAGTAAGCTATAGAGGTTAAGTAACTTACTCAGACTCTCACAATTATGGACTTTCCTGATGGCTCAGTGTGTAAAGAATTCACCTGCAATGCAGGAGACACAGGAGACGCCGCTTCAATCCCTGGGTTGGGAAGATCCTGGGGAGGAGGAAAATGGCAACTGACTCCAGTATTCTTGCATGGAAAAAAAAAATCACATGGACAGAGGAGCCTGGCAGAATACAGTCCAAAGTGTCCCAAAGAGTCAGACACGACTGAGTAACTAATCAAGCAAACAAGCTCACAGTTACATTAGGGGCTGGGATTCCAACTCAGGCAAACTGCCTACAGGTCATGAGCTTCCAACCACCACAGGATCCTACTTTGCAAACAAGGAGAGAACAGGGCATCTGTATGCCATGTGTCTCTGAGGAAGGACAGCGTGCCCTGTCTCTTGTTTCACTTTTGCCCCCTGGATTTTGATAGGCTTGGAGTGACTGGAGGATACAGGACACCTAAGCCCAGCTTTGTGGGTGGAACTCAGGGGAGTGGCAGGTTTGTACTCTTCCTGTGCCCAGGCCAGCACTACAGGGAGGAAGGCAGTGGCTCTGGGCTGCCCTGTCCACGTGTATTGGTTTTGAGGGCTTCTATAACAAACAACCACAAACTCAGTCACTTAAAACAACAGAAATGCTTCATCTCATGGTTGTGGTGGTTTAGTTGCTAAGTTATGCCCAACTCTTGCGACCCCGTGGACTGTAGCCCGCCAGGATCCTCTGTCCATGGGATTTCTTTCTAGAGGCCAAAAGTCTGAAATGAAGGTGCCTCAGGACCGTGTTCCCCTGAAGACTCCAGGGGGAGATTCCTTCTTTGTCTCTTCCAGCCTCAGGCGGCTCCAGGTGTTCCTTGCTCCTGGCTATATCACCTCGATCTCTGCCTCTGTCTTCACACGGCCTCCCTTCTTCCTCATCTCTGTTCTCCTCCGTCTCTCAAAAGGACACTTGTCATTGGATTTAGAGCCCATCATCTAATCCAGGATCATCTCATCATAAGAACCTTACCTTAGTTACATCTACAAAGACTCTCTTCCCAAGTAAGATCATGTTCACAGGTTCTGGGGATTAAGAGGTGAATATATCTTATTGAGGGAGCTTCCCTGGTGGTTCAGCAGTAAAGAACCCACCTTCAATTCAGGAGATGCCTGGGTTTGATCCTTGGGTTGGAAAGATATTCTGGTGAAGGAAATGACAACCTATTCCAGTATTCTTGCCTGGGAAATCCATGGACAGAGGAACCTGGTGGGCTATAGTTCATGGGGTTGCAAGAGTTGGACACGACTGAGTGACTAAACCATCTCCACCATATCTTATAGGTGCTAATATTCCACCAACCCTAGGATAATTGTGAATAGTGCTTTTGTGAACATTCTCATACGTGTCTTTTGTGGGGCATGTATGTGCATTTCTATTGGGTTTATTCCTGGGTGGTAGTAGTGTAAGCCACAGGGTGTTGTTTGAGCTTTATTACATCTCATTAAACAGTTGTTCAAAGCAGTTACAGTGCACCTTAGAGATACCCAAACTCATCACAGCATGTTACAGATGCAAAATTGAAAAAAGGGAAGTTCAGACATGCCAACTAATTACCCAAAGTTCACAGATGATTCGTGGTAGAACAGGGGAACAGCACAGGACTCTGCTTGGCACCGTTAGCATCCCCTTGGATTTTCCTTGAATTTTACGTTCCGTATAAAGCATGATTAGCAGATCTGTTTATTATCCCAGATGCCAATACGCTGACATTTCTTTTCCACATGCACAATGTTGGTCCCCAATGGGCTTAAGGAGAATTCCACAGTGGGGAATCAGGGCATCTAAAGGAAGAGAAACTCAAGTACCAAGATGGGACGTGTCTTTCTCAATGCCCAGTTGCCATCATTTCAGTTAGACACAGGACTAACTTTTTTTTTTTTTTTGATGTGGATCATTTGTAAAATCTTTATTGAATTTATTACAATAATGCGTATGTGTTATGATTTGACTTTTTGGCTACAAAATATTTGGGATCTTAGTTTCCTGACCAGGGATTGAACACACATTGGAAGATGAAGTCTTAACCACTGGACCACCACAGAAGTCCCATGGAGTAGTTTTGTTTTGTTTTTAATTTATTTTTTAATATAAATTTATTTATTTTAATTGGAGGCTAATTATTTTACAATATTGTATTGGTTTTGCCATACATCAACATGAATCCTCCATGGGTGTACATGTGTTCCCCATCCTGAACCCCCCTCCCATCTCCCTTCCCATACCATCCCTCTGAATCATCCCAGTGCACCAGCCCCGAGCATCCTGTATCATGCATGGAACCTGGACTGGCGATTTTTTTTTTTTTTTTTGAATGAGATCTTTTGTTTGCTAAAGTTTGACGATGAGTGAAAGTGAAAGTCTCTCAGTCGTGTCCAACTCTTTGCGACTCCACGGGCTATACAGTCCATGGAATTCTCCAGGCCAGAATACTGGAGTGGGTAGCCTTTCCCTTCTCCAGGGGATCTTCTCAACCCAGGGTTTGAACCCAGGTCTCCCGCATTGCAGGCTGATTCTTTACCAGCTGAGCCACAAGGGAAGTCCAATAATACTGGAGTGGATAGCCTATCCCTTCTCCAGGGGATCTTCCAGACCCAGGAATCGAACCCAGGTCTCCTGCATTGCAGGCGGATCCTTTACCAACTGAGTTACAAGAGAAATTATTCAAGTGCTCTTTGGGATAAAATGAGGAAAGTTACTGTCCTTCGGCAAAGAGGAGAAAGAAAAAAGCAAGAGGAATAAATGGTGAGCAGTGTCTAGCCCCACAGTTGAAGGTGATGATGGAGGGCCAGGGAGCTCAGGTTGGCAGATAATCAGAAAGACTTTAGAGTAGGAAAGCTTGACCTGTGTTTCTATATTGCTTGCCATGTGATGCATGGTGTTCTTCTCCCCAAATGCTTGATGTGAATAGGAATGTTATGTAGATATAGAGGAAGAGACTGGGCTTTACGTGTGAGTTGAAAGGATTTAGAAGAGATAACACATACTGAAAGATGAACCAAGATTAGAGGTACCAAGGCAACATTTACCTTATCCCAGAGATTTATAGAAAGCATGAGAATTTGTGGAATTCTATAGCATTTAGAAAAAGGAGAGTGAGGCAGTTGTGTAGAGGTCACAGTGAGCCAGGAATGCTTATTGGATATTAAAGTTTCATTATATGGATCTTTTTAAATAGAGTTGGTTTAATACCAAGATTTTCTGACACCTGGTCTAATGGTCCTTTCTGTGAATTAAATGTGAGTGAAGATGCCTAAATATAGCCCACAAAATGGATGAAACCTTTGCTGCTGTCTTTGGGCATGCATAATATCAACACAATCATTGAAAAAGAACTTGGTTGAATTCAACCAAGACACTGGCAGGCGATGTGTGTTAGTTGCTCAGTCATGTTCATCTCTTTGAGACTATGCACTGTAGCCTGTCAGGCTCTTCTATCCATGGAATTCTCCAGGCAAGAATACTGGAGTAGGTTGTCATTGCCTTCTCCAGGGGATCTTCCCAACCCAGGGATCGAACCTGGGGTCTCCTTGTATTGAAGAGGGATTCTTTACCTTCTGAGTCACCCGACTACAGTCCATGGGTTCACAAAGAGCTGGACACAACTAAGCGATGAACACTTTCACACTTTCAAACAATGACTAGCATCACAGCTAGTACTTTGAGGTTTTACTGCAGCTTATATTTTTTTCTCTTTGTCCTAAGTCATTCCTTTGCTTTTGAACTTTTCCTCTGCTTTCCCCAGGGGGATGATTCAATCTGTTTTACAGGTGCCTCTTCAGCTGCCACTGAAATCTTCCCTTTCATCAAATGTTTTCTTCTTGCCCTGGGAAAAGACAATCCCAAGAGTGACCTTGGTTGGTGGCCTGGCAGTTGCGGGGGCTTGTAACTGCCTCCTGCTTTGATTGCTTTCTCTGATTCAAATCAAACTGTCATCTTTGGGAGCAAGTGTCTAGTTCCGAACAAGATGCACTTTCTGAACGGTCTGATGTTGGAGAAAATTGTGTATTTTCTGTCCCCTGAGATTGATGAGTAAAGGAAATTGAAGAGGCCTTTGCCTGCTTTGGGTTGATAGGGGGCACCTGGGCATGTGGATGTTTACCACCAAACAATGCAGATTTGGGCTTTAGGACAAGATAAAACACCATGGGGTTCCCTTGAGAGCCTCGAAGGAGACTCCCATGAGAGAGAGAGAAAAAAAGAGAGGAGTCTTGGGGCAAAAGTCAGCATTGACTCATGTTGGGGGTGGGGAGGAGGGAGGGAGTTAGTGATTTTTTTTCTTTTTCCTTTGCATGTATGTTCAGGGAGGAAGATTAGTCAGGGAGGAAGATTAATGTCAGCTCAATCAAGAAGTGAGTATCAGTGGCTCTGATAGGAGGCAGACCTCTTCCATGTAATAGTTAAAGCCATAAAACTGAAGGCTTGTGGAAGCATACAATCAGTCTAAAATTTAAGTCAGGTTGTGTGGGTCTGAAGTACAGCTTGAGTCTTCTGACACTGGGGAAAGTGGTACAGGAACAGAGCACCTCCCTTTTAAGGTTTTCCTCCAAGAGACAGCTATCATCGAGGCACCAGGATTAAGAAAATGCTTTAGCCACTTTCTTGATGGCCCAGTGATTAAGATTTCACCTCCCAATGCTTCACCAACCCAAGGGTCAAGGGTTGGATCCCTGGTCAGGGAGCTAAGATCCCACATGTCTTGGGGCCATAAAAACCAAACAAAACATAAAACAGGAGCAATATTGCAACAAATTCAATAAAGACTTTAAAAATGGTTCACATTAAAAAAAATCTTTTAAAAAGAGAAATAAGTTTTAAATAAGGGGCTTTTATTTACTTCAAAAATCTTATAATTCAGAAAAGAGTCTCATCTTTGTCTTGAAGTACTTTGAGCTTGTATATTTCATTCCAGTGGCTAGTACCTAAGCTTGCACCTTGTGGAAACATGAGGGTGTTTCTGAGCCACGGAAATACTCTGAGGATGGAATACGATTTTCTGTTTCAGGGCTTGAAGGCAATCTAAGTCTAAGCTTTGACAATGTTCCAGTTACCACTGCTGCATAACAAACTACCCTGGAACTTAATGGCATAAAACAATCTTTTTATTATGCTCATGGATTTTGTGCATCAGGAATTTGGATGATAAGGAGTCCTTATCTCTCTCTCTCTTTAGTGCCTGGGACCTAGCTGAGAGACTGAAAAAGAGTGACTGGGATCACCTGGAGGCATCAACACTTCCATGTCTGGTGCTTTTGCTGGCAGATCCCTGGGATCCAGCTGGGACTTTGCTGGAACATCTACAAATGGATTCTCCATCAGAGCCAGTTTGGTTTGCTTGGACAGAACTGGATTCCAAGACCAACTATGCCCAAAGAACAAGGCAGGAGTGCATAGCATTTTAATGTTCTATCCAGGAAATCACATAGTGTTGTTTCTGCCATACTTTGTTGGTCATGGCAATGACAAAGTCCCATCCATGTTCAAGGACAAAGAACATAGAGTCCAACACTTAGTGGTAGGAGCCTTGAAGTTACATTGTAAGAAGACCATGTGGATTGGGAGATATCATTGCAGCTCTCTTTGGAGAGAGCCACAGCCAATGATGATTTTGGGGACAATATGGGAGGGAGATGGACTGATGATGGGTAGAAGGATGAATGAAAGTTAAAGTGTTAATCGCTTCATCGTGCCCAACTCTTTGTGACCCCATGGACTGTAGCCCATCAGGATCCTCTGTCCATGGGATTCTCCAGGCAAGAATATTGGAGTGGGTTGACATTTCCTTCTCCAAAGGATCTTCCTGGCCCAGGGATCAAACCCAGATCACCCCCACTGCAGACAGATGCTTTACAGTTTGAGCTACCCAGGGAAGCCCATGGATGAATAGTGCAGTCCAACGCACACCATGGAAATAGCTGTGATCAAAGTAGACCAAGGTCATGGACGCTATGCCTATAGATTCGAGGCCTATGGTCATTCTCTCCCATGAACATGTCTACACATGTGTGTGACAGGTCACAATTGAGACAAAGGAGGAAAATTTGAGCAGCTTGGTGAAAACTGATCTCCACTGCTAACAAAAAACTCAACAACATATTCTTTTGCCTGTGCATTGGCCAAGTGTCCAGTCTTTATATAGAAATGCAAAGTGAAAGTGTGAGTCATTCAGTTGTGTCTGACTCTCTGCAACCCCATGGACTGTAGCCGATCAGTCTCCTCTGTCCATGGAAACTCTCCAGACAAGAATACTGGAGTGGGTTGCCATCCCTTTCTCTAGTGCATCTTCCCGACCCTGGGATTGAACCCAGGTCTCCTGCCTTTCAGGCAGATTCTTTACCATCTGAGCCACCAGGGAAGCCCCAAAGAAATGCAAAGCTTCTTCCAAAGATATCTGTGTTGGAAGGTCTCAAGTTTCCTTCGCCAGTTGTCTAGAATGGGTACTTGATTAACTCCTGAGACATTGTACAAAGAGCACATAACTTCTATTGGAAGTACAAGCCTGTACTGCATTCATCTGCCTGGATCATTGGCCAAATGCTCTCATATTTTTAGAAGAACTAATTGTGGGTGTGGTTCTCTAGGAAACTTTTGCTCACAGGTTGCACCCTGTGTGGACATTACAAATGAGCATCACCACCTTTGTAAAATCAAAGAGCATTTAATTATCCTTATTTTCATTAACATTATGTATCATTTCACACATATATAGACTTTTTAGAGAGGTTAAAAGTTAGATGATTTATTTTAGGCACTTAAAAGGGGCCTGTTCAGTGAGCTAAGTACTTAAATCATGAGAAGTTACAAAAGTTCTGCTTCTCAACAGTAACAGAGGTTTCAAAGTGATAAAAGGCTCTTTCATGTCTGAGGGTCTCTCTTTTGTAAGAACTGCACTCATGGGACTGACAATGGCAGCTCTTTCACTTTCCAGTGTGTTTGGGAACCTGCAAAGCCCGATCCCAAGACTGGATCCTCTCTTTTTACTGAGTACCACAGACCTGACATTGGCCACGTGAGTCCAGATCCTATGGCCCCTCCATGTATGAAAGTATTGCCTCCGGAATCCTAATTTTCTATGAACTCTCAAACAAGCAGCTACACATGTACTGAAATGAATACAGACTTAGTGCCAGCCCACTTGGCAACTGCGTTTTCGTCTGAGAACAATTGGGACGATTTATCAGCCAAGTGGCTCTTGAAGATCTAACACAGTCTTAAATGTTTTCAACGTGCTTAGGAAACAGTGAAGCTGGGGAAAAGGGAGACGGGAGAGAGAGTGAGGGATGCACAAACACATATCTCAGTGCTCTGTCACATGCCTCTAACTGGAAAATCTTCAGAATGAATCAAACGATAAAGCCAACCTTCCTCTTGCCAGGAAAGGGGCACAGAAGTGCCTGCCTGACTTGCTCGATGCAAAGAACATCTTTCCACAGGTGCTTTTACAAGGGAGATGGAGGAGGAAAGGAAAGGAAAGAATGTTAAACCTGGCATTGAGCTGTTCAAAGACTGAAATATTTGGTTCTTCTTAGTATCTAAGGTGAGCTTCCCTGGTGGCTCAGATGGTAAAGAATCCACCTGTTGTGCAGGAGACCTGGGTTCCATCCCTGGGTCAGGAAAATCCCCTGGAGAAGGGAATGGCAACCCACTCTAGTATCCTTGCCCAGAGAATCCCATGGACAGAAGAACCTGGCAGGCTACAGTCCACGGGGTCACAAAGAGTCAGACATGACTGAGTGACTAGTAGGCTTAGCTGGTAAAGAATCTGCCTGCAATGCAGGAGACCTCAGTTTGATTCCTGGGTCGGGAAGATCCCTTGGAGAAGGGCTAGTCTATCCACTGCAGTATTCTTGGGCTTCTCTGGTGGTGGTTCAGCTGGTAAAGAGTCTGCCTGCAATGTGGGAGACTTGGGTTTGATCCCTGGGTTGGAAAGATCCCCTGGAGAAGGGAACAGCTACCCACACCAGTATTCTGGCCTGGAGAATTCCATGGATTAGTGACTAACACTTTCACCTTTCACTAGAAAGTATTTATTTGATTTTTTCTGTGGGTGTTCTTCAAGAGGGTGTTTCCAACCTGATCTATTATCTTTCTATTGAGAAAAATATATTTATGGAGCAAAACTAATTTTCAGACACATTTACACATACACGCATGTTCACACATATTCCTTAATTGTTTCTGGGACAATTGGCCCTTTAGCAGGAAGACAAGAAAATGCCAGAAAGGGGGCAGTAAGAGAGTTTTAAAGGAAAACAAGTAGGATCAAATCATAGTTCTACCTGTGCTGTTCCAGAAGCCATGGGCTCCTCCACCACCTGCTTTCCAGCCCAGTAGTCAGCAGGCAGCGTCACCCCTCCTGTGCACACAATGCTTCATTAAGTCTTCCAGGTGCACAGCAAACAGGGCATTTTATGGCGAACACGACTCAACTGCTCCAGTAGTATGAGGCTGGAAAGAGACGTTTTGCCTGCCACTGTGTTTACATACAGTCTGCATGCTAGAAAGAGCCTAAGAACCTCACAGCCAGGAGCTTGTATCCCAGACATTTGAATGAATGAGGTCAGCTCACCCCTTTTACAAAATAAGTGAATTGGGAGAGTAGCATTGACATATATACATCACCATGTGTAAAATAGTTAGCTAGCGGGAAGATGCTGCATAGCACGGGGAGCTCGGCTTGGTGCTCAGTGATGACCTGGAGGGGTGGGAGTGGGGGGGGGGAGGGAGGTTCAAGAGGGAGACGATATATGCATACATACAGCTGATTTGCTTTGTTGTGCAGCAGAAACCAACACAATAATTGTCAAACAATTATATTCCCAATAATAAAATGAATAAGCGCACTTCCAAAAATAGCTTTTCTTCTAATAGTCTTCTTCTAAGACTAGTTCTTATGACAAATCAGCTAAAGAAAACAGCATTTCGTTTCTTCAAATAGTTCCTAGGACAATGCACCATTACTTCCTTGTAGGATTCTGGAACATTGAGTAGTCTGTTACTCTCTAAAACTGAATAGACTTGACTCCTAAATCTATTTCTTCAGCTTAAAAACTACCTCCAAATTCACTGGCATAAATATCTCATCATACAGTTGAAAGAATTATATGAAGGTGCACATGTACAGCAAGTTTATAAATTGATCATCACTGATCATTGCTACTTGAATAGAAAGCATTTCAATCAATATTGGGCTTCTCTTGTGGCTCAGCTGGTAAAGAATCCACTTGCAATGTGGGAGACCTGGATTCGATCCCTGGGTTGGGAAGATCCCCTGGAGAAGGAAAATGCTACCCATTCCAGTATTGTGGTCTGGAGAATTCCATGGACTCTATAGTCCATTGAGTCACAAAGAGTTGGACACAACTGAGCGACTTTCACTCACTCAATCAATATTTGTGGTCCATACTATAATCTCATGGTCTGTATTTGTGCAGAATATAGAAGGAAATTCTATATATATATATATATATGTGTGTGTGTGTATGTATATTGCTTCAAAATGATGGCAAGACAAAGCTCACAAATATTCCAGTATGATTTCACACACTATTAGTTTGAGAGATGCTGCACAAGTGGCCTGGGTGTTTTCAAGCCACAGGCATTTATTTATTGTACTGTCAATTTCAGCATCTTCAAATGTACCCCTACAAACTAACTATAAGGAATCTTAGTTTATATATCACTAGGCAAAGAACTGGCCCATTTTGAAAATTATGTTTTTAAACCACAGGCATGCAAGGAAAGAGTACTTCATGTTTTTTTGTTTTTTTTTTTTTTTTTCTGAAAAAGACATAATCTGAGAAAATTGTTGAAATAAAACTGAATTTGTGTGGATGATTGCTTTTCTAGAGCTCAAGCATTCACTACCTATGAGCACTGCAAGCAGTGCCTTATTTCCATGCTGCCAAATGTCAGGGATGAATATAAGGACAGTGATTGATTAAACAGAACTAGGATACAAAACAATCGACCCAACCACCCTGTGATAATCAATTGAGTTTGATATTATCTGATGGCAGAATACCAAATGTGGAAGCAAAGACCCAAACAGACTCTGTCAACTGTAGAACAGCCCCAACAACTCAACACTCATATCATTAACTCAACTCCATAGACACTGTCCTGATTTAGCCATTAGTCAAAACTGAATGAGCTAGGCTTCCCGCTCCCTTCATATAACCTCTGGGCATGAAGAATAGAAGGAAGAGAAAGAGGACTGGAGTAGAAAGAAGAGTTAAACCTGGGAAAGGCCAGTCTTACCTAGCTCTGCATTTTGGGATGTTGACATGGTCATAACCAAGGTTCCACAGTAGTCATGCCTACTTTTTCAACTAGCCACTGTTCACAGACATCATGGGAATAAGTGATGTGATGTCTCAAGGCCATAGTGCAGTATCTTGTATAACCATACTCCATGTGAGCTTCACTCCATCACATAAAAGCCTGCATACCATACTAAGCAGGAGATCATCTTGAAAATGGAGAAAATGAATCCTATTTCTGATTTGCTTTTGCACCCAATTGACGGACATTTATCACAAGGAGACTATTTGGTGACTTCATAAGACCTTTATACATATGGACCGAAAAATACTTTAAAGTCACCATCTGAGTCCGAGTAATCAGAACTTCTTGGCACCAGTATGGTTCCTGGCATGATAAGCAAAGCTAGAATGTATATATCACTTAATGTCCAATCCAGGACACGTTGATAGGAAAAGGGGATGCTATTAATACTTATTACAGGGCAACAGGCATAAGCCAAGGCTGTCTTGAATCAAAGAGACACAGGTAAAATTCCAGGTAAGACCTAACGATACAATAATGGGAAGGCAAAGAAATCCTTCTCTAACTATCTCGACACTACCTCACTCATGAAAGAAGGTTGTAGAACATTCTAAGACTGCTGCTGCTGCGTCGCTTCAGTTGTGTCTGACTCTATGAGGCCCCATAGATGGCAGCCCACCAGACTCCCCCATCCCTGGGATTCTCCAGGCAAGAACACTGGAGTGGGTTGCCATTTCCTTCTCCAATGCATGAAAGTGAAAAGTGAAAGTGAAGTCGCTAAGTCGTGTCCAAATCTTAGCGACCCCATGGACTGCAGCCCACCAGGATCCTCCGTCCGTGGGATTTTCCTGACAAGAGTACTGGAGTGGGGTGCCATTGCCTTCTCCGATTCTAAGACTGACATGACACTAATTAGATAGTTAGAGAGCACTGGCATGTCATAAGACTAACTAAAATAGGAATGCACTTCTAAAGAGGCAAATTGTGCTTGTTATGTCTATAAAGTGTATGGAAGATAATTTTATTTTCTAACACAATGAATGTGACTTCCTGGAGAGCTCAATCTTGTTCCATATGACCATTTTTCTCACCAACTCTCTCTCTCCATTTTTCCCCATCCTTAGTCATAGTGAAAGAGTTTATACTACAAAAATTATGGACCCTTGCCTTGATCATAAATAATACTAGTAAGTAGATGGCCCAGGGCCAGTGGATCAAATGACCTTGATGGGTACTCCAGCAATTCCACTACAGGAATATTTCCACCCATCTAACCGATAAGGCATGTATCTCAAGGGTATTACCTGTTTCAGAAGATATTGCACGCCTATGGCTCAGCTGGGCCACATCACAAGTAAATCCAGCTTCAGGCAGGGGAAGGAAGTACTCAAGACAAGACACTAAACAAGTATCTTGTGAACCTGACAAAGTGTTCACCAGCCAGAGGCTGACAGTCCACCAGTTCACTTTGATGCCTTAGAAGCAGGGGAATAAAAAATAGCACAAGACAAAGTCAGACACTTCACCAGCAGTGGCCAGCTGCCCCACATTCTTCCATTTTTCAGACACAACACTTTGGCAGAAGACAGAAAAGATGCAGGCCAGTTAGAAAGGACCCACGGGGACCCGGAGGGAGACTGAAGATGGCCTGAGAATCCTGAAAATGAAAGACTTTCCCATTTGGGTTTGCTCCCGTGCTGCAGAGTTTGACCATGGCAGGATTTGACATAATCCATCACTTCCCCCACACCTGCCCCCTGACCCCCGGCCCTAGGAAAATACAGAAGTATATACACTTAGATTGAGTTAGAAATACTGGGACCTTCAGGACGTGGTTAAGAGGTAAAGTGAAGATTTCTGCAAAGTCTCCCACAAAGAAAAAAGCATTCTTTTACTGCCCACACAGCAAGCTTCACCTTTGACACTGATTGCTAATTATCAGCTGTGCGGGTTCTCCCTCCACAAGCAATTCTCCATGATATAAACTGGATGCTCTACAACTGAGTTCTATTCTGAGACTAGAGTTATTACAAACTGTACATGTAAGGGCTAGATCCCTAGACTGTCCCCACTTCAGAGGCCAATTACAACAGTTACGTCCCCAGGTGTCCCATAGCTTCTGTCGGATGTGGCTCCAAGTCAGACTTTCATGTCTCCTTTCTTGGATTCAGTAATTTGCTACAACAGCTCACAGAACTCAGGGAAACATGTTTACCAGTTTACTATGTAACAACGGATTCAATAAAGGATACAGATGAACAGCCAGATGAAGAGGTACATAGGGCAGGGTCTAGAAAGGCCCTGTGAGCAGGAGGTTCTGTCTCCATGAGGTTGGGTATCCCCATTCTCCAGGCATGTGGGTGTGTTCACCAACCTGGAAGCTCCTTGGACCTGTACCTTTGAGATTTTTATGGAGGCTTCATCACGCAGGCATGATGTATCATTGGCTCAGTGTCCAGCCCCTCTCGTCTTCCTGGAGGATGGGATATGGCTGAAATTTCCAGGATTCTACTCATGGCTTGGTTTTTCTAGTGACTACTCTTCATCCAAGAGCCCTCCAAGTATTGACTCATTAGAACAAGACAATCCTACCACTCAGGAAATCTTAAGGGATTTAGGAGTTCTGCATTCCCATATTCTTGCCTGGAAAAATTCCAAGGACAGAGGAGCCTGTTGGGCTACAATCCATGGGGTTGCAAAGAGTCAAACATGACTGAGCGCGCATGTGCAGGCGTACCCAGAAACAAGGACAAAGACTACATATTTGAACAAAAGATGCTTGTGGTATTTTTAACACTTAGCAGTCACAAGGGTTTAAAAACATTAATTCAGAAGCTTAGCCAAAGACTGGAGTGGTTATCTCTGCAGTGTTCATGCCTGCTCAGCCCTCAGTACCCCTGATTACACGGGAGGAGTTTCACATCTTCACATCCTCCAGCTCCCTGCACTTTTCCTTCACTCCAAAAGTAGGCTAACTAATCACACTGTAGGATGTGATCCTCCCCTGTCTATATGCTGGAGGTGTCCAGATTTGCACAGTGCAAAGGGAGAGAAACTCAGATTCAAAATTCAGTCCCTTCATTTTATTGTTTAGTCCCTTAGAATTACGGGGGTATTAAAGCTACAAAAGGACTTGAAAGTGAAAGTGCCCGAACCGGCCTGGCCTCCCGCATTGTAGACAGACGTTTTACCATCTGAGCCACCAGGGAAGTCCTAAAAAGGACTTAGAGATCGTTTTTCATTTTCTTTTTTATTTTCTTTTTCTTTTTTCACCCTCTTGTAACACCAGTGAAAGCAGCCAAGCCTCAGAGAGGTGACAAACCAAGCCAAAGGTCAAATGTCTAGGTTAGGGGTCAGTCAGGGATTAGAACCCAGGCTTCCTGACTTTCTGTCAAGAGATCTTTCCATGTGGCACACTATTCTCTGGAGCATTGTTTGTATTCTGGCCAAGTGTTTTATTTAACAAGTAGAAAGATTGATTGAAACCTTGTTCAGGGTTTCTAGGCAGATCTAAGAGGCAGCCATGGGGCTTTTTGCTACTTTCTTTTGACAACACACCATCTAAGCCCTTATGGGGGCCATGGATCAGCTTCTCTAAAACTCAGATTGTTGTGTAAGCGTTTGATCAGGAGACAATTACCTCCTCCCACCCAGTTTGATGCTTAAAACCTCCTTTCCTATTAAAAAGCCTCCTGCTATCAGAAAACACAAAACTTAGACACCAGTGCCTTAAAGTTTGATAAGGTTAACACTCTTACCTTATTTATCATTTAGAGCTTCCTGCTAGTCAGAAATATATTCAGGAGACAGTAAGAACAGATGAAAAAGAACCTTCAAGGGAAGAGAGATAAATAGTGCAATTATTGTGATCTGAAACAGAAGTAAGAAAATCTACCTTGAAGAAATAACATCCCCAAATACAGGAAATACTGATATTTCTTTGGCTAACGAGAGAATGTTTTGCATCCAATTTCTCTGACAAGATTTCAAGTTGAAAAAATGCTAAGGGTTAAGAGAGAAGGCTTGCTTCTCAGAACCTTATGTTTATGCATATTTTGAGATATTTTTAGGAATCTGAAGGTAGACAAAGATTGGGAGGAACAAATTTAGATGTTTTGTTTCACACAAAGAAAAAGTGATTAGAACTGAAATTAATCAGTTTGGAGGTGGAGGAGGAGGTGTTTATCAAGACATAGATGTTTCCTGATAGATCAGACTATAATCTTCCTATTAACTTTAGGAAAGTGATGCCTATGTAGCACAGAGGTGAAAAATCAGAGAAGATCAAAGTTGGAATGCACTGGGATAAGACTGATTCAAAGAAGCCTGCCCCAGAAACCAAGAATGTCATCAGAATAGTCCTTGTGTTTTGATTGCACTTGAGGAAAAAAAAAAAAAAACAACTCTTCTACAAGGAAACACAGGTATTGTTTCTCTAAATGAGAACATTCTAAGGGCACCCTATATACACACAAGCAAAGAGGATACAAAAAAAAGAATAAGTATACAGTGGACTTAACCAAAGCATTCTGTTTCTTCAACACCCCTTGGCAGCTTTCTTGGAGGTATCATTCAGATAAACGCTCCTCTTTTCCCTTGCATGTTCCTGTGTATAAAATGTTCACAATTTCAAGCAATCAGCTGGACTCAGGGCTCTGATATCTCACACAACACTCAGCAACAGAGAAGTGGGTTTTTATTGTAAGTTTTGCCAAATACATGCAAATCTGCGAATGGGTTCAAGTTGTGATAGGTGGTTCAGTATTACAAGGAGGAAGTTCTTTAACTTTTGGTAGCTGCATATTTTGGAGAGGGAAGTGGCACCCCACTCCAGTACTCTTGCCTGGAAAATCCCACGGATGGAGGAGCCTGGTAGGCTGCAGTCCATGGGGTCGCTGAGAGTTGGATACGACTGAGCGACTTCACTTTCACTTTTCACTTTCATGCATTGGAGAAGGAAATGGCAACCCACTCCAATGTTCTTGCCTGGAGAATCCCAGGGATGGGGGAGGCTGGTGGACTGCTGTCTAGGGGGTCACACAGAGTCAGACACTACTGAAGCGACTTAGCAGCAGCAGCAGCTGCATATTTATCAGTAGGGATCAAGGAAGACCTGTTCTATGATGTTTCATGTTGGATCAGGTTGTTTTATCAAATGACCCCAGAATAATTGAGTGATCAAAGGATGATTTAATTCACAAAGCCACAGAACAGTCTAGTTACAGGATCCTCCAGGACAGTAAAGTTTACAAAATAGTCAAGGTAGAAAAACATGGCATAGCAGGAGCCTCTCAAGCTTAAGCTGGTTCTCAGCTTTGGTGAAATGTTTCCTTTCAATTTTCTTTTCTTTTCCTGATGATCCTCATGCAAGTTTTATATTTCATCAGTGATCATTGCCCTTGGGAGTGAATTTGAAATAGATAGAAGTTTTGCAAGAAATGCATAATCAACACAAATAGTATGCCATCCTTGGATGCCTCTCAGAATAATCTCAGTGCTGATTTCTGCCACTCATATTTTCCTCCTCCAAAGGTCAATTCCTTCTTCTCAAGAACACAACAGACCCCATGGGTAATGCCCTCCCAAACTCTCAATACCTCCAACTTTATCCTTCACAAACTGATTGTTCAAAGGACTGCCTTGTGGCATTTTTTTCATTTTTGTCTTGCCGAGCTATTTGACCTTCCCTATCTCTCTCTCCTATGAAACTAAAAGATGCTTACTCCTTGGAAGAAAAGCTCTGACAAACTTCGTGTATTAAAAACAGAGACATCAGGTTGCTGACAAAAGTCTACGTAGTCAAAGTTATAGTTTTTCCAGTAGCCATGCATGGATGTGAGAGATGGACCATAAAGAAGGCTGAGCACTGAAGAACTGATGCTTTCAAATTGTAATGCTGGAGAAGACTGTTGAGAGTCCCTTGGACTGCAAGGAGAGAAAACCAGTCAATCCTAAAATAAATCAACTCTGAATCTTCCTTAGAAGGACTGATGCTGAAGCTGAAGCTCCGATACTTTGGCCACCTGATGTAAAGAACTGACTCACGGGAAAAGACCCTGATGCTGGGAAAGACTGAGGCAAAAGAAGAAGGAGGTGGCAGAGGATGAGATGGTTGGATAGTATCACTGATTCAGTGGACATGAATTTGACCAAATCCGGGAGATAGTAGAGGACAAAGACGCCTGGCATGGGGGTCACACAGTTGGACATGACTCAGAGCCTGAACAACAGCAACATCTCCATCTCATCTTCCCAGCTCCAAACTAAACCAAATTCTCTGTCCCAGAGTAGTAGTAGCATTTCTCCCATCTTTCAGCCACTTTTGGGACACATGCTTAATGAACTTACATATTTCAAAAATATACCAACAGAAAGTTAAACATACAGGAAACTTGCAGTACTTATATAAGCTCCACGCTACCCACAGCTCAACAAGTCCACAAGGAGAAAAACACCCTAAATTGGCATGATTCACTGGGTTTGCACAGCAGGAAAACCTATTCATCCTCTGTGATTGCTTCAAAAGAACTTGCTGAAGATAGGTGTTATATTAATCTAAGAGATTCCTGGTATTGCAATGTGGCCTAATGTAATTCTTAACTGTTAAGTACCTTTATTGATTCCAAAGAATTCATAGGAGACAATGGAATAATAAGGTACATTAACACTTTCCATGATGCATAATCCTTTTCAGCAATCTCAGATGCCCTAAAGGACCAGAACTGAGAAAAATAATTTTCTCTCCAGTCTCCTGTGACTTTTCTCCAAGAAGGAAGGCAATTCCTCTCAGCAAGGTTTGCATTTCACTGCCTGTTTTTCATATCCAAGATGTTATTATTGTATTAATCTTCTGCTTGCAAATGGATGTGAAATATTTACAAGGGTTTATTTTTGTTGTTGCTCCTTAAATAATGCATGTTGTTTCTTCACAAAGCCTGGGATTAAAAGAAACTGCTTTGTTCTAACTGCCTGTGTGAGTTGCTCAGTCCAGTCTGACTCTTTGCGACCCGATGGACTAGAGCCCACTAGGCTCCTTTGTCCGTGAAATTCTCCAGGCAAGCATACTGGAGTGGGTTGCCATTCCCTTTTCTAGGGGATCTTTCCAACTCAAGAATCAAACATGAGTCTCCTGCTTTGGCAAGTGGATGCTTTACCACTGAGCCACCAGGGAAGCCTGGGCTGTTTACCTTCTGCCAGGTGTACTGTATTGCCATAGCTGCAGAAACCAAGAGCACAAACCTTTTCCTTGCCTTTATGGAGCTTATACTCTAGTTGTGAATAGTCATCAGTCATAACCTTACATCCACATATATACTCACAGTGCAATGGGGGTTGGGGGTGAGGAATAGAGTAGGAGGATGTGCCCTTGGCCCCACCTCCTCTCTAGGCCTTCCAACTTAAATCTTAGACACTTCAGTCTTTTACAACATCACGGTGACAGTCACAGTGGAAGTTAGGCAGGAATAAGCTTAGAAAGAGCACTTTGGATCTAATGTCTAGAAAAACCCCGAGTACTCAATATTAGAGTTTTCACCCTAGCTCTGACATCTTGGATAATTCAGTCCTGTCTTGGGAACTTGGATTTTTGTCTTCTGTATAATCAGGATGACAGGATAGGTGGTGAGTGAGGTTCCTTCCAGAGCTTTAAGATTCTGTCTCAAGTCACAGTTTTTACATTTTTCTATTTTCTCCCTGCATCCACCCTCCAAGCAAGGGTCCTTCAGACCCCTCCATACTTTTCTTGCCTCCTGATCTTTTCACGGGCCATTCTTTCTGCCTGGAATGATCGCTTCCACTTGGGTAGCTCTAATCCATTATCCAGCTTCCCTGGTAGCTCCGCTGGTAAAGAATCTGCCTGCAATGCAGGAGACCCCGGTTCGATTCCTGGGTCAGGAAGATCCCCTGGAGAAGAGATAGGCTACCTACTCCAGTGTTCTTGGACTTCCCTGGTGTCTCAGATGGTAAAGAATCTGCCCGCAATGTGGGAGACCTGGGATCAATCCCTGGGTTGGGAAGACCCCTGGAGCGGGGCATGGCAACCCACTCCAATGTTCTTGCCTGGAGAATCACCATGGACAGAGGAGCCTGGTGGGCTACAGTCCATGGGGTCACGGTGAGTTGGACACAACTGAGTTACTAAACATAATCCGTTATCCAAGTCTCCCCTTCAGGGTCCCTCTTCTGATCTTCTCACTCTAACTTGTGTCATCCTGCTGCATGCCACCATGGTTGCCCTACCACCACTGCCATCTCTGAACACCACCATTTTGTTCATATCTGTGTGTCCATCTGTCTAATGACTATCTCTGCAACATGGCTGTAAGTTCTAAAAATGCAAGAACCATGACCATGGAGTTTATCACTGTTTTTCTAGAACTTAGTACACTGCCAGTGCTCAATAAATACTTGGCAACAGAATGGATGCTTGAAAATAGGACTGATATTTTCCTGCTAGCTCATACTAATACTATGTTCTAAACCCAATATTCAATTGTCCCATATATTTCCATTTTAAGCTAAAATGCTTTATTTCTGAAAGCTCTAGAAAACGTATTCCTCTTTTTCTTTTCCCCCCTTTGGTTGACAGTGTTCAGCTGTTGTTTGAAGCAGTATTTTTCACAGCGTCTGTCTCCCGACCCTGACAAATTAGCAATCACTTAGGAAGCTCTTCTCTATGCTTTTGCCCAAGTACTTTATAAAAGGTTGCAATAAACCTTTTTAAAAGATGAGCTTTTATTGGCAATTTATTTCTCTAATTGACAGAATTAAAATAAGAGTGGCAAATGAGCCGAGTTTGATCTCAGGTACAGAGAGCGGAGTGGTGCGTCATCCCAGTAATGTAGTCCTAATTGCTGTCTGCGTGCCTCTGTGATGAGGGACATTCCATTATTGATTTAGCCTTTGATGCTAATCTTAGAGCCAGGAACCAACCAATAGTTCTTCAAATTGCTGTTTTTAGATGCTGTCTGCTGCTGCTGTAAGTTTAGACCACGAGGCTCAGGAAGCTGCCCGTGGTGTACCCAAAGCCTGATGGGGAGAACTCTGGGTTCTGAAATGGTGGGGAGAGTACAGATCATCACAACAGCAAGAGCAACAGGCAGTGTCTAAGAAGGACCACACCTAGCAAACCTGTGAGCTTGAGAGTAGGAACAGCAGGAAGTCACATTGTGGGTGGACTTGTGTTGCACTTTGGTATACCTGTCAGGCTGCAGATTCCTCCCACACCCTTCTGGGGGTGGGGTCTGTGCCTCCCCGACAGGGCCCCCCAATCAAAACTGCTGTCCTCTGCTAATTTCGGAGACCGATCTTGTCCTTTATGGACTGATAGATTTTATTGGAGTATAGTTGCTTTACAATGCTGTGTTAGTTTCTGCTGTCTAACAGAGTGAATCAGCTATATGTATACATAAGTCCCTTCCCTCTTAAGCCTCTCACCTACCCCCACCCCATCCCACCTCTATAGGTTATCACAGAGCACCTGTTATATACAGCAGCTTCCCACTAACTAGCTGTTTTACACACGGTAGCATAGATATGTCAATGCTACTCTCCCAATTCGTCTCCACCTCCCTGTGTCCCCCTGTGCCCACAAGTCTGTTCTCTGTCTCGATTCCTGCCCTGAAAATAGGTTCATCTGCACCATTGTTCTAAATTCCATATACATGTGTTAACATAATGGTATTTGTTCAGAGATGGCCCTGTTCTTGATAGTAATATTTAATTACATGACTGAACATGGTTTTCCTTTTATAAAACCTGGGGATACCAAGAGCTCCCTCATCAAGTTTTATGTCGTGCAGACAGGGAACAATAAAATATGACTTTTTGTTTCTTTATAACTATTGAGGTTTTCATTCGTTCAGTCTCAGGTAAGAGATTTGCATGTTAGCAAGACCACCTGACCTGCCTCTTGAGAAATCTGTATGCAGGTCAGGAAGCAACAGTTAAAACTGGTCATGGAACAACAGACTGGTTCCAAATAGGAAAAGGAGTACGTCAAGGCTGTATATTGTCACCCTGCTCATTTAACTTATATGCAGAGTACATGATGAGAAACGCTGGGCTGCAAGAAACACAAGCTGGCATCAAGATTGCCAGGAGAAATATCAATAACCTCAGATATGCAGATGACACCACCCTTATGGCAGAAAGTGAAGAGGAACTAAAAAGCCTGTTGATGAAAATGAAAGTGGAGAGTGAAAAAGTTGGCTTAAAGCTCAACATTCAGAAAATGAAGATCATGGCATCTGGTCCCATCACTTCATGGGAAATAGATGGGGAAACAGTGGAAACAGTGTCAGACTTTATTTTTCTGGGCTCCAAAATCACTGCAGATGGTGACTGCAGCCATAAAATTAAAAGACACTTACTCCTTGGAAGCAAAGTTATGACCAACCTAGATAGCATATTCAAAAGCAGAGACATTACTTTGCCAACAAAAGCCTGTCTAGTCAAGGCTATGGTTTTTCCTGTGGTCATGTATGGATGTGAGAGTTGGACTGTGAAGAAGGCTGAGCGCTGAAGAATTGATGCTTTTGAACTGTGGTGTTGGAGAAGACTCTTGAGAGTCCCTTGGACTGCAAGGAGATCCAACCAGTCCATTCTGAAGGAGATCAGCCCTGGGATTTCTTTGGAAGGAATGATGCTAAAGCTGAAAGTCCAGTACTTTGGCCACCTCATGTGAAGAGTTGACTCATTGGAAGAGACTCTGATGCTGGGAGGGATTGGGGGCAGGAGGAAAAGGGGACGACCGAGGATGAGATGGCTGGATGGCATCACTGACTCGATGGACGTGAGTCTGAGTGACCTCCGGGAGTTGGTAATGGACAGGGAGGCCTGGCGTGCTGCGATTCATGGGGTTGCAAAGAGTTGGACACGACTGAGTGACTGAACTGAAGAGTTTTATCAGAAATAATGTCTCAGTCTGAAGAAGTTACTGTGTGTTGGTAAAATGGATATGTGTGTGTGTCTTGAGGACTGGGTACCTTGGGCTCAGTGTGATAGACTGAACTGTTGGTCTTTGCTCTTCATTACTTTTCTATCTTGTTATGCCTCATGGAGACAGTAGTTAGGCTCTTGGCTTTTTTTTTTTTTTTTACCGAGCACTCTCAAATTCCATACCTACAGCTCCATCAGATGATCCCTGCTCTTGGTTGCCCCTGGCCGGGCACTGTCTAGATTCTTGGTTCTCCATGCCCACCTACTTGGTCAGCTTTGATTATTTGCATACAAAGCGCACCCCTCCCCACTAAGCCCCAATTCTTGGTGATCTGTTCTCCTTCAACACTCACTTGAGGACAGGTTGTGACCTATGGCCAGTCGTCCTTTTTACAAATTTGATTAACACAAACATTTAGTAGATAAACCATGATGGGCACTGCATTCATATCAACTGTGTTTCAAGTAGACTTGTCTGCATAGAGGACCCATTGTGATTTTTCTGTTCTGAAGATTGCTGAAAGCTTTACCATTAATTCTTAAACCATGGAGAAAAGAACTAGAATGGCGGGGGTGGTGGTGGTGGTGGGGGAACTATTCAGGATTTCTTAAAAAGTGGATTAATCCAAAGCTGACCTCTTTGTCAAGGAGATCACTTAGTGCAAATTGCAAAGATTTACAACAGCCAAGCCATCATCTGATGGAGTTCACCATGCTCTACTCAGCACCATTAAAGTTGCTGCTTATTTAATTTGGATTAAAGTCTTGTCAATGAGAAGAAACCTTGAGAGGTCTCATGCAAAGCCACGCTAGTATTCCAGTGAGAAAACAACTAACAAGTTTCTAGGAGGTTTCTTTTGCTTTGGGAGAAGCCTGTTTAGTATACAGCTTCTGCCGTGAAGGTGATTCTGATCTGTGGGAAGACGGAGCTTCTGCAATGAAACAAACAGGGATGAGATCAGTTGAGAAGCGTACTGTTGTGAACATGTCACTCAGATTTAACGAACTAAGCTGCTGCTAAGTCGCTTCAGTCGTGTCCGACTCTGTGCAACCCCATAGACAGAAGCTCACCAGGCTCCCCTGTCCCTGGGATTCTCCAAGCAAGAACACTGGAGTGGGTTGCCATTTCCTTCTCCAATGCATGAAAGTGAAAAGTGAAAGTGAAGTCCCTCAGTCGTGTCCGACTCTTAGCGACCCCATGGACTGGAGCCTACCAGGCTCCTCCGTCCATGGGATTTTCCAGGCAAAAGTACTGGGGTGGGGTGCCATTGCCTTCCCCGATTTAACGAATATCAACAAATTAACTTCAGATTCTCCTCTTTTTTGAAGATATAAAATACCACAGATACAGGTGAAGGCCTCACCCATTAAATTTTCCTCTCAGCCAGAGATGAGCATTCAGAATCTGAATTGAGTGGGCATTATTCTCAGCCATAATTTTCTGCATATGTATCTACTGGGAAGCATTTAGTTTTATTTCTTGGTTTATAACATCACATTATATACACATAGTTCTCCACAACTTCCTTTTTTTGACTCAACATTGTCTTAGACTCACACATATTGGTATATATAGACCTAGCTCATTAATTTTAAAGGCTGTATTCTATTTAAATACTATAACACATATATGCTTGCATCCATTTCTTGTATTAACAGCTAAGCTACTTGATTTTTATTGTTCCTTTATAATTAGTTCTGCAGTGCTATTCTAGAACATATTTCAGTGTTTTTGTCTGATACTTTTTCTAAGTTATATATGCCTAGATGTAACTGCAATCTCAATGTCCTGACTATGATATGGCATATTTTCCTCTCATTTAGCTCACTTTATATGTATTTCACTAAAGTCTTACATTTTTCTCCATAATGGTTTTATACTTATTTTGATAGATAAATATTTCTTGCCTCTTAGAATTCATGTTGCTTTGATGATGGATTTATTATTATTATATTTATAATTTGTTTCTGATTATTGATCATGTGCAGAAATCTTATTGAATTTGTAGTATTAACAAGTATTATTTAGTATATATATATATACTAGTATATATATATGTATATAAGGCTTTTTTCAGTGTAGAGAATCATATAATCAGAAATACTGACCATTTTGTTTCTTCTTTTTCAATGTCATTTCATATACTTAGAGCATTCACCATTGATTCTATAGAGAGAAATGACTAGAGTGTTCATCTGTGTTACATTCCAGAATTAAAGGGAATGTTTCTAATACTCTACTCAAAAATGAGAATAATTTGTGGTGACATGTTTTTAGGAAAAGTAATTTCTCTTTTATTTCTAGCTATTTTTGTTGGCTTTGTTTTATTTATTTCTAGGAGTATTTTATAAAAATCTTTTTAAAACTATGAAGGTAACTATAGTTTTTCTCCTTTAATTAATACAACAAAATCATCAAAATGTTTTCAAATTTTATGATATCTTCTTATTACTTGGGCCAATGTTATAATTTTTTATATCTTACTGGCCAAAAGTCTATACATATTTTCTGCAGGAGTCAAAGGCAAAAGCCCTCTGTGAAACTGAGACCGATTTATACAGTAATATCATATGTTCATCCATCTGGTCCTCTGAGTTCCTGTTCTTTTCATTCAAAACAAAGCAGGTATCCCCCGTCCACACGATAACCATTCACACAGATGTGGTGTAACTCTTTCCACTGTTTTAATATTCACCCTTGGAAATGCTGTCAGCCATTGTCTCAATCTAGGGAAACAAGGGAACGTATAACCCTGTCCTGTTGGCTGCCTGGATTTTTTTCTTAGGGAATCATGGCTGTGAGTGACCTGCCCTGCATTAGGAATTGTGTCAATGATGTTGGATCTCAGTGATATTGTTCCCACCAGAAAGAACCCCACCTGAGACCACTGAGGGACCAGTATCTCTGCAGACAACACATCACACACTTGGAAGGTTCCCTGAAGGGACAGAGCTTATCTTAGAAATTAGGAGGTTTTTATGTTTATAATGCCTACTTCCAGAACCCTCCATGCCCAGCATCACTCCCAAGTCTAGTCTCTTAAGATTCTCTTTCAAAGACTCCCTCTTCCCTAACCCTCTCTCTTCTGCACATGGAACATTAGCTATATCCCAATTACTCCATTCTTGGGTTCATTTATTGCTGTAGGTTTAGTCCACGGTTATACAGAGAGGTGGGTTCCAGGGTCTGTGGTGTATGGAAAGTTCTCTGCAGCTGTGATGCTGGGAGAGGTTGAGACCTACTGAGAAAGACTATAAAGTTAAGAGTGGTTACATATGAATTATGTAGTCTTCGCTCCTTTCTCTTATACATACATTTCTGAATTATTTCCAATTTGCTTTTCTTTTAAAGAGAAAAATAGAGTGAATTTCACAAGCTAAAGGAGAATTTGATGTGTACAACTTGTCAAGTTTTCCTAGAATAGACTGGCGGTGCCTGACAGAATCCACAGGATCCGTCTACGGCTTCCCACTCAGGACTGATCCCAGTTACAGCATCACTCAGAAGCTGGTTAGAAATGCAGCCTCTTGGGAGACACCCCGGACTTCAGATTCAGCACCCACATATTAACAAGGTCCCCCCAAAATTTGTGGGCACAGGAAAGCTTGAGAAGTGCTGATCTATGGAACAAAAGATGCCCTGGGCTTTAAGTATCTCCTAAAATAACAAAGTTCTCAAGATGAATATCCATAGGCCATCTTTCACAAGTGCCAAGAAGGTTAACTATTAACATTAAATAAGAATTTCAAGTGTTCCTCTTTGAATCCATAGCAGTAAACTGTGTTTTAGTCACATTTGCTCATGATGCCATATATACAATAAATACAAAGAATCCTCTCCAATGTGAACATAATTCCTTTAGTAGATCATTCCAATGCCTAATGAGACCCTGTTTATACTTCTAATATGGCAGTAAGTATTTGTGTAACTCATTTGGAACATGTATCAGGAAGACCCACTCCAACTTGCATTTTTGTGTTTCTAAGTTTTTCCTATTGAACACGGATAGGCTTCTTGCTGAAATATGCATTCATTTCTCCTTGCTCTTCTTTCCAGGGGAATGGAGAAGAGCTTAGCATGGCCCTAGAATAACAACTTACATTTCTAAAAATCAGAACCCATAATAAACACAAGATTGTTCAGATTTAGATGTTATTTATCAAAGCCCCTGAAGGATCTTGAAAAACATAATTTCCAAGCTTCAGGGGGGAAGAAATGTAAATGTTTTTGCACTGTTCTCAATCAGTGTAGGTTTTTGACACAAAATAACTTCTCTATAGGGGTCCACTGGTGGGTGTCTTCGTAAACATCATTTCCCATCTATTCAGAAGATGAAATACATGAAAAGGGCTTTATTAGGAGTGTTTTTCTTTATCCTTTGACAGTTAACCAATCACAGAAGGCAAAGAAGTCAAAAGCAAGCAGGAAACCTATACACGAGAAAACAAGCAATCAAATGAAGTTTGCATCTGACAGCATCTGCCTTCCGAGGTCCAACAGTGTGTCCTGGGGTGGAGGCGACGACAATTACATGTGATGTTAATGGCTGCCATGTGCTATGACATCTCCTACAGGCTGAGAATCAGTGATGTAAAATGGTGTTAGCGACACACACCTCTCCTTTGAACTCTTGGCTCTCAGCTACCTATGGCCACTTAAGAGGGCTTGGTACTTAACTCCAGTTTTGAGGTCCCACTCCAGTTGGATGAGTGTCCCCAGAAGGAGACAGAGAATATTTGAAACATCAAGAAGCCAATCTTTGCCCACTGTTTGTGGTCCTGAGTTAACTGAAGAACGAGGTCAGGTCATCTGAGCCTCCTATTTTAACTTGGACAATAATCCTCCTTGAGATTTCTTATGCTGCTCACTTTGCTTTTTTCTCTTTCTTTTTTTAAGTTTTTAAAATTATGACAGTATAATAACACATTTCCAGGTGACTTGGAAAATAACAGAACAAAATTACATATAATTCCATTGTATATTGCAATTATTATAAGTAGATAAATTAAGACTTTTAGTTGGAGCTTCAATATGAAACTCTCAAAAATTGATAGAATGAATAGACAGAAAAGTAGAAGGGTAAAGTAGACCTGAAATCCCTATTAAGCTATTCAGATGTTGTCTGCTTTAGATGATTCCTGCGAATGGGAAAAAAATCTTCGTGATTGCAATACGTGAATGAATCTGTTCATGAGCATGACTATTACTTCTTCATAGTTCAATGTTGTTTTAAACCTTCCTTCTGGTGTTCAAAGTCCATTCAATAGTCCTGATTTTTGTCCTCAAACCAGATGACAGCTTCTAGAAAACCCAGGCAAGCCCATGTGCATTTCTAGAGTCTGCTTCTAAGTATGAGAACTGTTGAGATTTGAAGAGAGCAGACACGACAGACACCACACATTGTTTCTTCTGGACCCTGACCTTAGGATCAAGGCGGTCTGCTTGGGAGCTCTGACCAGACCTTGAACCTTTTTCTAGCAAAGCCTGTGCTGCTGCCCAAGGGTGGGGTCACAAGCCACTCGGCCAAGATGTCAAAATCCTGAATACTGTTCTTGTAACTTTGCACAAAAGTGCTAGTCAGAAAGCCTTCGGTCAAGGGGATACATTTTGTCTGATTAGCACAAATTAGTTCTATTGATTTGTTTATTGGATAGCACCCAGCACAGAGCTGGCTTCCAAGATGGTTGGATAGCATTACCGACTCAATGAACATGAACTTGAGCAAACTCTGGGAGACAGTGTGGGACAGGGAGGCCTGGTGTGCAGCAGTCCACAGGGTTGCAAAGAGTTGGACACAGCTTGGCAACTAAGCAACAGCAAAACCCAGCACAGAGCTGACTTTCAAGAGGACAACACCTGCACGGCGCTGGGTGATTTAAAGAGACAGCACAAGTGAAATGTGAAAGTGAAGTCGCTCAGTCGTGTCTGACTCTTTGCAACCCCATAGACTGTAGCCTACCAGGCTCCTCTGTCCATGGGATTTTCCAGGCAAGAATACTGGAGTGGGTTGCCATTTCCTTCTCCAGGAGATCTTCCCAACCCTGGGATTGAACCCAGGTCTCCCACATTGTAGGCAGATGTTTTACCAAAAGCACCATATGCAAGGTGATGGAGGTGGACAGGACAGAGCAGGTGCCACACAGAGCGTGACAGAGCATGGGTTTTAGTAACTACTGGCTCTTCAGTTATGTCCCTACTTGGAAACTTATAGCTCTATGGCCTTGGGCACTTCTTAACCTCTCTGAGCCTCCGTTTCCTCATTCAATAAATGAGTGATAATGTTAGTATCTGTCTCCAGAAGCTGAGTAAGAACTGAAGAGTTAAGCATGCCCATCTGTGCAAGTGGCACAAGCCAGCATCTCAGAGTATTTTTGGACAACCCCTCTTCTCTCTCCCAACACCTATGAACTCATCGAGTTCTATGCATTTTCCTTTTTAGAGATCTCCCTATTTCTCCTGCCACATCTCACAGGCTCCTTTTACCTTGCTGCTAAGTTGCTGAGGTCATCTCTTCATCGATCTCCCAAATTGTGGCTGATCTACTCCAACTCTTCAGAACTCTGGAACTAGAGCAACCTTTTAAAATGCAACAAAACTCTTCCTCCTCTCTACCCCTTTGCTCTAGCTTGAACTTGGCAGTGGCTTCTACTGTATTTACCCTTCATGTGTCCTTAACGGTCTACAAATCTAGTATTCACCACATCCCCACCTCACTCATCATTTTTTGGCCTCACTGGTCTGCTCCCAGTTTCTCCAATTTCCCATATTCTTCCCTCAGGGCCTTTGCATGTGCTTTTGCCCATACTTGTGTTCTGAGCTTACTTTTCACCTCCTTTTCTCCTGTTCCTCCTCCAAGCCTCAGCCTATATGTCCTTTTTCCTTTGCATTTTCCTCTAAATCCCCAGGCTAATGGATGGGATCCCCATAAAGTGCACTTTACCCATCAGAACCCTCACCCTAGCATACAGACATTTATTTATAGCATTGTTCAGCCCATGCCTGTCCCCCTACTTGTCTACCCTCCTGTAAGGACAGAGGGAGGACTTGTTTTGCACATGACATTGTTCACAGAACCTGTCATAGCTCCTGGCTATGGAGAATGTTTGATGAATTTGTTTGAATAGTTGAATAAACAATTAAATGATCAGTGGATAGAGCTGAATACAGTGCCTGTGATGTATTACTGGAAGAAACATTCCCTGCCTGTGATGGATTATTATTATGATTGTTGGCTGGGGTGGCAGGAAAAAAAAGATAGTGAATGGAGACAGATGATGTGAAGTCAGGAACAGTGTTATAATGTGCCTAACATTTTATGAAGCACAAAACCATTTCACTTCAGCTCCAGGCATCCCAGCAGAGCTGCCAGAGCCCCGTCCATATTCTTGGGGTCTTCACACTCAGATTCTGCCTGAGCAGTTTCTTGTTTGTATGTCTTGTTTCTTGCTACAGGAAAATGCCTTTTCTACAATCACTGAGGAAAAGCCAGAGGTGGCGAAGAGCTTGTAACCACGGAAGCAACCTTCAGTGACCAGTGACTGGAGGGTCTGCAGGGAAATGCTCCAACTTCCTCTACTTTTGGTTGGTAGCTCTTCTGTTCTGCATTACTTCTTGGCATCTCCTTTGGGGTAGGTCCAATCACTCACCTCCTTTAACACTTCATCCTTTTTGCTTCCTCTCTTCCCTAGCTCACTTCCTTACTTTCCTAGTGGTACTTCCTGGGATCATCTCACAAGTGAGCCAACTTTGTCTGGACGCATGCTCTGAAGAGCCCATATGATGCCCACAGTTTTGCTGTAAGGAAGACATACTTTAAATTCATCACGATTGGGTTAACAGTACTTAATCTTACTCTTAACACATTTCATCTTGTAGGACACACCTGAGGTCCTGGAACAGGCCTCATAATCCTTGTTTGGGCTTCAGACCCAGATCTGAGGGGCAAACAGTGCCTCTGAAGATGTTCCTGGGGGTCCCAGAAGAAGAAGAAGAAAAGAATGGGTATGAGAAAAATTTTTTAAGAGATTATAATTGAAAATTTCCCCAACGTGGAAAAGGAAATAACCAGTCAAGTTCAAGAGACACAAAGAATCCCATGCAGGATAAACCCAAGAAAAAACATGGCAAGACACATACTAACCAAACTAACAAAGACTAAACACAAATAAAGAATATTAAAAGCAGCAAGGGAAAAGCAACAAGTAACATAGAAAGGAAACCCCATATGTTTAACAGCTGATCTTTCAGCAGAAACTCTGCAAGCCAGAAGGGAATGGCAGGATATATTTAAAGTAGTGAAAGGGAAAAATCTACAGCTGAAATTACTGTACCCAACAAGGTTCTCATTCAAAATTGATGGAGAAATAAAAAGCTTTTCAGACAAGCAAAAGTTGAGAATTCAGTACCACCAATACTTTCCCTGGTGGCTCAGAGGTTAAAGCATCTGCCTACAATGTGGGAGACCTGGGTTCAATCCCTGGGTTGGAAAGATCCTCTGGAGAAGGAAATGGCAATCCACTCCAGTACCCTTGCCTGGAAAATCCCATGGACGGAGGAGTGTGGTAGACTACAGTCCATGGGATCACAAAGAGTCGGACATGACTGAGCAACTTCAGTTTTCACTTTCAAACCAGCTTTACAACAAATGTTAGAGGGACTTATATAGTCAACAAATACAAGAGAAAGAAAAAGATCTACAAAATCAAGCCCAAACAATTAAGAAAATGACAATAGGAGCATCCATATCAATAATTACTTTAAGTGTAAAGGGATTAAATACTCCAACCAAAAGACACAGACTGGCTGAATAGATCCCAAAACAAGACCTATATATATGCTGTCTACAATAAACCCACTTCAGATCTAAAGACACATATAGACTGAAAGTGAGAGGATGGAAAAATATATTCTGTGCAAATGGGAAGCAAAAGAAAGCTGGAGTAGCAATCTTCATATCAGACAAAATAGACTTTAAAATGAGGAAGATTACAAGAGATAAGGAAGGACAGTACATAATGATCAGGGATCAATCCAAGAGGAAGACATAACAATTGTAAATATCTATGCATCCAACTTAGGATCACCTCAATACATAAGACAAATACTAACAGACATAAAAGGAGAAATTGACAGTAGCACAATAATAGTAGGAGATTTTATTTTATTTTTAAATTAAATTTTATTTTGCTTAACTTTACAACATTATATTGCTTTTGCCATACATCAAGATGGATCCGCCACAAGTATACATGTGTTCCCCATCCTGAACCCTCCTCCCTCCTCCCTCCCCATACCATCCCTCTGGGTCGTCTCAGTGCACCAGCCCCAGGCATCTGTTATCAGGCATCATACCTGGACTGGCGACTCGTTTCAGAAATGATATTATACATATTTCAATGCTATTCTCCCAAATCATCCCACCCTCTCCCGTTCCCAGAGTCCAAAAGTCTGTTCTACACAATAGTGTCTCTTTTGCTGTCTCGCATACAGGGTTATCGTTACCATCTTTCTAAATTCCATATATATGTGTTAGTCTCTTATGGAGAAAGTGAGGGGGGGGAAATTTTTATGAGAGTGAGGGAGGGTTGATACTGTATTTGTGTTTTTCTTTCTGGCTTTCTTCACTCTGTATAATAGGCTCCAATTCCATCCACCTCATTAGAACTGATTCAAATGTATTCTTTTTAATGGCTGAGTAATACTCCATTGTGTATATGTACCACAGCTTGCTTATCCATTCATCTGCGGATGGACATCTAGGTTGCTTCCAAGTCCTGGCTATTGTAAACAGTGCTGCGATGAACAATGGGGTACACATGTCTCTTTCAATTCTGGTTTCCTCGTGTGTTGGCAATTCTGGTTTCCTCTGCTGTGTATGCCCAGCAGTGGGATTGCTGGATCATAAGGCAGTTCTATTCCCAGTTTTTTGAGGAATCTCCATACTCTTCTCCAAAGTGGCTGTACTAGTTTGCATTCCCACCAACAGTGTAAGAGGGTTCCCTTTTCTCCACACCCTCTCCAGCATTTATTGCTTGTGGACTTTTGGATCACAGCCATTCTGACTGGCATGAAATGGTACCTCATAGTGGTTTTGATTTGCATTTCTCTGATAATGAGTGATGTTGAGCATCTTTTCATGTGTTTGTTAGCCATCTGTATGTCTTCTTTGGAGAAATGTCTATTTAGTTCTTTGGCCCATTTTTTGATTGGGTCATTTATTTTTCTGGAATTGAGCTGTAGGAGTTGCTTGTATACTTTTAAGATTAGTTGTTTGTCTATTGCTTCATTTGCTATTATTTTCTCCCATTCTGAAGATTGTCTTTTCACCTTGCTTATAGTTTCCTTTGTTGTGCAGAAGCTTTTTAAGTTTAATTAGGTCCCATTTGTTTATTTTTGCTTTTATTTCCAATATTCTTGGAGGTGGGTCATAGAGGATCCTGCTGTGATGTATGTCAGAGAGTGTTTTGCCTATGTTTTCCTCTAGGAGTTTTATGGTTTCTGGTCTTACATTTAGATCGTTAATCCATTTTGAGTTTATTTTTGTGTATGGTGTTAGAAAGTGTTCTAGTTTCATTCTTTTACAAGTGGTTGATCAGTTTTCCCAGCACCACTTGTTAAAGAGATTGTCTTTAATCCATTGTATATTCTTGCCTCCTTTGTCAAAGATAAGGTGTCCATATGTGCGTGGATTTATCTCTGGGCTTTCTATTTTGTTCTATCGATCTGTATTTCTGTCTTTGTGCCAGTACCATACTGTCTTGATGACTGTGGCTTTGTAGTAGAGCCTGAAGTCAGGCAGGTTGATTCCTCCAGTTCCATTCTTCTTTCTCAAGATAGCTTTGGCTATTCGAGGTTTTTTTGTATTTCCATACAAATTGAGAAACTATTTGTTGTAGCTCTGTGAAGAATACCGTTGGTAGCTTGATGGGGATTGCATTGAATCTATAAATTGCTTTGGGTAGTATACTCATTTTCACTATATTGATTCTACCGATCCATGAACATGGTATATTTCTCCATCTATTAGTGTCCTCTTTGATTTTTTTCACCAGTGTTTTATAGTTTTCTATATATAGGTCTTTAGTTTCTTTAGGAAGATATATTCCTAAGTATTTTATTCTTTTCATTGCAATGGTGAATGGAATTGTTTCCTTAATTTCTCTATTTTCTCATTATTAGTGTATAGGAATGCAAGGGATTTCTGTGTGTTGATTTTATATCCTGCAACTTTACTATATTCATTGATTAGTTCTAGTAATTTTCTGGTGGAATCTTTAGGGTTTTCTATGTAGAGGATCATGTCATCTGCAAACAGTAAGAGTTTTACTTCTTCTTTTCCAATTTGGATTCCTTTTATTTCTTTTTCTGCTCTGATTGCTGTGGCCAAAACTTCCAAAACTATGTTGAATAGTAATGGTGAAAGTGGGCATCCTTGTCTTGTTCCTGACTTTAGAGGAAATGCTTTCAATTTTTCACCATTGAGGATAATGTTTGCTGTGGGTTTGTCATATATAGCTTTTATTATGTTGAGGTATGTTCCTTCTACTCCTGCTTTCTGGAGAGTTTTTCTCATAAATGGATGTTGAACTTTGTCAAAGGCTTTCTCTGCATCTATTGAGATAATCATATGGTTTTTATTTTTCAATTTGTAAATGTGGTATATTACGTTGATTGATTTGTGGATATTGAAGAATCCTTGCATTCCTGGGATAAAGCCCACTTGGTCATGGTGTATGATCTTTTTAATGTGTTGTTGGATTCTGATTGCTAGAATTTTGTTAAGGATTTTTGCATCTATGTTCATCAGTGATATTGGCCTGTAGTTTTCTTTTTTTGTGACATCTTTGTCAGGTTTTGGTATTAGGGTGATGGTGGCCTCGTAGAATGAGTTTGGAAGTTTGCCTTCTTCTGCAATTTTCTGGAACAGTTTGAGTAGGATAGGTGTTAGCTCTTCTCTAAATTTTTGGTAGAATTCAGCTATGAAGCTGTCTGGACCTGGGCTTTTGTTTGCTGGAAGATTTCTGATTACAGTTTCAACTTCTGTGCTTGTGATAGGTCTGTTAAGATTTTCTATTTCTTCCTGATCCAGTTTTGGAAAGTTGTACTTTTCTAAGAATTTGTCCATTTCTTCCACGTTGTCCATTTTATTGCCATATAATTGCTGATAGTAGTCTCTTATGATCCTTTGTATTTCTGTGTTGTCTGTTGTGATCTCTCCATTTTCATTTCTAATTTTATTATAGTAGGAGATTTTAACACCCCATTCACACCAATGGACAGATCATCAAAACAGAAAATTAATAAGGAAACACAAGTCTTAAATGATACATTAGATGAGATAGATCTCATTGATATCTTCAGGACATCCCATCCAAATGCATTCCATCCAAATGCAAGGTGTAATCCAAAGAATATACTTTCTTCTCAAGTGCATGGAACATTCTCCAGGATAGATTGTATCCTGGGTCACAAATAAAACCTCAGTAAATTTAATAAAATTGAAATCATATCAAGCATCTTTTCCAACCACAACACTGCTGTTGCTGCTGCTAAGTTGCTTCAGTCGTGTCTGACTCTGTGCGACCCCATAGACAGCGGCCCACCAGGCTCCCACGTCCCTGGGATTCTCCAGGCAAGAATACTGGAGTGGGTTGCCATTTCCTTCTCCAATGCATGAAAGTGAAAAGTCAAAGTGAAGTTGCTCAGTTGTGTCCAACTCTTAGTGACCTCATGGACTGCAGCCTATCAGGCTCCTCCGTCCAAGGCATTTTACAGGCAAGAGTACTGGAGTGGGGTGCCATTGCCATCACAACACTGAGACTAGATATCAGTTACACGAAAAAAAAGCAACTGTAAGAAACACAAACACATGGAGATTAAACAATACACTTCTGAATAAGAGAATTACTGAAGAAATCAAGAGGGAAATAAAAAAATATCTAGAAGCAAATGACAATGAAAACACGACAACTCAAAACCTATGGGATTCAGCAAAAGCAGTTCTAAGAGGGAATTTTATAGCAGTACAATCCTACCTCAAGATACAAGAAAACATCAACTAGACAACCTAACATTATATCTAAAACTACTGAAAAAAGAAGAAGAAAAAAAACCCCAAAATTAGTAGAAGGAAAGAAGTCATAAAGAGCCAAGCAGAAATAAATGAAAAAGAGATGAAAGAAACAATAGTAAAGATTAATAAAACTAAAAGCTGGTTCTTTGAGAAGATAAAATTGACAAACCTTTGGCCAGACTCACCAAGAAAAAAAAGAGGGAAGAATCAAATCAACAAAATTAGAAGTGAAAAGGAGGGGTTACAACAGACAATGAAGATGTTCTTGCAAGAAAGCTGCAGACTGGCTCCAACTCCCCAAGTCACAGGTGCAGCCCTCTATACAGCTCAAATCCTGATTTTGAGGAGTGTAGAGTCAGTGTGACACCACACGCTAAAATCTAGGAAAATGCATGTTTGCAGACTGTCCAGCTTGGTTCCAATCTGTCTCAGAGTTTCTTAAATTTTACACTTACACTCCCAACATATCTAGTGAAAAACAGGGCCTTACTGTGACTTGGTGATTCTCAGGCAAATGTCTCGTTGGCCCGCAGACAACCCTGGTGGCAAGATGGGGTGGAGTCTGTTGGATAGTTACTAGAAAGGACAGAATGGGACATGAACACTCGACAGAGTCTGTACCCCTTCCTGTCACCTTTCTGCTGACGACTTATTTACATTACGTCTTGTCCCATACAGAGCCTCTTGATTTATAATCTTTGTTGTGCTGTGCTTAGTCACTCAACTGTGTCCAACTCTATGCAACCCTTTGGACTGTAGCCTACCAGGCTCCTCTGTCCAGGGCATTCCTCAGGCAAGAATAGGGAAGTGGGTTGCCCTTTCCTTCTCCAGAGGATCTTCCTGACCCAGAGATAGAACCTGTGTCTGTTGTGTCTCCTACATTGTAAGCAGATTCTTTACCCGCTGAGCCATCAGGGATCTTTGCTATGGCTTAGCTCAAATGGAAACCTTAGTGAAAGCTTCCCTGACCACTGAGGCTGAATTAATTCCTACATCCTCTGGCTCTCTGTATCAATACACAAGGTGTGTGAAGGTTCTCTTAGCATTCATCCATCATGACATTGGAATGAAGTGGGCACCCGTCTCTCATCCTGTCAGGCCTCTCGTTTCCATCCTTATTTTCTTTTTTCCTTTTGAGATGAAATTCACATAACATCAAACTAACCATGTAAAAGTAAACACTTCATAGCATGTGGTTCATTCACAAGGTTGTGTAATCAGTCAGTTCCAAAGCATTTTCATCACCCAAAAGAAAACCCTACCCCTGTAGCCAGTAGGCAGTTGCTCCCAATTTTCCCCTATCCTCAGCTCCTGGCATCCATCAGATTGCTTTCTGTGTCTCTGTATTCCTATGTATGTAGTTAGCATTTGATACTCTCTTTTAGAGGGAGAACAAGTGATAATTTACTGTGATAAGACTCAGGGAGTGGAGCTGCAGCAGCTTCAAATCCAAGCACAGGTGACTGAGAGGATCACTCTGGATTCAGGGACGCTGTTTACCACCTACATACCTCGGCAAGACAGCTAAGCTTTTGTGCCTCAGTTTCCTTGTCAATAACATGAAAACAATAGTATTGATAGAATCCACATTCAGAAAATGTTATGTCAATTACATGAATCAATATGTATAAAACACTTAGCACAGTACTTGGCATGTAGAAAGCTAGATTAGTGTGTGTTAAGTAACAATTAACACCATACCCTATTGATGTTGGAATCATAGCCTCTGAGTTCATCCAAGAGAGTTAGAACAGAAATACAAGCCTACAAAATAGCCATGCTGAGACTCGATGGGTCTGTTTGAAAAGGATGTTTGTGCTGTGTTTCGGAGAAGGCAATGGCACCCCACTCCAGTACTCTCGCCTGGACAATCCCATGGATGGAGGAGCCTGGTAGGCTGCAGTTCATGGGGTCGCTAAGAGTCGGACACGACTTCACTTTCACTTTCACTTTCATCCATTGGAGAAGGAAATGGCAACCCACTCCAGTGTTCTTGCGTGGAGAGTCCCAGGGATGGGGGAGTCTGTTGAGCTGCCATCTATGGGGTCTCACAGAGTCGGACATGACTGAAGCGACTTAGCAGCAGCAGCAGCAGCAGCAGCTGTGTTTGCTCTTAAGTAACAGTCTGCATCTTATCCTACTCCTGCCACCCTGACCACTCCACTCCACCACCCTCTTCGACCCCAACACCCAAACCACTGCCCTAGTCTCAGTTAATGAAACCAGTATGTAAGTTCCAGGAAGGTAGGGACCATGTCTGTTTTGTGCATCTCTGTATTCCCCACACCTAGTACATAATAGACACTCAATGACTCACTGTAGAACAAATAAATAAATTCATGAATAAAATGGTCCTTCCTTCCAATCATACCAATTTCAGAATGTATTACCATCTCTGCCTACTCAAGCTGCTCCCTTTGCTTCAAAAGGGAACTTACCAGAGCATGAAAGGCATGCATCTCCCTCAGCTTCCTGTCTACATCCATTCATGCCTCATTTTTCCTTGGGGGGACAGGGCATGTAGGGGACAAGGTTACTGATCCCTCATGTCCCTGCCTCTGAACTGGTCCCCATTCAGCTTTATGTTCTAGCTGGGCCTCAGCCTTGACATAAAACTCTCCAGATCTATATAAATAATGGTTGTAATTAATAATAAATGAACAGCCTGGGGAATTGCAGAGCTGAATTTAGTGGCTGGAGATTTACACAGCTGTGTTTGGTGCCAAGACAAGTCATGGATACGGAAAAAAACTGGCTATCATTTCAGATCCGGACACGAGGCACCAGGGAACCAGGAGCTCTTAGCCTTGTAGAAAACGGCAATTGTAATCACAGTTTCCTGGGTGTACAGGAGAGGAGGGTATTTTTAACTTTTTGGTTTTTCTTTCTCCAAGTCAGGGTTCTATCCTCCCAAAGTCCAAGCATTATATTTGTGGAAAGGCAGAAATTTGAATGTGAAGGCAAGGTTGGGGAAAGGATTTAGATACACAGAGAAAGAAAGTAAAGTTGCTCGGTCATATACGACTCTTTGCGATCCCATGTACCTTAGTCTACCAGGCTCCTCTGTTCATGGGATTTTTCAGGCAAGAATACTGGAGTGGGTTTCGCCCATTTCCTTCTCCAGGAGATCTTCCCAATCCAGGGATCAAACCCGGGTGTCCCACATTGTAGGCAGATGCTTTTACCATCTGAGCCACCAGGGAAGTCTCTAGACACACAGAATGAAGATGAAATAAGAGTTTTAGGAGAACCAGTGGAACCAATTAGTTTTGAAGATATGATGAAGACTGATTTCTACAGAAAGCAAACAAAAATGGATCCTAGGATACACAGTTGGGGTTAAAAACCTCTTAGTTCAGATGCTTTCTGAGTGCAGTGGGTGAGCTCCTTCATTACATCTGGTCCTTCCAGGCAACACACGTCTGCATTTTCCAGTCCAACTCCTTCACCTTCTGCCAAACCTTGATTTCCTGAGATGGAAGTCAACAGTTGCGAACATTTTCAAGGTCATCGGCTGATCAACTGCCCATAGTTACCAAGAGGCAGGAGATAGAACAATGCCAGGTTGTTGACAGGATTCCAAGAGAACCTATGTGGAGAGCTGAACATAGTGGCCGACATATCACAAGCACCTAATGCATGAAAGCTGTCACTGTGCTAGTACTGCCCCAGACCTGCCTGACACCCACGTGTCGTCATCCCATTTTCTCTATGTGAAACACACTCTGAGATTCAGAACACTGCTCAAAAGCAACTCATAGCATTGCAGGAGATTGCCTTTGTAATCATTTTTTTTTTTTTTTCTGAGTGCAAAGGAGAGTATTATTGTTATTCAAATACCATTATACTTAATGTATAGAGAACTGAACTGAGACTTTCAGATGTTAAGTAACTTGGTCAAAACTACAGCTTTATAAAGGACAGAACTAGGATTTGAGCACAGATCTGTCATTTCCAAAGTCCACGCTCACTTTCTTTCCTCTGTGAACATCAGCCTCTCCCTGTCCTGGACCTCCAGGCTAACATCTGTGTGGAAAGAAAAGGGAGATGTGGTCACTCAGAACCTCAGGGGTTCCTAGTCAAAACTCCAAGTTTCAAATGAAAACACACTCAACTAAACACAACTCCTCCTGGAAGTGATGGGTAAGAAGACACTATGGGTATACACAGGTCACATAAGATGTTGGATGAAGAACTGCGGTGACCATGTGGTCAAGATGAAGAAATGAAGTAGATGTTGGTACAGATGGCTAGAAATATTGAATACAGGCTTTGAGGAGCCTTCACACATCCAGCCTAAGCAGGGGAAATTTCTAAATATTTTGCTCATCTCAGGCACTTCAGTTTGTGAAGTGGCAGGGTACTGGGTACTATGGAGGCACTAAAGAGATTTCAGAAAAACAGGCATTGTTTTAGGTCAGATTCCCTAGAAGCAGAGCCTGAGAAAAAGAATGCAATGCATTTCATTTTTCGAAGACTGTCTCTTAGGAGAAAACTGCAAATGAGGTAAGAGACACAGGATAGAAAAAGGACAAAGGATGTAGTCTCAAAGAAAATTTAGCCTTGACCTGACCCATAGGCACATTCTGGAAGCTAAGTTATATTGCCAAAGTGTCCTCACTTTGGGGCATGGGGCTGGATTTTGTATTCTGCATGAATCAGTCATGTCTCTGGGTTCCCTTCTTAGGGTGGAGCTTTGAATCAGCAGAGGGTCCTTCTGTGGAGATGGGGGTGGGGGTAGTGGGGGACAGCTCTGAGCCTTAGCAGTCAACACTCACAGCAGCTGAGGAATGGGTGCGTGGTGGGCCCCAAGACCGTGTACTACAGAGGTTTTCCCTGAAGGAAATGCCAGGACACGTGAGGAGTCTCAGGAGACAGACCCAGCCAGGCACTGCCCTGGGGTTCAGAAGAGGCCAGAGGACAGGTGAGATTAAGAGGCGATGAGATGATTTTGAACTGGTGGGATTATTGCTCCCAATGCTTTGCTCCCTCCCTTTATCCAGTTAGTGAGGCACCGTGCTGTCAGCATTATGTTCTGGCTTAATAAATTATAGAAAAGGTGCTAATTAGGAAATAGAAGCAGGAAGTGAGAATGAAGTGAAAGGTGTGAGATAATAATGTGTCTTCAGAGAAGAAAAACTCGGGCAGCTTGAATCAGTACAATCCAGGGACGTGCGTGGTGGGGGAGACATGGGAAAGGAACAAATGCAGAAAATGGGGTAGCAGTGGGGCTGGAATCTTTCTGGACAAAGCTAACATCAAAATAGAAGGCAATGGGTGCTGGTTAACAGTCCAGAAATAATTCAATACTCAGTAAGTCCAATAATATGCTGACCTTAGAGATTATGCTGAGATGCTAATGAAGATGATGGGCTGTCCTGGATATCTGAGGTTCCATATGCCCTACCCTCCTCTGCAGGGCCCTGTGATCCCAATGGCTGCCATGTTGTTATCTTGGGTCTTTGATTGGCCCAGTGAATCCTCCCAGAGGAAGAAAAAGGGACACTGCAAATCTGTCTGTGAAGTTGTTAAATAGAAAGCCTGGGAGCTTCCATCAGCCATGCTTTCCTTCTCATGAGAGAGAAACGAAACTATCAGAGAAAGACATGAAACTCAAGCACAGAGGCACGCCCTCCAGGGCTCCTGAGCCATGGGTTCATCCTGTGGAAGAGAAATGTTCCTGGATCCTCGTAGGGTGCCTGACTGGGTCTGAAATGTATTAATAGAATGCTAGAAACAGATGAACGGGAGAAAAGGGTTCAAAGTTATTCAGGTTTTACATGACATGGGAGCCTTCCTAAGGCAATGAAGACCCAAAGAAACAGAACTGCTATTTTTATACTGGATTTGATGAAGAGCAGACAGTTGTGGAGGAATATGGTGGGTTAAGGAGTAGGAGGAGAGCTAGTGAACTGGGGAAGACTCAGCATGTCCTATTTGTTTAGATTCCTCTTGGCATCCTTTTGTCTTGGGAGAAAGATGATCTTTCCTATGGGTAGAGGGAGGGCGTCCATCACACGAGGATTTTATGACCTTTTTCAGGGGAGAATGGTGGTTCTGCTGTTTTCTCAAACTCCTTTAGCTTAAAATATTCAAAATGCCATGGTGTTGTATTTGGGGCAGAGGGTCCTGAAACCCCTCACTCATCATTGTCCTTCCCAGGGTCTTTAGTTGTTCCACTTACCTTGGATCTGGCTTAAGCTGGGTCTGCACCAAAATAACACACTATGGAAATTGAGGTGCATAATTAACATATAGATCAATATTTCCCCCAATAGAATCTGGGATCTTTGCCTTCTTTCATGGACCTATCTGAGGGAGGCTCAAAAAAAAAAAAAAATACATATATATATATATATGTATTTATACATATATATATGTATACATATATATATACACACACACATATATATACATACTACTGGCAAAGGGATGTTTTAATGGAAGTAATGAAAGAGCATCAATTATGGTTCTGGGGTGACCAGAGAGAAGGAGAAAGATGCTGTGAGTGGACAAGATGAAGAACATACTATAAGGAAAAGGGGAAATGAGATTGGAAAATTGGAGAGAGAAAACCCTTGCGCCCGTCTCTCCACATCATCCTGTGTACAAATGCTGCCAATCCCTGGTCTCCTGGTGTTGTCATTTAGAGCAAATCCAGAATCCGTTAGGAGAGGGGAGGGGAAAGGGGCGGCAGGAGGCAGCCAGTGGCATTCTGAACAGACAGAAATTGCATTTCCACACAACACAGGGAGCCCAGCAAGGAGGGCACTGCCGTCTACCGAGGCGGACTTTAGGTATGGCACGAGGTTAGCATCCTCATCTGTAAAATGGATACGAGACTCATCTGTAGCTCAAAGGCAGTCATCAGTGTTACACACGATAACCCACGAGAGTGCTTGGAACAATGTCTGGTGCTCAGCACACGCTCAGGATGTGAGAGTTGTTCGTGAAAATCCTGTAGCCTAAAGAGGCCATCCCACTCCAGTATTCGTGCCTGAAAAAACCCATGGACAGAGGAACCTGGTGGGCTACAGTCCATGGGGCCACAAAGTGTTGGACGTGACTGAATGACTGAGCACATACAAAGAGGTCACATGACTGATCCATAAAGCAGAATATCAGGAAGAAAATGATCATGGCTGGGACTTCCCTGGTGATCCACTGACTAAGACTCTGCTCCCAATGCAAGGGGCCAGGGTTTGATCTCTGGTCAGGGAGCTAGATCCCGCATGCCAAGTGCTGCTAAGACCAGATGCAGCCAAATATATAATATATATATATAGGAGAAAATGGTTATGGTAAAGGTGAGTTTTGTGAGTCAGGGTTAACCCGCTACCACCTTGAAGGCGTGGCCCTCAAGCTCTGGGGGCGGAGCTGGGGAGTTTGCATGGTTTACACTGTTCCCTGCTCTTCACCCCCATCCCCATCCCACACCCTGGATCCTCTAAGAACAAGGATGCAGGCTGCAGAGAAGCACTCCCACAGCCTGAGCATGGTTGTCTGGAGGGGGTCCCCTCCATAATAAGCAATTTGATAGTTTCATAGCATCCCTTGGCCTCAAAGTCCGCCTGGCCCACCAGGGCTGGCATCTTTGTCAGGCAAATGAAACCTCCAGCCCAGCACATTTTGGAAATGTTGGTCCAGAGAGACAATTGCTCATTTTTCTTTAGTGCCTGCACCAAGCAGTAAGCATAGGACACATCAGCTTCCTCAGAGTTTGGGCATAAAGGCCAAACTTTAAAAAATAAAAGGTAAATGAATTCCCACGGATAAAAGGTAGTGAATTCTCTCTGTGGTCAACTCTCGCTTTCTTCTGCAATAGACTGTGGGGAGGAAGGACTGGACAGGGAATTTCCATAAAGGGCAGTGAAGCAGACAGACCAAGTGATGGAGAAAAGTTGCTGCCTGCTTCCCTCTGGAAGAGTTAATTTTATTGTCAGCTGGACTGGCCACAGTTACCCAGATAGCTGGCTAAATATTACTTCTGGGTGTGTCTATAAAGGTGTTTCTGGAAGAGATGAACATCTGAATTGGTGGATTGAGTAAAGCAGATGCAACCCCCACCTCTGCGTGTCAGTGGGTGGCCCTCCTCCAATCTGTTGAGGGCCTGAATAGGACAGAAAGGTTGGGCAGGGGGTGGTGGTGGGGTTGGAGGGGGCGGTGGCGGTTGAGGTTGAGTGCTCACTCTGCCTGACTGTTGAACAAGGACCTCCTGCCTTCTGCACTCTTGTTTACCAGGTCTTTAGGCTCAGACTCAAATCTATGCCATCAGCTCTGCAGTCTCCAGGCCTTAGAACTAATTACCAGCCTTCCTGGGTCTCCAGCTTGCCAGGGCAGACCATGGGACTTTTCAACCTCCACGATTGCGTGTACCAGTAACTTATAATCATTCTCTTATGTCATACTAATTATATTTCTCCTGTACTCCTTTCCTCCCTTCTAGCACAGAGTTCCAGGTGCAGAGGCTGAAATAATGAGGGGGAAAAAATCATGTTCTCTGCCCTGTGGAGCAGAAGAGCAATTGCTTGGCCATTTGGCTGGCAGAAGGGAGTCTCCAGGACAGATGTGTGGTCAAGTGACCGCTGTGATTGATGCATCAAAAGGGACCTGCTCCTCCAAGTTTGTGTCTATGTCAAAAGGATCAAGGATCTCCCCTATTTATAGTCCAGTTTAATCTCTGTGTAATAGTTATCACTTCCTGGCACTATGGTTGCAAACTGTGGGGCTGGAGAAGACTCTTGAGAGTCCCTTGAACTGCAAGGAGACCATACCAGTCAATCCTAAAGGAAATCAGTCCTGAATATTCACTGGAAGGACTGATGCTAAAGCTGAAATTCCAATACTTTGGTCACCTGATGCGAAGAACTGACTCATTGGAAAAGACCCTGATGCTGGGAAAGATTGAGGGAGGAGAACAGGATGATAGAGGATACGATGGTTGGATGGCATCACGGACTCAATGGATATGAATTTGGGAGATAGTGAAGGACAGGGAAGCCTGATGTTCATGGGGTCATAAAGAGTCAGACTTGACTGAGCAACTAAGAGACAGTTCATGGGGTCATAAAGAGTCAGACTTGACTGAGCAACTAAGCAGCAGCAGCGTATGGTAAATGATCCACCTAAATTTCCGTTCAGTAGTTTCAGGAGTTCCTTGAGAGAAGGCAAGACACGTTTGTCTCATTTGTAATTCTGTTCAATAGAGAAAGTGCAAAGAGGGGTTATAAAACCCTATGGGATGTAAGGTTGCTGAGGCCCTGGAAAAGCCCTAAACCTCTTTTCATACACAAATAAAATCATCCAGCATTCATTCAAATACCTCCTTCCAGGTCTCCAAATTGGATATTTCCAGATTGTCACTTGGTGTTTATCTGCAGTTCTGCTTTTGAGACTTCCCTTAGGTTTTTGTCAGTTCTGAATCTGCCT
Source organism: Tragelaphus eurycerus (assembly GCA_935064755.1). NCBI lineage: Eukaryota > Metazoa > Chordata > Mammalia > Artiodactyla > Bovidae > Tragelaphus > Tragelaphus eurycerus. Next base: position 458,531 of record CAKXYN010000301.1, read on the forward strand.
GAACTTCAGTAATTCTCATGGATACTAAAGGTCCCTACAGCTGCGGCATCACAACACAGAACTTGCCACACATAGGCACACTTCTGTAGGTATCTCCACTCTGGAGGTCTGAAATAAGGGGTTTACTAAGTAGGGAGGGGTTGTGGACAGACCCATGTCACTTGACAGCCCTGTTTTAATATTGCCCTGCTTCTGAACAGGGGCTTCCGTGGTGGCTCAGCAATAAAGGATCCACTAGCCAATGCAGGAGATGCAGGAGACACAAGTTCGATCTCTGGGACAGGAAGATCCTCTAGAGAAGGAAAAGGCAACCCACTCCAGTATTCTTGCCAGGACATTCCCATGGACAGAGGAGACTGGTGGACTACAGTCCATGGGGTCACAGAGTCAGACACAATTGAGCTCTTGAGCACACATGTCACAGAACTTTTGAACACGATGGCCAAACCATAATTCACTACTGTAAAACCAACAGTCTATAGTTTTCCCATTTCATTTAATTAGATTATTATTTTTTTAAAAAAACTGTTTCCACACTATTTGAAAAATCATATTTCCATTTTGAGACACTGGGAGTTCATCCCAATAAAGGCTTCTTGGCCTCTTTGGGTCAGAGCTGGAGAGGGAAGGGTGTAGATTTGGTGCCCAGATGCCCATCCCTTCTTGGGGCAGACTTTGTAGCCATCCTTACAGTGGATCCAAGGCTGCAGCCACATTCCTCATCCAACCCTTCTTTTTTGGCACTGCTTTTTCTCCTCTCTGCCTCTTGTGTTATGCAGCTATTTGAACAAACACTATTTCTCAAAGCCTCCTGACTTGTTTCCAATTAGTTTCCTCTGTGGATCTGGCTCCATCACCAGCACCTGCAGAGGGGCTAGTAACAGCAACAAAGCTGTTTTTACATCATTGCATGGCAGAAGGATAAAACCTGTGTGAACAAGTTCAGGTGTTTTGGAAACTGACTTGAGAAACAAATATCCCCAGAAAGTGATTAATAATTTAAAACCTGACCCGAGTTCAACACAAGTGGGATGATAGAGAAAGATGAGCCTTTTGAAGTGTGGTGCTGGGCAAGGAGGAGGGCGCAAGTGTCCAGTGAATGGCGTGTATGGCTCCCAATGGTGTGTGGGTCCTGCCTGTCATCCAAGGTCATTTTCCCCCCACATCTATAGAGGAGAACTGAAGGAGGCCAGAGGAAAGAACCTGGATTCAGACCAACTCATTCAAAACTAAAGCCAAAATGAGGAGGCTCCTCTGGCTACTGGTTTCCCATAGATTTTAACCCAATCACTTTGACATTTGGTGTCTGCAGCTTTCGATTGTCTTAAATCAGTGATTCTTCATCTTTTTGCTCCATGATCCTTTTGGAAGTCTGAGTCAGTGATCTCTCTCAGGATAATATTTTAAATCATGAAGTACAGTGCACCGGACTCCAGAGGAAAATAATTCTTTAAAATACTTTTGCCAGAATATTATAAAAACAAATGGTGGTAGAGTAGTAGATGTGGTTCTTTATTTTTCATTCAAATAAAAAATAATGTAATTCTTTCTAAGCTTTTATTTTGAAACAACTTTAGACTTACAGAAATGTTGCAAAAACAGTATAGCACATTTAATACACACCTCACTCAGATCACCCTAATGTTCACATCTCAGACAACCATGGTACATTTATCAAAGCTAAGGAATTATTATCGGTGCAGTTCTCTGAACTTACCTGTGCACTGTGTTTGAACCTCACTGGCTTTTCCGTCAGTGTCTTTCCACTGTTCCAAGATCCAATCCAAGGTTTCACACTGTATTTAGTTGTTGTGTCTCCCTAGTCTTTTGTGACCTTGACACTAACAAGTATTCTTACTTGTTAGTTATTTTTAGAATGGCACTTAATTTGGGTTTGTCTGGTGTTTCTTATGACTAGATTGTGATTATGCATTTATTACAAGATGCGTTTTCTTTTTTTTCTTAATATATATATTTCATTAAAGTATAGTTGCGTTACAGTGTTTCAGGTACACAGCAAGGTGATTCAGTTATCCATATGCATGTATATTATTTTGAAATTATTTTCCATCACAGGTTATTACAAGATATTGACTATAGTTCCCTATGTGATACAGTAAACCTTTGTTGCTTGTTGCATATCTATTTTTTTTAAATTAGAAATCTAACATTCTATTCATATTAAGTCAAACAAGTGGAATCAAAATGTCATAAACATTCTAGTTAGGCAAAAATTCACAAGTATTATACATATTATTTATATGTATATTTATATGTACAAAAGCTTTTCTATTACACTTGATAAAGATTTGAGAAAGCACATCAAAAAAGAGAAGAGGTGGAGAAATTGGAAAACATAAGCTAAATTAAATAGGTATGCTGAATATAAGATAGAAAAAGCTAAAAAAATGGATAAAAATAAAGATCATCATATAGTCCAGTTGGTTTTAAACATGGCTGCTCATCAGAAACATATCTGGAGCTCTGAGGGGAAAAAGCCATATCTGGGCATTTGTATTTTTCAAAAAAAATTCCAAAATAATTCTGATTATGAGTACATTTAATAACCAGCTACCTTAATCAATGCAGCAAATATTAGTAATAATCTGTTTGTGTGTGTGTTAGTCACTTTGTCTTGTCCAACTCTTTTCAACCCCATGGACTATAGCCTGCCAGGCTCCTCTGTCCATGGGATTCTCCAGGCAGGAATACTGGAGTGGGTTGCCATTTCCTTCTCCAAGGGATCTTCCTGACCCAGGGATCAAACCTGGGTCTCCTGCACTGCAGACAGATTCTTTACCATTTGAGCTATAGGGAAGTCCCAATTATCTGTTTAGTGCATTAAATAACTAACGTCCTTCATATATAACTATCCTAATTTTGAGGTGGCAATGGGCATAAATGATGTTGTATGAGATGCAGCAACTAAAGTGTGGTATGAAAATATGTATGACTTCTGTTAGTGACAAAATCACAAATACTGCCAATAGTGCTCTGGATTGTTTTCAAGCTTTAAATCAGAGGCACATGAAACATATCAGTGAGGAAAAGACTTTCTTCAACCCAAGTTCACAGACTCCCCTGATATCTATTTATGGATCTGGGGACCCCTGGTGAGACTTTGGAAAAATGGCTACAGCTGAATAGATGATCTTTCCTGAAATGCCCCCAAATCATTCAGGTGTAAATTCACAACAGAGCAAGGTGACCCAATAGCTCTCAGTTGCAAAGCCTTCCATCCTTGGGGGAAGTCTGAGGAACAGCCAGCTCTTTGTAATAATTAAAGGGACACAGGGGCAATGGAACCAGTGGCTAACCTGATGCTTGATTGCTTTCATGGAATGTCCTCGTTTACGTGTGAGTGTGTATTTTTTTCAGGCTCCAGATATATTTACAAGTATAGCTTCTATATGTGTCCAGCCTTATGACTTTGTTTCTGTTTGGATAGGAAGCTACTGAAGAGATGGTTTCCCGACCCTGGTTTTGATCAGCTCATGTCCAATATCAGACAGGATTGGATATTGGGTGCTTCAGTCACTAATGCCTAGAAGCTTGCAGTTGGGGGAATGAGGCCTTCAAGCCTAGGGGGCTGACATGGATGAACCAGCAGGGGTTAGTGACATCATTCTGAGTGACTTCATCGTCTCTGAGTAACAGCGTCACACGCATCAATCCTCTCAACCCCTGCCAACCAGCTGAGGTGCGTGCCTCATTTTATAGAACAAGAGTGGGCAGCACAGAGAAGAGTTGCACAGAAAATGCCTTCTTCCAAAGCCAGCGTCACCTCTGACTCCAGAGCCCTCACATAACTGCTACACCATTCTCTGGTGGACGGATTCTTCCGGCCCTTCCTGGGGCTTCCTTTGTCACCGGATGGCCCCAAGTCACTTCACAGTCTACAAGGATGGCCTCATGAGGCGATGTTTGATTTCTCAAAGGCCCTGTTTTTATGGAATTAGTCAAGTGGTACTGCCCTGAATTGGTGGCAGGTCGAACAACCAGATCTTCAAGGTATCAGGCTTGGGGAAGACAGTCAGGCAGGTGTTTGAGGGCCGAACAAGAATGAACATCTGGGAGTCATGGGGGCACCCTGGATGATGAGGAAGGACACACAGGGGACTAACTACCAGCACACAAATCCATTCCTTGTCATCCCCTTTCGTGTTTCCTGCTTCCCTTCTGGCTCAGATGGTATAGAATCCACCTGCAAGCCAAATCCCTGGGTTGGGAAGATCCCTTGGAGAAGGGAAAGGCTACCCATTCCAGTACTCTGGCCTGGAGAATTCCATGGACTCTATAGTCTATGCAGTTGCAAAGAGTTGGACACGACTGAGCAACTTTCACTTTTGTGTTTCCTGCTGAGTGTGGATTTCATTATACTACACTGGCTCCCAGGTGTGGGTGTATCTAGATTCCACTGGTAAACCTCTCAGAGAACCAGGAGAATCTTGAAAATCACAGTCAAGATAATGGGCTGATGCTTCCAATGAGACTAAAAGAAGAGTTAATGACTCCTGTGACACACATGACATGTACAAGTGTGCCCTGCCTGGGAGGTTAGGCTCTTCCCCCATCACTGCTGATGACAGAAGCCCCAAGTTCTTATCTCCTAACTGGCTACAACAGCTTATACATACAACCTTAAAATAGGTCTTATTCAGGCTACTCTCTTAATTCAGTTCAGTTCAGTCACTCAGTCATGTCCGACTCTTTGAGACCCCATGGATAGCAGCATGCCAGGCCTCCCTGTCCATCACCAACTCCTGGAGTTCACTCAGACTCACGTCCATTGAGTCAGTGATGCCATCCAGCCATCTCATCCTCTGTCGTCCCCTTTTCCTCCTGCCCCCAATCCCTCCTAGCATCAGAGTCTTTTCCAATGAGTCAACTCTTCACACGAGGTGGCCAAAGTACTGGAGTTTCACCTTTAGCATCATTCCTTTCAAAGAAATCCCAGGGCTGATCTCCTTCAGAATGGACTGGTTGGATCTCCTTGCAGTCCAAGGGACTCTCAAGAGTCTTCTCCAACACCACAGTTCAAAAGCATCAATTCTTCACAGCTTCAAAGCGCTCAGCTTTCTTCACAGTCCAACTCTCACATCCATAGATGACCACAGGAAAAACCATAGCCTTGACTAGATGGACCTTTGTTGGCAAGGAATGTCTCTGCTTTTGAATATGCTACCTAGGTTAGTCATAACTTTCCTTCTAAGGAGTAAGCGTCTTTTAATTTCATGGCTGCAGTCACCATCTGCAGTGATTTTGGAGCCCAGAAAAAGAAAGTCTGACACTGTTACCACTGTTTCCCCATTTATTTCCCATGAAGTGATGGGACCGGATGCCATGATCTTCGTTTTCTGAATGTTGAGTTTTAAGCCAACTTTTTCACTCTCCACTTTCACTTTCATCAAGAGGCTTTTGAGTTCCTCTTCACTTTCTGCCATAAGGGTGGTGTCATCTGCATATCTGAGGTGATTGATATTTCTCCCGGGAATCTTGATTCCACCTTGTGCTTCTTCCAGCCCAGCGTTTCTCATGATGTACTCTGCATATAAGTTAAATAAACAGGGTGACAATATACAGCCTTGACGTACTCCTTTTCCTATTTGGAACCAGTCTGTTGTAGGACCCCACATTTTCCTTTTTATTATATTTTTTTAATCGCTCGGAAACAAATTACCCTTGTTTACAAAATAATCAATAAATAACTTTCAAAAGGAGTTGTTTTCACTTGCTTTTCAGTGTCATAGGAAAGTTGTGGGCCTTATTATCTGGCCTCCATCAACAGAATCAACTGGAATAAAAATAGAAGGAAATTAGACTGTATTTTGAGAGAGACTCTATTTCTTTAATTGGATGGATTCATAAAAATTCATAAATTTTGCAACAGGCAGTGAAAGCAACCTCCAGGAGGATCTTATAAAGTTTTCAGTCAGGAATTTTACCCTTTGGACCGCTATGGAAAGAGGGTTCCACCATGAATTTGGGGTACTGTCATTCAGCTGTAAAATTGCTTTCTTTGTCGGGATTATAGCAAATAGGCCCCAGCCAGAGCATACTATTATTAAATTACTTCTTCAGAATGAAGGTCATCCATGCCTAATCATTTTCTAATTGGCAACTCAGTGCAAAGTTGTATTGTATTCAGAGTTCCTGGTTTTGAGAGCTTCACTAGAGCCAGGGAGATGTGTTTTCAGGGAAAAGTCAACCAGCACATTATAGCGAGTCTTCTGAATTTATAGTCATAATAACAATCACACGCAGGTTAGAGGCCATTTATGAATGGAAGAGAAAGGATTTGGAAAAGGCTGTTTGGTTCTGCTCACTCTCCCTATTTTGCTCACACACTCAACAGATAATGTAGAAAACACCTTCTTTGCCATAACAGTGGTGAATGGTCTTGCACGGTCTGGTCAGAGCTCTGGGGGCCAGGTTTTGTGAGTGGATTAGGAAGACCAGCCTCTTATCAGACACCAGACCTCACAGGCCCTCAGTCCTGACACTGACATCTGGGTGCCCTGTGTGTTTCTCTAGGGGTCCTTGTCTGGGGAGCAGTCAGCTCCCACAGAGAAAAGGCCCCTCCACCCAGCAGCCCTCCTTAACCACATTTCCTCCTCATCAAGCAAGCTTCCTTGTTACCTTCAGGTCAGATGTTGGTTTCCATAGCAACAGTGATGCTATATACAGAGAAAGTTTGATTTTCTGACTTATTAATATCTCTTCATCCTTAACAACATCTATTTCTGCAATCCCAGGGAAATCTAGACTCAATATCTAAGGAAACTGGCTAACATGTTAACAGAAATTATCTCTGAGTAATCAATGAACGATGCTTTCTTATTGTGCCTTTCTGTATTTTTTCACATTTTACATTCTGAGGATTTATTACTTTTGTCATTAGAAAAAAATTAAAATCATTAGACAAAGGTAATGTGTTAATTATCCAGTTTTTCAAAGTATATGTTCATTCAACCCAAGATGGTGGCCTGGGCAAAGCAAATATGATTCTTTTGTGACTCTATTTTCTGTACCACATACCCATTAAAATGGGTAAACTGTGTGTTTGTGATTTTTCTTCAAGTTTTGCTAACTTGTAAAAGTTTATAGTATATAGTATAAATGTAAAGCATATAGCACCTAGTTTTTTGACTTACACATATCACAAAATGATTCTCGAAACAAGTTTACTGAAGACCCATTATCTCATATAGGTACAAAATTTAAGATACAGAAAAAATATTTTTCCTTGTCATGAGAACACTTAGGATTTACTCTCCTAAAGACCTTCATATACAATATACAGCAGTGTTCATTGTATTCATTATGTTGTATGTTACATCCCAGTACTTTTTTTCCTCCCTTTTCCCCTTTTTGGGTAGTATCTACTATTTTTGATTGGAGTATAATTGCTTTACAATATTGTATTAGTCTCGGCTGTACAGCGAAGTGAATCATCTATTGTTGTGGTTGATTTAGTTGTGGTTTAGCCCCTCACTCCTAGGACAACCTCTGCAATTTTAATTATCCTGTAGCTTGAAAGCCACCCACCTTGGTTTGGGGTGAGTCTTGACCCCACCATGACTCTGCCCCTCTCACCCTCCCACCGTGATTCTTTCTTAATGTATTTAATTTATATTTATATATTTTCTATTAGTCTTCTGGTGTTTCTCATCAATAGTTGCTCTGGGGAGTTCCCTGGTGATCCAGCAATTACGATGTCACCTCCCAGTGCAGGGAGGGCAGGTTCAGTCCTGATCTGGGACCTAAGACCCCACAGGCCTCTTGGCCAAAAAAACCAAAAAACCTGAAAAAGAAATAATATTGTAACAAAATTCACTACATACTTTTAAAAAAGAGGAAAAAAAATTGCTCTGCAAAGACTTGCTCTGTAATTTTGGTACGCCCGTGGGAGGAGATAAGCTCAGGGCCTTCATACTTTGCCATCTTACATGTCACACTCTTCAATGTAAACCTCAATGATTTATGTATGGCCATTATTTTATTCAAAAACGTGTTTGAGATGTTTGTATTCAGTTAATGTTCTAGGACTTTGAGAAAAATGTTTTATCAGACTATCTTGCCCTCCTTTTGTTCATTTTAAAACAAATCAATCTTCATAGGAGAACAATCTCCCTTTTCCATAAAACGTTGGGGCTATTTGTGCATTATTATTTAATTTCTTCTAACAGTTCAGTTCAGTTGCTCAGTTGTGTATGACTCTTTGCGACCCCATGAATCCCAGCATGCCAGGCCTCCCTGTCCATCACCAACTCCCAGAGGTCACTCAGACTCACGTCCATCGAGTCAGTGATGCCATCCAGCCATCTCATCCTCTGTCATCCCCTTCTCCTCCTGCCCCCAATGCCTCCCATCATCAGAGTCTTTTCCAATGAGTCAGCTCTTCTCATGAGGTGGCCAAAGTACTGGAGTTTCAGCTTTAGCATCATTCTTTCCAAAGAAATCCCAGGGCTGATCTCCTTCAGAATGGACTGGTTGGATCTCCTTGCAGTCCAAGGGACTCTCAAGAGTCTTCTCCAACACCACAGTTCAAAAGCATCAATTCTTCGGCTTTGACTAAATGGACCTTTGTTGGCAAAGTAATGTCTCTGGTTTTTAATATACTGTCTAGGTTGGTCATAACTTTTCTTCCAAGGAGTAAATGTCTTTTAATTTCATGGCTGCAGTCACCATCTGCAGTGATTTTGGAGCCCCCCAAATAAAGTCTGACACTGTTTCCACTGTTTCCCCATCTATTTCCCATGAAGTGATGGGACCAGATGCCATGATCTTAATTTTCTGAAGGATGAGCTTTAAGTCAATTCTTTCACTCTCTTCTTTCACTTTCATCAAGAAGCTTTTTAGTTCCTCTTCACTTTCTGCCATAAGGGTGGTATCATCTGCATATCTGAGGTTATTGATATTTCTCCCAGCAATCTTGATTCCAATTTGTGCTTCTTCCACCCCAGCGTTTCTCATGATATACTCTCCATATAGGTTAAATAAGCAGGGTGACAATATACAGCCTTGACAAACTCCTTTCCCTATTTGGAACCAGTCTGTTGTGCTATGTCGAGTTCTAACTGTTGCTTCCTGATGTGCATATAGATTTCTCAAGAGGCAGGTCAGGTGGTCTGGTATTCCCATCTCTTTTAGAATTTTCCACAGTTTATTGTGATCCACACAGTCAAAGGCTTTGACATAGTCAATAAAGCAGAAATAGATGTTTTTCTGGAATTCTCTTGCTTTTTCAATGATCCAATGGATGTTGGCAACTTGATCTCTGGTTCCTCTGCATTTTCTAAAACCAGCTTGAACATCTGGAAGTTCATGGTTCATGTACTGTTGAAGCCTCGCTTGGAGAATTTTGAGCATTACTTTACTAGCCTGTGAGATGAGTGCAACTGTGCAGTAGTTTGATCATTCTTTGGCATTGCCTTTCTTTGGGATTGGAATGAAAACTGACCTTTTCCAGTCCTGTGGCCACTGGCCGAGTTTTCCAAATTTGCTGACATATTGAGTGCAGCACTTTCATAGCATCATCTTTCAGGATTTGAAATAGTTCAACTGGAATTCCATCACCTCCATTAGCTTTGTTCATAGTGATGCTTTCTAAGGCCCACTTGACTTCACATTCCAGGATGTCTGGCTCTAGGTGAGTGATTACACCATGGTGATTATCTGGGTTGTGAAGATCTTTTTTGTACAGTTCTTCTGTGTATTCTTGCCACCTCTTCTTAATATCTTCTGCTTCTGTTAGGTCCACACCATTTCTGTCCTTTATCGAGCCCATCTTTGCATGAAATGTTCCCTTGGTATCTCTAATTTTCTTGAAGAGATCTCTAGTCTTTCCCATTCTATTGTTTCCCTCTATTTCTTTGTACTGATCATTGAGGAAGGCTTTCTTATCTCTCCTTGCTATTCTTTGGAACTCTGCATTCAAATAGGTATATTTTTCCTTTTCTCCTTTGTTTTTTGCTTTTCTTTTCACAGCTATTTGTAAGGCCTCCTCAGACAGCCATTTTGCTTTTTTGCATTTCTTTTTCTTGGGGATGATCTTGATCCCTGTCTCCTGTACAATGTCACTAACTTCAACCCATCTGTCTATCAGATCTAGTCCCTTAAATCTATTTCTCACTTCCACTGTACAGTCGTAAGGGATTTGATTTAGGTCATACCTGAATGGTCTAGTGGTTTTCCTTACTTTCTTCAACTTAAGTCTTCCAACAAACATACTACAAAGCCAGAGAAGTGATTGCAGCCCCTTAGAAATTACCAGATGCAAATATCATTCATAATCACTGGTGTGCTAAGCCATACTAGTGTCTCAAGAGTCTTCACTGGTATTACCAAATTTTACAAACATAATTGTAGCAATTCCATTGGTGGAATATTGAGCTAAATGAATTAACAATATTAACATTATAAAAATGTATGGCACTGGATAAGGCTTATTATAATATTAAGTAAAAAATCAAATCATGTGTATGTTACAATATACAAATATTGACTCTTATCTCACTGTCTTAAAGCCTTTAGTCAGAAAGAACAGCAAAAAAAAATTTTTTTTTTGGAAGCTAAAAAAGTCATTAAGACTGCTGGTAAGTGGAATCTTTCCACAAAACCCACTAAGGCAATCCATCAGATCATACTTAATCCTTAAGCATCTTCCAGGAAGCAACAGCCAAGGGAAGCAATGTATCTCCAACACCCTCAGTTTGTCTACACTGATTATAACCGAGTCATTGGGGGATGATGATAGCTGATATTTAGAGTTACTTTTCCTTGGATCAAGTGCTGTTTTAAGTATCCTTTAATTCTCACAGTCATCACCCCCAACTGTTACCATTTTACTATGAGGGAAACTAAAAGTTTAGACTTCTTACCCAACCTGTATTTGAACCCAAGGAGTCTAAACTGGGGATCTACACCTTCTAACACTGTATTAATTTGCCTCTCAAATCTGTGACATTGGTAAATGCTTGGATATTACTTAGAACCCAAGTCCATTTCCCTCATCATCTCCTTTTCCTACTAAGCAAACCTCTCTTTCTTCTTCCCTAGCCTTTCTCCAGGTGGAACTTTCTAGACCACACATGCCTTTGCCCCATTTACTATTTACTTCAATGTATGTGGCATTTCTCATTGTATTGTCCTAGAGAAGTCCATAATTGGAGCAAAAGGAGTTGTACTTGCTTGGTTTCATATTACCTAGGCTTCTGTTTCATTTAGTTGAACTCCAGACTAAGTTATTGGTTCAATCCTTGTTGTCTCAAAAAAAAAAAAAAAAAACAAACCCCACAAAAAATACCTCATAGTTCTAAAAGGCCCATGTATCCCATTGTTCACTGCAGCACTATTTACAATGGCCAAGACATGGAGCAACCTAAACATCCATTGATAAATGAATGGATAAAGAAGATGTGATACATACATACAATAGAATATTACTCAACCATAAAAAGGAACAACATCGGGTCATTTGTAGTGATGTGGCTGGACCTAGGGGCTTCCCAGTTGGCTCAGTGGTAAAGAATTTGCCTGGCAGTGCAGGAGATGCAAGAGATAGGGATTCAGTCTCTGAGTTAGGAAGGTCCTCAGGCAAAGGAAATGGCAACCCACTCCCATATTCTTGCCCGGAAAATTCCATGCAAAGAGGAGCTTGGTGGGCTATAGTCCATAGGGTCCCAAAGAGTCAGACACAACTGAGCAACTGAGCACACATACATGCATGGGTGAACCTAGAGTTTGTCATACAGAGTGAAGTAAGTCAGAAAAACAAATACTGTATATTAATGCATATATATGGAATATAGAAAAATTGTAAAGATTAACATGTTTGCAGGGTAGAAATAGAGATGCAGACATAGAGAAGGGATAGGTGGATATGATTGATGACTAAGCAGTGCTTCCCTGTAACTAACTGCCTTGAACAAATGCTTACCTTTATATAAGAAAACTATTCACAAGGCATTGGAAATATCTCCTCAGTTAAAGACTGCACTCGATAGTCAGGGAGGGAGCCAATAAAATGGACCATCAGGTCCCAATGTGCTGGAGTGTTTACCAGATCAAATGACCAAGGGTATAAATACATGAGCTGGCCGTGGGCTAATGAGCCAGTGAGTCACCCAGGAGGGGTGCTCAAGGGTGGTTTCCATCTGGCACCTTAAAGAATGCCAGGAACATCAGCCCCGCACAGCAGAAGGGTGAGGGCAGGTTTGGCTCTGTGCTCCTTGCCATCTGCAGATCTGATCCCAGCTGTGTTGGAAGAGTCTTTCCTCTCCTCGGCTTTCACATATTTCAAGAGTCACCTTTAATTAAGAATAACAACCAAAAAAAGTTAAACTCTGCAAACCCATCCAAGTATTGCTCCATCTTCTTACTGTCACGGCCAAGTTCACAACAGAAGGCTTCCTATTCGACTGTGGAGTTGGTTTAGGGCAGTCATTTTTGTGCTACATTCTCAGCTGAGTCAAAATGTGAAACTGATGCTTATTACTAGACGGTGGATATGATTGACATTATCTCAATATTATTCCATTCGAGCCTCTTGTCCCAGGTTAATTCCAAACCCAAGCATAAGGACCTTTATCTTTTTCATTTCTGCATTGCTTAAATGATTTATAGGTTTGAGAAATTTAATGATTAAAAAATAAAGATCTACTCTGGAGCTGAGAAGAAGAGCTCATACTGTGAATGAACACTCCCAACACCCCCACAGCCCAAAGATAACAGATCAAATAAGGCTGGCATAACTAAAAAGCCTCTAAAAAGAATGTGATATGCAATGAGTCCCTTAGACTGCCAGGAGATCAAACCAGTCAATCCTAAAGGAAATCAACCCTGAATATTCATTGGAAGAACTGATGCTGAAGCTGAAGTTCCAGTTCTTTGGCCACCTGATGAGAAGAGCTGACTCACTGCAAAATACTCTGACGTTGGGAAAGATTGAGGGCAAGAGGAGAAGGGGACGACAAAGGATGAGATTGTTAGATAACATTGCTGACTCAAAGGACCTGAATTCAAGCAAACTCCAGGAGATGGTGAAGGACAGGGGAGCCTGGCATGCTGCAAGCCCATGGGGTTGCAAAGAGTCAAACACAAATTAGCCACTGAAAAATAACACCGAAAATTTCAAGTGGAAATTGGAGCAAGTCCCACTAATAAAAGGCAGACAGAAGTGACATAATTAATGCGGAAACACAGGTGGTCCCCAACACAACACCCGTCACAAGAACACCCACCAACAACTATCCAGCTATGGACAAGACACCAGTGGGAAGACCCCAGAACTAGGAGTTAGGGCTGAAGCTTCTCCAGTCCACAGAGACAGAGAAGCCTGCATTCTGAATGCATCACACCACCTCCAGGCAGGTACAGCACTGCCCCAAGAAGGTCCCCAGGCCTGTGGCTTCTCCAGCAGGAAAAGAGTCAAAGATGAATATTTAGCTCCCCCAATATTGGGGAGCACCTCCCTAGGGCTCATGAGGGTCACTGGGGGAATTTACTGAACTAGACTGTGGAGAAAGGGGAGGGGTATATGAAGACTGGTCCTCAGATCTTGTTGGACCCCATTTCTGAGCAAAGATCCAGCCAATGGCCCTGCGCATCCACAGCACTGAGCTGTGGCCTCACTTAACCAATCTTGAGAGAAGCCAGTCTGGAGAAACATGCCTTAGCTGTAGAATAACAAACAAGAAGCACATCTAACTTCTGCTTAAAAACTAAGCAAACAAGAAGAAAAGGAGGTGAAACATTTAAAGTGATGAGAGAAAAGAGTTTGAAAGGTAAAAGGAGATAAAAGCTGTGTAAGAAGAATTTGGACAGAGTGAACTCTCTGCCGTGATATTGGGGGGTCTTTTCTTGCTTGGGCCTCAAGGGGATAAAAACACTGCATTTTCTGTCCCTCTCACCTGCATGATAGAGAACTGGCATCACTGAGAGAGCTGGCATCATTGGCAATTCTTGGTGTTCCAGACCTTGCACCTCCCTTAAATCCAAGAGGACTGAATCATGACTCCATCCCTGGTATGAGGTTTGCAGAAAGAGAGCAAGTACAAAGGTGAGATTGACAATGAGAGGGAGAAAGACGGAGAGACAGTTTCTGGGGTCACATGGTGAAACACGATATGCTTTATTGCATCAAAATGCCGTGATTAAGAGCTGGGGGAAACATAGTCACAGCTCCAAGACCTAGTGCAGCCAGGCCTGGCGTGGGAGTGGAACTCCGCCTGGTCCACCCATGCACCACTGATTTCAGTATCACCTTAGCCAACAAATAGTGGACACGTTCCGGAGAAGGCAACGGCACCCCACTCCAGTACTCTTGCTTGGAAAATCCCATGGACGGAGGAGCCTGGTGGGCTCCAGTCCGACTTCACTTTCACTTTTCACTTTCATGCATTGGAGAAGGAAATGGCAACCCACTCCAGTGTTCTTGCCTGGAGAATCCCATGGACAGAGGAGCCTGGTAGGCTGCAGTCCATGGGGTCTCGAAGAGTTGGACACGACTGAGTGACTTCTCTTTCATGCATTAGAGAAGGAAATGGCAACCCACTCCAGCGTTCTTGCCTGGAGAATCCCAGGGACGGGGGAGCCTGGTGGGCTGCCATCTATGGGGTCGCACAGAGTCGAACACGACTGAAGTGACTTAGCATAGCATAGTGGACACGTTCAGCCTCTACAGGAGCCTCTGCTAATATCTCCAGTGCTAGAACTGTCTAGAAGGCACAGAGCTTCTGAGCTCTGGTCTGCAACTGGGACACAAATACAAATGAGGCTCAGCTGACAGAGAATCACTGCATTTCACAGGGACTGGCTTGAATTATACTAGAGAGACAAGGCACAGAGTCATCAGATATTTCAGTTAGAAAATCACATGCACACCTGCGTTTGAGGCTAAATTTCATATGTACTATAGTTCTTTTTTAAAGCTGTAAATTTGTTCAAGACTTAAACAACATCCTCATATTAAAGATAAAATAAAAAACATTCCTTCTTTTGGTCGCACTATGCAGCATGGGAGATCTTAGTTCCCCAACCAGGAATCAAACCCATGTCCCCTGCTCTGGGAGTGTGGAATCTTAACCACTGGACCACTAGGGAAGTCCTTCAAAAACATGTTGACATGATTGCATGTCATGTCTAGCTATGGGCGACTTCCCTGGTGGTGCAGTGTTTAAGACCCCATGTTCCCAGTGCAGGGGACAGGGGTTCAATTGTTGGTCAGGGAACTAGATCCTACATGCCCTAAGTGCACCCATGCTGTGACTGAAAGATCTCACATGCTTCAGCTGAGACTTAGTGCAGACAAATAAATAGATATTTTTAAAAACTTACGTCAAAAAGTCATATACCAAACTTTCAGTTATAAAACAAGTAAATCTTAGGGACCTAGTGTACAACATGGTAACTATATTTTATATACAATTGTATATTTGAAAGTAATAAAGGCAATGCCAAAGAATGCTCAAACTACCACACAGTTGCACTCATCTCACACGCTAGTAAAGTAATGCTCAAAATTCTCCAAGCCAGGCTTCAGCAATACGTGAACCATGAACTTCCTGATGTTCAAGCTGGTTTTAGAAAAGGCAAAGGAACCAGAGATCAAATTGCCAACATCTGCTGGATCATGGAAAAAGCAAGAGAGTTCCAGAAAAACATCTATTTCTGCTTTCTTGACTATGCCAAAGACTTTGACTGTGTGGATCACAATAAATTGTGGAAAATTCTGAAAGAGATGGGAATACCAGACCACCTGATCTGCCTCTTGAGAAATCTGTATGCAGGTCAGGAAGCAACAGTTAGAACTGGACATGGAACAACAGACTGGTTCCAAATAGGGAAAGGAGTATGTCAAGGCTGTATATTGTCACCCTGCTTATTTAACTTATATGCAGAGTACATAATGAGAAACGCTGGGCTGTAAGAAACACAAGTTGGAATCAAGATTGCTGGGAGAAATATCAATAACCTCAGATATGCAGATGACACCACTCTTATGGCAGAAAGTGAAGAGGAACTAAAAAGCCTCTTGATGAAAGTGAAAGTGGAGAGTGAAAGAGTTGGCTTAAAGCTCAACATTCAGAAAACAAAGATCATGGCATCTGGTCCCATCACTTCATGGGAAATAGATGGGGAAACAGTGGAAACAGTGTCAGACTTTATATTTCTGGGCTCCAAAATCACTGCAGATGGTGACTGCAGCCATGAAATTAAAAGACGCTTACTCCTTGGAAGGAAGGTTATGACCAACCTAGATAGCATATTCAAAAGCAGAGACATTACTTTGCCAACAAAGGTTCATCTAGTCAAGGCTATGGTTTTTCCAGTGGTCATGTATGGATGTGAGAGTTGGACTGTGAAGAAGGCTGAGCGCCGAAGAACTGATGCTTTGAACTGTGGTGTTGGAGAAGACTCTTGAGAGTCCCTTGGACTGCAAGGAGATCCAACCAGTACATTCTGAAGGAGATCAGCCCTGGGATTTCTTTGGAAGGAATGATGCTAAAGCTGAAACTCCAGTA
The DNA here is from genome assembly GCA_935064755.1 of Tragelaphus eurycerus. NCBI lineage: Eukaryota > Metazoa > Chordata > Mammalia > Artiodactyla > Bovidae > Tragelaphus > Tragelaphus eurycerus. The sequence continues at coordinate 475,057 of CAKXYN010000301.1, forward strand.
CTCTGGCCACCTCATGTGAAGAGTTGACTCATTGGAGAAGACTCTGATGCTGGGAGGGATTGGGGGCAGGAGGAGAAGGGGACGACAGAGGATGAGATGGCTGGATGGCATCACTGACTTGATGGACGTAAGTCTGAGTGACCTCCGGGAGTTGGTGATGGACAGGGAGGCCTGGCGTGCTGCGATTCATGGGGTCTCAAAGAGTCGAACATGACTGAGCGACTGAACTGTACTGAACTGAAGAAAGTAGATCTTAAAAGTCCTCATAATAAGAAAAAAAATTATAACTGTGTGATGATGGGTGTTAACTAGACTTACTATGGTGATTACTTCATAATATATACAAATTTTGAATGATTATGTTGTACACCTGAAACTAACATCATATTAAATGTCAAATATATCTCAATTAAAATATGTAAACAAAGGTAATCTTGAGGATTACCTCAATCTTGAGGATCTTGAGGATTACCTTAAAAAACAAAGGTAATCTTGAGGATTACAGGGCCAGTTTGAGAATAGATTGCCCCAAATATATATATATATATATATATATATATATATATATATATATATATATATTGCCATACAAAATAATAAAGAAACCATCAAGGGTAAAGTAGATGTCAACAAAAAGACCCCATCATGAACGAAAGGGAAAAAAAATGGCATACTTTTCAAAAAGAAAAATGCACGGAATGAAAGAGCAAAAAGTATCTAAGAGAAAGAGCAATTTATTATAGCTAAAGCTTAGTTCATAAAAAAGTTTAAATTCTTAAATACTATGTAATTATTAAGAAACACATAATTAAATAAACACCTAAGTCAAAAAAGACAAAAGAATAAAATGAGTACAGAACAGAAGGGAAAGGTAATAAAGAGAAAGTCAAATAAGGAATTAGAAATCAGAAAGAAAACAAGAGATCATAAGAAATCTCCAACACGTTCAACACAGAATTTTATTAAAATGACAATACGCTGAAAAAATAACTCACTTAGGGAAAAGAGGTGAGATACAAAACTATCAAAGAAGTAAAATGTTAAAAGGGAAATGCTAATTAATACAGAGAGATTTAAAAATAATCACAAAACAACATTTCTAAAAGCTTTGAGAATAAAATTGCAAGTCTAGCTCAATCAGTTCTAGAATAAATACCAATCTTTCTCTACCTGTGTACCTAGCATGGTAGCAACATGGAATGGCTTAAATTTAAATGTACTTAAAATTTCAGCTCCTTAGGTTCACTGGCTGCATTTCAAGTGTGCAGTAGCCACATGTGGCGAGTGGTTACTGAATTGAGCAGTGCAGATAAAGAACATTTCCATCACTGCAGAAAGTTCTATCAGCCAGCTCTGGTCTAGAGAGAAGACCATCATTTTCATTAGTTTTCAAATAGTATTCCTGCAACTTGAAGAAAGCAACTCCCACAATTCCCATGACTATGAAGTGGAGGTCAAAGTGTTAGTCGCTCAGTCGTGTCCAACTCTTTTGCGACCCCATGGACTGTAGCCCACCAGGCTCCTCTGCCCATGGGATTCTCCAGGCAAGAATACTGGAGTGGGTTGCCATTCCTTTCTCCAGGAGGACTACCCTGACCCAGGGACTGAACCCAGGTCTCTTGAAGCCCAATGACTGAACACCACCGCAAAGAAATGCACCCGCTGAGGTCTCTTTGTCTTAGGAAGCTAAATAAGCTCAGCCTAAATTCTCCCTCAACACTTGGTGGAGGTCTTAAGTTCTGTCCCAGATTTCTAAATGTATGCATGGCCTCTTTGTTCCTATAATGACTTCTGTCTCCCTGATTCCTGCTTTCTTTCCATGTCAACCTGGACCTCCAGCCAGCTCATTGGCTTTGTTTTTCATGCACAAAATATCCCACCCGCAATATGCTATGAGGAGTGTAGGGGACAAGAAGCCCTTCCAATGATGGCACACGAAAGTTGTCAGTTTATTAATACTATCGGGCATCCTGGAATTTATTCCAGCCACCAGGACATAGAGCATTCTCTACTGGCTCCTCCCTGACCCTAAATCCCAGCATCACCACATGCTAGCGGCTCTTCTCCCCACTTATTTCTCACTCCTCTTCCTGCTCTCAGGCATACCTACCCTGCATCCCTCCTCTGGTACCACACGGAGCTCTTTAGTCTTCTTTGATAGAACTGCCTCCATTCACACACTTTTCCCCTCAGGATCTCAGCTTCTCAAAGTAAAGCTGCTTTGGGCAATTTCCCAAATAAAAAGCATCCGAGTGCTAGTAGCGATTAAGAGAATGGACATTTCACCTCCATAGATGAGCACAATTCCTGCTTTCTCTGAACCCCTGGAAGGCTGCATCATTTTAAAATTTTTGTTTATTTATGTATTTATTTTTGGCTGCCCTGGATCTTTGTTGTTGTGTTCGGGCTTTCCTCTAATTGATGTGCATAGCCTTCTCAGTGTGGTGGCTTCTCCTCTTGCAGAGCATGGGCTCTAGAGCACACGGGCTTCAGTATTTGTGACACACGGGCTTAGCAGACCCTCAGCATGTGGGATCTTCCCAGTCCCGGGATCAAACTGATGTCCCTTGCATTGGCAGGCAGATTCATAACCACTGGACCACCAGGGAAGTCCAAGCCTGCATCATTATATAGGTTCTTTTCTCTGTGGTGGTTTCCTCCTAATGGACAGAACAAGTACATTCCATGCCAGGAAGAGGCTGCGCTTGGAGTCACAGAAAGGCGAGCAGTGGACATGAACCCACAGCTGTCCTGAGCATGAGACTTGGAGCCTCAGAGGGTGGCAGTTTTAGATGAGGATTTTAAAATTCCATGAAGCAAAAAAGGATTTAGGCAAACTTTTCAGGTTATGACTTTTTTCCTCTTAAATCTGCCTGACTGGGAATGGGGCTTTGCTGGTGGCTCAGATGGTAAAGAATCCACCTGCAATGCAGGAGAATCATTCTTATTTCTATGTGAAAATAAACATCTGAATCTTCATTCTTCAAGGCACAACTGTTACTGGTAAGACCAACATTGCTTTCATTTGCAGGTAAGTAGCTGCAACAGATGGAGAAGGCAATGGCAACCCACTCCAGTACTCTTGCCTGGAAAATCCCATGGACGGAGGAGCCTGTTAGGCTGCAGTCCATGGGGTCGCTGAGTCGGACACGACTGAGCGACTTCACTTTCACTTTTCACTTTCATGCATTGGAGAAGGAAATGGCAACTTGCTCCAGTGTTCTTGCCTGGAGAATCCCAGGGACGGTGGAGTCTGGTGGGCTGCCGTCTATGGGGTTGCACAGAGTCGGACACGACTGAAGTGACTTAGCAGCAGCAGCAGAAACAGCAGAAGCAGAAAACCTTTTGGGGCGCTGGCTCTGATCATTCAGAGTTTCTTCAGTGTAGTGGTTTCCCCAACCTTAGGGTCCCCAGGATGCTGTAGAGTTCTTATTAAAACACAGAGTGCTAGTTCTCACCCTGGAGTTTTTGACTTAGTAGATCTGCAGTGAGAACATTTGTTTCTAAATGCAAGTTTGGAGAATTTAAAATTAAAGATTAGACCTTGTGTGTATATGTGTGTGCACATGCACACATGTGAGCGTGGGCTGACCCTACCTGTTTCCCGTAAATGTGGGCTTACTTTCCAGCTTTCATCCTTACAGCCTAGACTTTTAAGTTCCCTAAGACTAGGGAAGATTTTGGGATCACAGAGTTGAGAGCACACCTGATCATCCCCCCTATATCTGGGGGGTGGGTGGTGGCATTTAATCCAAACCAGAAACTAGACACCCCGCCCCCCAACTGTCTTCTGATTATCTCAGAATACAAGACACTTCTGGTGGACAAGGTTTCTAGGCAAAGGAAAACAGATCACTTAAAACGGTAAAGTCAGACAAACTGGGACTGTACTTTAGTTTTCAAGGCTCTTTGCTGCAGAAATAAAGTAAAGGTAGCTAAGGGCCTATGAATAGGTTGGTCCATTTGCATGTTTGCCTTCATCAGGACAACTGTTCTCCCAGAACCTTCCTGAGGCCCCGGGCTTTCCTCATCCTGAACTCTCTTTGTAACCCTGGTGACCATTAGTTCATCCTGACAACTGGCGGCTACCTGCCTAGACCAATCTCACCATAACAACTAGCTGCTATGTGTCTCATCCAATGTTGCTTCTTGCTAAAATGGAAATCTTTATGTACTACACAGCTCCATTTTAGCTGATTATTTTATAAAGGGTAACATTAATAACCAGAGACTTTTTTCCTGTGTAATTACATGGTAACTCCAGATACCATGATTCTCAGATGGAGAGACCCTTTGTGTAGCCCAGTCATTTGGGCTACACAATTTGTCATTCAGACTAATCAAAGTTTTCTTCTTGTCATTTGTTTTTCTCTTCTAAAACTGGAATGACAAAATGATCACATTTCATTGAGCCTGCTTGAAGTTTAGCTCAGTTACTTAGGTTTTACAGTAAAGAATAATGTACATGTGTGTGCTCAGTCATATTCAACTCTTAGCCACACCGTGGAGTATAACCCATTGGGCTCCTCTGTCCATGGAGTTTCCCAGGCAAGAATACTGGAGTGGGTGCCATCTCCTACTCCAGGGGATCCTTCTCACCCAGGGATCAAACCCTAGTCTCTTGTGTCTCCTGCATTGGCAGGTGGATTCTTTACCACTGAGCCACCAAGGAAGTCCAGTGAAGGATAACTTTGTTATTAAGCCTTTCATAACAAAAGGGGAATAGTCTACCTTAAGTCATGAGAAGCTGGGTTATCTTGCAGCAGAGAGGCAACGCTTTCCTGAATGTGTATTACTGGAGTACACAAACCAGAAGAGTCCAGCAAATGTTTTGTTACTTCTTCACTGATTGAAGAAGAGAAGGAAAGGAAGCCCTTGGTGAAGATGTGAATTCATGAAAGTCCATCTTTGTTCTCAGCCTCTGCTTCAGGTTTTACTTTTATCTGATTGGATAGATGGGTGCATTCTTGCAACTTTTCTGTACTATTTAAATTATTACAAAATAAAAACCATTAAGTGCACTGTGACTTTGGTTATCAATGAATGAAGGACAGGTCCTGACCATAACACACACTCTTCACTTTTCTGATATTCTGCATTTCACTCTATTCTTCCAAAATTATAACTATGATTGTTCATGCTATTTATGGGGAGAAAAATAAAGTTTTTCTAGAATATGATTTCTGTTCATTAAAATGTATTGTCTATCAACTACTGTGAGTTTAAAGCTCTCCACTGCCATATTCATCAACCTCAACAGCTAATGTTATTGAGGACTATAATATGCCAATCACTTTGCAAGTTGCCTTACATGTGCTATTCCATGAAATCCTCATAAAATCTTTAGAGGTAATTTAAAATAAGGAAGTTGAGACAGGGAGGGGAACTAAATGGCCCAATGTCAGTGTGACAACAAAACCGGTGCTACCTTCCAAAGGTAGGACTTGTTTTTTGCTTCCCAGTAGAGGGAGAAAAGGGCTTCTCTGGCGGCTCAGTGGTAAAGAATCTGCCTGCAAAGCAGGACACGCATGTTCAATCCCTGTGTTGGGAAGCTTCCCTGGAGAAGGAAATGGCAACCCACTCCAGTATTCTTGCCTGGGAAATTCCATGGACAGAGGGGCCAGGTGGGCTACGGTCCATGGGGTTGCAAAGAATCAGACATGATTTGCAACTAAACAGCAGCAGCAACAGAGGAGGAAATCCGACACTTCAGAGAGAAGGACAGCTCCATAATAGACCTTGCCGGCTGTGAAATAGACTATTTTATAGAGTGATGGAAAAAGTAGGCAGAAAGGTGATGCTAATGACACTTAGACTCCTTCTTGGTATCTTAGCAGTTCCAGATGCTGAACAGGAAAATTTCTCTGTCCCTAATTACTTTTGACAGTCTTGAAAATGAAGTCAGGTCAAAGTTACCATCAGAATATTTAGTCAGAGTATTCAGGCTGCAGCTGAATTTATTTTAAAGGACAGAGAAGAACTTGATTTTAATATATACAACTCAGTCATTGCTAAAAATACAAAAAAAAAAAAAAGTGTTAGCAGAGGCAAAGCTGAAAACATAGATAATTGAAGGAACAATACTAATAATTATTATGGAGATGCAAGGTACATTCCTACAGAACCTAATAAATACCCAAGTCAGCGCTTAAATCATAGCTTCTAAATTTATCTGTCCTCTGTGATGCTAAAGCAATGTTCTAAACAACATGCCGAGAAATGATAGAACTGAATAATGAAAAGAATGAAACGGAACACTGTCCTTGCAACTTCAATGGCCCTTAAACCTGTTCTTCAAAAGAACACATCGCCTCTCATGAAGAAGCTCTTTAGATACACATTCCTCCCTTATCCTTTGCATTTGTCACATTTGTGTAATCCCCCCATGTTTCTTCCCATTGTTTCCCTGACAGCCTTGCCCCCATGCTCTTCTTTGCCTGTTTGGGTCCTGCTTTCCTCCATCGTCAGATCATCTTGTTCCTCCAACATCCCACGTGACACAAACATCCTCCCAATAGACAGTTGTCACACATGGTCTTGTGATCATTCTCAAATTATTATCTTCAATGTTTGTTTAAATCTTGAATTGTATTTCAACATTTAGTAGATCACAACTTTGTGCCTTTATCCCATTTGGAGACCAGGTTTGAGGTCAGCAGGATTTGAAGGAGAGTGGAGCCCTTGGCTCTGGTGTTAAAAGAAATCTCTATGGAGTTGTTGAACCAAAGTGGAGGCGGAGGAGGGAAGAGCAGCCTGAAGACGCTGGGGCAGAAGTGAGAGGTACAGTAAGCAATGAACAGGGTACAGGGCTCAAGAGAGAGGTCAGGGTGATCTAGATAAAGAAATGGGCCAAAAAAAAAAAAAAAAGGAGAAGATTGAGAGAGTAGTACTACAAGTTTGGAAACCGAAGGGCAGATAAAATTAGCTGCTGACTCTCAACGTTGAAGAAAATATTCTAAACAACCTGCCGAGAAACTACAGGCTGGAAAACTGAGGCTGCTGCTGCTGCTAAGTCACTTCAGTCGTGTCCGACTCTGTGCAACCCAATAGACAGCAGCCCACCAGGCTCCGCTGTCCCTGGGATTCTCCAGGCAAGAACACTGGAATGGGTTGCCATTTCCTTCTCCAATGTGTGAAAGTGAAAAGTGAAAGTGAAGTCGTTCAGTCGTATCTGACTAGTAGTGACCCCATGGACTGCAGCCTACCAGACTCCTCCGTCCATGAGATTTTCTAGGCAAGAGTACTGGAGTGGCTTGCCATTGCCTTCTCCGGGAAAAGTGAGACAGAAGGATGTAAAAGAAAAAACACAGACTTAGGAATCAAAGGACTGTTATTTGGACTCTGATTCTGCTACTTCCTCTTGTCAGATCAGGCCAGTTCCTTCAGCCCTTCAAGGTTTCCTCAGCTGCAAAAAGGAGATAAAAAGATTTATCTCTAAGGACTGCTAGGAGGATAAAATGAGATAACGTTTCTGTAGAGCGATGTCTACACCCTGCAGCTATTAGAACAGCCCCTTTCTTTCTGCTACAGCAGAAATATGAGAAGAATCATAGGATTGGACATGAGCTCAGTGAGAAAACGTAGGCGGTATTCTGAGGTCTGAGGGCTAACCTAACATACGTGTGGTAAATGTTTGCGTTCCAACTCCAGAATGAGGAAAGAAAGAAAATGATGAGGAAAAACAAGTGCTAATCTCGTGTCTCCAGCAGTCTGCTGGACTCTAGGGGGTCAAGGGTAGTGAGTAAGACACAGTCTTTGTGACCCTAATCCTGAAAAATCGGGAATATCTTGTAGCACATTAAATACTCTAAGTCTGAAAATTTAAAATGGCATTATTTAAAGACAGAAAATAAGATGAAGTAAATAATTACATGCTAGGCAGTTTAACCCCACTTGTGGAAATATACTAGAGGCAGTTTTATGAAAGGAACAACTTGGCAATCATAAGGTAATTTGATTAGGAAGAGGCAATATGCTTCTAATGGGAACGAGGTTCTAACAGCTTGCTGGTTGGCTTTTTTTGAAGTCATTTACTCCCATGGTGTCTGACTTTAGACCCACATCCCTCCCAATACCTGCAGAGAATCCAGGCCAGTAATTCATATGGTAGCTAATAGCATAGTGTTTTTAAAGCCATAGAACAAAGAATAAAAACAAATGAACCCAATTTTTAGAAATGTAAATGTGGAAGGTGAAAGAGTGAAGAATATATAGTTAAAAATCTGAGAAAATCCCAGATAAAATGTGAATTTTAAAATTTCTACAGTGTGCATTTAAAGCATGGACGAATCTTCTCATCCTTTCAAAAATACTGTATGGAAACCAAAAGATTCATTGTGAGGAAATTTGAGTTGGTGAGTACATTAATCAATGAATGCATTAACCAACTAATGAAGATGGTTAGTGGGGACATCAGGATAAATCTACTTCAATGCCTTAGGTAACTCATGGTACAATCCCCACCCTTAATTTTCTTTCCACCCCAATCAAGAGGTCCACCTTAAAGTTAAATGCTCAAAGGTGGCCGATCGTGACTTCTGTCCAGCAGAGAGGATGTCAGCTTTCTTTGAGAGCTCTCTCTGAAGGCTGAAGCAGAATGTGGTGGGAGACAACTGGCTCAGCTTTGTGTCAGATTTGTGGGTCTGCCCTGCCTCCAGTCTCTGTGTATGTAGTTGGCTCAAGCCCTCTGGAGTTGCACACATTGTCCTCTGGATGTGCGGATTCCATTCCACCCCAAGGCAGCAAGTTCATATTAACATTTTGCTTCATTTCCAATGGTGAATTCTTGCCTTACTCCAGCACTGACCCGCTGTGTGTTCCTGAGCTGATTGTATCATTTATCTTTGTCTCGTGGAGGCGATCACAGCTGTCAAGCTGTAAGGTGCCATCTTTCAACCAGAATATGAAAGCATCGTTGCCTTTATCCCTTCAGAGGGCTTCCTAAAATACCAACAGCATTGGAATGATAACATCATCTCACCTATCTTACCAGGTCATCTGGGCATTGAAATAAGCTAAATCATGTCAAAAGTTGTTGAAAAAAACTGAAATGACTATATGACATTAAAATAAGATTTTTTTAAATTCTACCATTTTCTAGGAGATCAGTTTTTGCAAATTTCCTTGAGGAGATATTTAAGTGCTATTATTGCAAATAATCTCTAAACATTTGACTCTGTCACAAAAGACAACTTGATGAGTGAAACATTTTTATTTATTCATTTCTCGCTAAAAACTAAATCAGATCAGATCAGTCACTCAGTCGTGTCCAACTCTTTGCGACCCCATGAATCACAGCACACCAGGCCTCCCTGTCCATCACCAACTTCCAGAGTTCACTGAGACTCATATCCATCGAGTCAGTGATGCCATCCAGCCATCTCATCCTCTGTCATCCCCTTCTCCTCTTGCCCCCAATCCCTCCCAGCATCAGAGTCTTCTCCAATGAGTCAACTCTTTGCATGAGGTGGCCAAAGTACTGGAGTTTCAGCTTTAGCATCATTCCTTCCAAAGAACACCCAGGACTGACTTCCTTCAGAATGGACTGGTTGGATCTCCTTGCAGTCCAAGGGACTCTCAAGGGTCTTCTCCAACACCACAGTTTAAAAGCATCAGTTCTTCGGCACTCAGCCTTCTTCACAGTACAGCTCTCACATCCATACATGACCACTGGAAAAACCATAGCCTTGACTAGACGAAACTTTGTTGGCAAAGTAATGTCTCTGCTTTTGAATATGCTATCTCAGTTGGTCATAACTCTCCTTCCAAGGAGTAAGCGTCTTTTAATCTCATGGCTGCAGTCACCATCTGCAGTGATTTTGGAGCCCAGAAAAATAAAATCTGACACTGTTTCCACTGTTTCCCCATCTATTTCCCATGAAGTGATGGGACCAGATGCCATGATCTTCGTTTTCTGAATGTTGAGCTTTAAGCCAACTTTTTCACTCTCCACTTTCACTTTCATCAAGAGGCTTTTGAGTTCCTCTTCACTTTCTGTCCAAGGTCAGGGGCGGCGACAAGAGGAGTTACCCCACACCTGAGGCCAGGGGTGGGGCCGGGAGGACCAACCCCACGTCCAAGGAGCCGTGGCTGCGTGGGCACAGGAGGGCCTAGAGGAGCTATCCCATGTTGAAGGTCAGGAAGGGTGGCGGTGAGGATAGACCCCTCGTCCAAGGTAAGGAGCAATGGCTGCGCTTTGCTGGGGCAGCTGTGAAGAGATACCCCACGCCCAAGGTAAGAGAAACCCAAGTAAGACGGTAGGTGTTGCAAGAGGGCATCTGAGGGCAAACACACTGAAACCATACTCACAGAAAACTAGTCAATCTAATCACACTAGGACCATAGCCTTGTCTAACTCAATGAAACTAAGCCATGCCCGTGGGGCAACCCAAGATGGGCAGGTCATGGTGGAGAGATCTGACAGGATGTGGTCCACTAGAGATCAGATCAGATCAGATCAGTCGCTCAGTCGTGTCCGACTCTTTGTGACCCCATGAACCGCAGCACGCCAGGCCTCCCTGTCCATCACCAGCTCCCGGAGGTCACCCAGACTCATACCCATCGAGTCAGTGATGCCATCCAGCCATCTCATCCTCTGTCGTCCCCTTCTCCTCCTGCCCCCAATCCCTCCCAGCATCAGAGTCTTCTCCAATGAGTCAACTCTTCGCATGAGGTGGCCAAAATACTGGAGTTTCAGCTTTAGCATCATTCCTTCTAAAGAAATTCCAGGATTGATCTCCTTCAGAATGGACTGGTTGGATATTCTTGCAGTCCAAGGGACTCTCAAGAGCCTTCTCCAACACCACAGTTCAAAAGCATCAATTCTTTGGCACTCAGCCTTCTTCACAGTCCAGCTCTCACATCCATACATGACCACAGGAAAGACCATAGCCTTGACTAGGCGAACCTTTGTTGGTAAAGTGATGTCTCTGCTTTTGAATATGCTATCTAGGTTGGTCATAACCTTCCTTCCAAGGAGTAAGCGTCTTTTAATTTCATGGCTGCAGTCACCATCTGCAGTGATTTTGGAGCCCAGAAAAACGAAGTCTGACACTGTTTCCACTGTTTCCCCATCTATTTCCCATGTAGTGATGGGACCAGATGCCATGATCTTCGTTTTCTGAATGTTGAGCTTTAAGCCAACCTTTTCACTCTCCACTTTCACCTTCATCAAGAGGCTTTCTAGCCCCTCTTCACTTTCTGCCATAAGAGTCGTGTCATCTGCATATCTGAGGTTATTGATATTTCTCCCGGCAATCTTGATTCCAACTTGTGTTTCTTCCAGTCCAGCATTTCTCATGATGTACTCTGCATATAAGTTAAATAAACATGGTGACAATATGCAGCCTTGACGTACTCCTTTTCCTATTTGGAACCAGTCTGTTGATCCATGACCAGTTCTAACTGTTGCTTCCTGACCTGCATACAGATTTCTTAAGAGGCAGATCAGGTGATCTGGTATTCCCATCTCTTTCAGAATTTTCCACAGTTTATTGTGATCTACACAGTCAAAGGCTTTGGCATAGTCAATAAAGCAGAAATAGATGTTTTTCTGGAACTCTCTTGCTTTTTCCATGATCCAGCGGATGTTGGCAATTTGATCTCTGGTTCCTCTGCCTTTTCTAAAACCAGCTTGAACATCAGGAAGTTCACGGTTCACATATTGCTGAAGCCTGGCTTGGAGAATTTTGAGCATTACTTTACTAGCGTGTGAGATGAGTGCAATTGTTCGGTAGTTTGAGCATTCTTTGGCATTGCCTTTCTTTGGGATTGGGATGAAAACTGACCCTTTCCAATCTTGTGGCCACTGCTGAGTTTTCCAAATTTGCTGGCATGTTGAGTGCAGCACTTTCACAGCATCATCTTTCAGGACTTGGAATAGCTCCACTGGAATTCCATCACCTCCACTAGCTTTGTTCGTAGTGATGCTTTCTAAGGCCCATTTGACTTCACATTCCAAGATGTCTGGCTCTAGGTCAGTAATCACATCATCATGATTATCTGCGTCGTGAAGCTCTTTTTTTGTACAGTTCTTCTGTGTATTCTTGCCACCTCTTCTTAATATCTTCTGCTTCTGTTAGGTCCACACCATCTCTGTCCTTTATCGTGCCCATCTTTGCATGGAATGTTCCTTTGGTATCTCTGATTTTCTTGAAGAGATCCCTGCTGCTGCTGCTAAGTCGCTTCAGTCGTGTCTGACTCTTGTGCGATCCCATAGACAGCAGCCCACCCGGCTCCTCTGTCCCTGGGATTCTCCAGGCAAGAATACTGGAGTGGGTTGCCATTTCCTTCTCCAATGCATGAAAGTGAAAAGTGAAAGTGAAGTCGCTCAGTCGTATCCGACTCTCAGCGATCCCATGGACTGGAGCCTACTAGGCTCCTCCGTCCATGGGATTTTCCAGGCAAGAATACTGGGGTGGGGTGCCATTGCCTTCCCCGGAAGAGATCCCTAGTCTTTCCCATTCTGTTGTTTTCCTCTATTTCTTTGCATTGATCACTGAAGAAGGCTTTCTTATCTCTTCTTGCTATTCTTTGGAACTCTGCATTTAGATGTTTATATCTTTCCTTTTCTCCTTTGCTTTTCGCTTCTCTTCTTTTCACAGCTATTTGTAAGGCCTCCCCAGACAGCCATTTTGCTTTTTTGCATTTCTTTTCCATGGGGATGGTCTTGATCCCTGTCTCCTGTACAATGTCACGAACCTCATTCCATAGTTCATCAGGCACTCTATCTATCAGATCTAGGCCCTTAAATCTATTTCTCACTTCCACTGTATAATCATAAGGGATTTGATTTAGGTCATACCTGAATGGTCTAGTAGTTTTCCCTACTTTCTTCAATTTCAGTCTGAATTTGGCAATAAGGAGTTCATGGTCTGAGCCACAGTCAGCTCCTGGTCTTGTTTTTGCTGATTGTATAGAGCTTCTCCATCTTTGGCTGCAAAGAATGTAATCGATCTGATTTCGGTGTTGACCATCTGGTGATGTCCATGTATAGAGTCTTCTCTTGTGTTGTTGGAAGAGGGTATTTGCTATGACCAGTGCATTTTCTTGGCAAAACTCTGTTAGTCTTTGCCCTGCTTCATTCCGTGTTCCAAGGCCAAATTTGCCTGTTACTGCAGGTGTTTCTTGACTTCCTACTTTTGCATTCCAGTCCCCTATAATGAAAAGGACATCTTTTTTGGGTGTTAGTTCTAAAAGGTCTTGTAGGTCTTCATAGAATCTTTCAACTTCAGCTTCTTTGGCGTTACTGGTTGGGGCATAGATTTGGATTACTGTGACATTGAATGGTTTGCCTTGGAAACGAACAGAGATCATTCTGTCATTTTTAAGATTGCATCCAAGTACTGCATTTCGGACTCTTTTGTTGACCATGATGGCCACTCCATTTCTTCTGAGGGATTCCTGTCCACAGTAGTAGATATAATGGTCATTTGAGTTAAATTCACCCATTCCAGTCCATTTTAGTTCGCTAATTCCTAGAATGTCAACATTCACTCTTGCCATCTCTTGTTTGACCACTTCCAATTTGCCTTGATTCATGGACCTGACATTCCAGGTTCCTATGCAGTATTGCTCTTTACAGCATCGGACTTTGCTTCTATCACCAGACGCATCCACAGCTGGGTATTCTTTTTGTTTTGGCTCCATCCCTTCATTCTTTCTGGAGTTATTTCTCCACTGATCTCCAGTAGCATATTGGGCCCCTACTGACCTGGGGAGTTTCTTTTTCAGTATCCTATCATTTTGTCTTTTCATACTGTTCATGGGGTTCTCAAGGCAAGAATACTGAAGTGGTTTGCCATTCCCTTCTCCAGCGGACCACACCCTGTCATCTCTCTCCACCATGACCCACCCATCCCAGGTTGCCCCTCAGGCATGGCTTAATTTCATTGAGTTAGACAAGGGTGTGGTCCTTGTGTGATTAGATTGACTAGTTTTCTGTGAGAACGGTTTTAGTGTATTTGCCTTCTGATGCCCTCTTTCAAGACCTACTCTCTTACTTGGGTTTCTCTTACCTTGGGCGTGGGGTATCTCATCCCGGCTGCTCCCAGCTGCTCCCGGCCAGCGAAGCATAGCCATCGCACCTTACCTTGGACGAGGGTCTCTCCTCACCGCCGCCCTTCTTGACCTCGGTCGTGGGGTAGCTCTTCTCGGCCGCGCTTAGTGCGCTGGCCCTCACCACCGTCCTTCCTCGGTCATGGGGTAGCTCCTCTCGCCCACGCTCTTGGCAAACCACTTCAGTATTCTTGCCTTGAGAACCCCATGAACAGTATGAAAAACTAAATACTGAGATGAAAATCAATGATATGGAGACTTTTGACTCTTGACTCCTTCATGACCGGTGCTTTGTTTTATTTATCTCTGACTCACTAGGATCTGGTAAAGTACTGCTTCCCATAGTAAAAGCTTCCTAGATAATCTCTGAATTAAGAGAAAGCCTCCAGACCACACAGCTCATCTAAATAGTACAGGTCTCCACGTTTTCTTGTTTCCCTATGAATAAAGAGATTATACAATTAATTCTCTTCACCTAAATATTTGTGAAATGCCAAACATCTTTTTGAAGAATTTAGTGAATTATCTCCTAATGCCTTTCTATTTCTTATGATGATAAACATTTCCTAGATCCCACGTCCCACACATAAAAGCCTTTTCTTTCTCTTCTGATTGTTGGAGCTTTGCTGGACTTCCTGACATGGCAATGGGCAGGATGAGGGCTCTAGTGCCAGTTTCAAGTACATGACTGATGCAATGTCTGGGTGGCACACCTTTTTGTGTTAGTGAAAATGAAAGGAAAAAGGAAAAGGGGGGCTTGGAAATTAATTTGATGGAAAAAGTTCCTTATACGGTTGATGAAATGAGTCAGAAACCATGAGGTGCTTCACCATTGCCAAGAATAATCTTCAGCTTGGTCAGAAGTCAGATTACTCACCTTAACACTGGAGGGACAAGTGGTTGCCTGGAGGTGGGGTGTCGAGAGAGATTGCAATGGGACGAAGGAAACAACAATGACATTTGCTGCTTTGGTCATGCTGGTTGTTTCATGGGTATCTATGTCTATCAAAACTCATCCAGCAGTGTGCAGTTGATTATGTTCATAGACGAATTGTACTTGAGTAAAGATGTCAGAAAAAAGGGAGGGGGCAAGACAAAGAATGAAGCAAGCATTAGCAAGCAAGGGAAAAGGAGAACCTTGGCTTTAATCCTGTGCTGTACTGGGCTTAGTTGCTCAGTCAGGTCCAACTCTTTTTGACTCCATGGACTGTAGCCCTTCAGGCTCCTCTGTCCTTGGGGATTCTACAGGCAAGAATACTGGGGTGGGTGCCATGCCCTCCTCCAGGGGACCTTCCCAACCCAGGTGGGGCTCTAAAAATCATCAAATGCCATGCTTTCCTAAGGTGGGTTTTATTCAACGATAGTCTTCCAAGATAAGCAGAGAGTGTGCTCCAAGGTCAAATAAATGTGGGAAAAGGAGGCATGTTTTCCATCAGAATATGTTAGCATAACAAATAGGCTTTAAGGAGTCCTGTAAAAAATTCTCATTTAATTTATTTCATCTGGCATTCCCCTAATGTATTTCAAGCAACCTCTATGCAAAATGCCCTTGTCTAACTCAACCCTTTCATGTAGACATAAGAAAAGCCATGTGGGTAATTAGGAGACAGTGTTAGTTCAGAGAACAGGCTCTGACAGACAGATGTTGGAGTTTTTTGTACTACTTACTTAGCAGAAGGAAAAGGAAATGGCAACCCCTTCCAGTATTCTTGCCTGGAGAATCCCACGGACAGAGGAGCATGATGGGCTCCAGTCCATGGGGTTGCAGAGACAGGACTGAAGTGACTTAGCATGCATGTACACACTTGGCAGTGGTATCATGGACAAATCATAGAAACCCTCCAAACCTCAATTTTTCTCTCTGTAAAATGGGGTAAATAATAGAAGCTAAATAATTGGGTCACTCTGAGGACTAAAGAAATAATTCATGAAAATGCTTACGGCAGCACACAGCATACTCTGTTCACATTTCTGATGCCCCAGCACATCACTTCAAATTGCTGAGCCATCAGCAAGAAAACAACCTCTGAACTGGCCAGGCTCTCTGTGGACATTCACTGCCCACACTTAGTATTCCAGTCAACCTCCTTCCTCTTTGTCATTCATAGCATCTTACAAGTAGTGCAGGGAAAAAAAGCAAAAGATGTAGAAAGACTGACTCCACGAAAGAGAAATTCATCCTCCTGTGGTTAAATTTGCTGCTTTACTCGTCAATCAAAATTTTTGGTGACTTTTTTGTCATTCCTCTAAATGAAGATGCAATTAACCTTCAGGAGGTGGGGGCTTAGAGTGGGAAGAAGCATAGAAGTAGCAAACTCAAAGAATCTCTGAAAAAACAAAAACTAGAAACCAGCACTCCACTTGTTTTACCTGTGATGGGCTTGAACCAAACAACCAGACACTTAATTAAGATTACTGAGAAATGTTGCTGATGGTTAATATTCAGATGCTCTTTTATTTAATTATCCTGCTCTATCCACAAGTCCTCATCCCCAAATTGATGACATGAGTGATCTGCCCTCCATCAGAGGTGGAGCCCACCGCACAGCACAGGCAGCCTTTCAGAACACACGCTGGGAAAGGATGGGGTTGCCATAGCAACGTCATCCAGCACTCCCCTCAGCACCCTCCTTGCCAGGCTCTCCTCTTCCCTGGCAGATTTCTTTATTTTTTCACTTCATGATTTACATGGACACACAGTGCAGAGGGGCAATGAATGGCACACCATGCTAAGCGCTAGATCTCTGTCTTGCTAAAGCACCCAGGATCAACAGAGTAATTATGTCCAGTTATTCCCAAAATGGGATGTACATGAGAATCATCCATAACTTAAAGCCTGGGTGTCTGGGCCTGACTCCAGACCTATGAACTCACTCTTCCTAGTAATTCAGTCTAAGAACCCAGACTTATTTAATAAGCTCCATGAATTGCAGGGAAACACTGCTGCTGCTGCTAAGTCACCTCAGTCGTGTCCGACTCTGTGCGACCCCATAGACGGCAGCCCACCAGGCTCCCCCATCCCTGGGATTCTCCAGGCAAGAACACTGGAGTGGGTTGCCATTTCTTTCTCCAATGCATGAAAGTGAAAAGTGAAAGTGAAGTTGCTCAGTCGTGTCTGACTCAGCGACCCCATGGACCGCAGCCTACCAGGCTCCTCCATCCATGGGATTTTCCAGGCAAGAGTACTGGAGTGGGGTGCCATTGCCTTCTCTGGCAGGGAAACACTAATTCACTCCAAATCTTTTATTTTGTACATTTAAAAAGTGTGATCCTAAAGCCCTGGGAGGTGAATGAACCAAATCTCCTGACCTTTGGCAACTTATTTGTACCTGATGCTCAAACCAAACCAAATTTGATGTCCCTGGGTTCTAGGAGAATTATCTGCATGAACCTGATAAGTGCCTGGTTTTCTGGTGACATCCTTTTCCCAAACTCCCTGCCTCTAATTTGATTGATTAGCTTCTTGGCTCATCTCTAAGTGTGGCTGATTATAATGATGCTCTGGAAAACCTAGAAGCTTCTAGCTCCCATGTGTTGGTATTGGCTTCTATACAGATTTTCCATCAAGTAAGTAAATCTACAAACTTTATTTTTGGACTAGATAATGGCTAAAAGTCCCCTCCTCCACTTGTGACTATTTTACAACCCTTTGAAATTGGATTGAAAAGTAACACACAGTCAATTAATTCTGATTATTTGTAAATTAAGATTAAATTTATTTTCAAATCTTCAGAATAAACGGTAACTTTTCTTTGATCCCTGAGAGTTTATGAAAGATACACTAAACATGGGACATACTTATAGGAACAAATTAGCAACATACTATTTTCTATTTATTTCCAATCTACCAGCTCTTGGAAGCTGATCAAATGTGAGTGAATTTCCACCAAGCCAGACCCTGGGTGACTAGCAGCTCTAAGAATCAGACTGAAGATAGTTAGACTGTGAAATTCTCAGTATGAATGATGCCTTTGGATAATAATGCCCTATCTCTACTTAATCCAGACTCATTTGGGAGGGTGGAGATGCAAAGAACAGCCCTGTGAAGCAGATTCCACTGTTGGCCTGACTCCTTTCAGCTAAAGCAGAGCTTCTCAGCCTTGCCACTGTGGACATTCTGACCTGGATAATTCTTTGGTGCAGGGGTTGGGATTTTAGCATCATCTTTGACAACTACCGGGCTTCCCTTGTGGTTCAGCTGGTAAAGAATCCGTTTGCAATGCAGGGAACCTGGGTTCAATCCCTGGGTTGGAATCCCAGGGATTTGCCCAGAAGGCAAAGTCTATCCACTCTAGAATTCTGGCCTGGAGAATTCCAAGGACTGTATAGTCCATGGGGTTGCAAAGAGTTGGACACAACTGAGTGACTTTCACTTGACATCTCACCAGCTACCGGTAGCCTTCCTCTGTTATGAAAATCTAAAACGTCTTTGAAAGTGAAAGTGGTAGTCACTCAGTCGAGTCCTACTCCTTGGGACTCCATGGATTGTAGTCCGCCAGGCTCTTCTGTCCATGGGATTCTCCAGGCAAGAATACTGGAGTGGGTAGCCATTCCCTTCTCCAGGGGAGCCTCTCAACCCAGGGCTGGACCTGGATCTCCGTCACTGCAGGCAGATTCTTTACCATCTGAGCCACCTTGCCAAATGTCCTTTGGGGGACAAAAATTGCCCTTAATTGGTAACCACAGTTCTAAGTGTTTCCTGGCCTGGAATATCCCATCTGTGGTTCTTTCCCACAGTTACTCTTAGAATAACATATTCCTCCATAGTTTTAGTCAAACTGCCTACTTGGTTCTTTCCTTTTTAACATCTTTATTGAGACATAATTCACATACCACAAAATTCATCCTTTACAGTGTACATTTCGATGGTTTTAGTTTATCCACAGAGTTGGGAAGCCATCACCTCAATCTAAGTTTAGAACATTTTCATCACCTCAAAAAGAAACTATCCATCAGTATCACTCCCATCCTCTCCCTCCAGTCCTAAGCATCCACTAGTATCCACTTACTCTAAATGCTGCTACTGCTAAGTCACTTCAGTTGTGTCCGACTCTGTGTGACCTCATAGATGGCAGCCACCAGGCTCCCCCGTCCCTGGGATTCTCCAGGCAAGAACACTGGAGTAGGTTGCCATTTCCTACTCCAATGCATGAAAGTGAAAAGTGAAAGTGAAGTCGCTCAGTTGCCTATTCTGCACTTTTCACACTGTTGTTCCCGTGAAACTCTCTGTGTCAGGTCCAACTCTCTATGACCCCATGGACTGCAGCACACCAGGCATCCCTGTCCCTCACGATCTCCCAGAGTTTGCCCAAGTTCATGTCCATTGAATTGGTGATGCCATCCAACGTTCTCATCCTTATTGCCCTCTTCTCCTTCTGTCCTCAGTCTTTCCCAATATCAGGGTCTTTCCAATGAGTCAGTTGTTTGCATCACATGGCCAGAGTATTGGAGCTTCCGCTTCAGCATCGGTTCTTCCACTTCTTAGGCTCTAAAATCACTGCAGATAGTGACTTTTCACTCATACAACATGTGGTCTTTTGTGATTGCCTTCATAGTGCTCTAAAGCCTCATTTATGTTGTAGTATGTCAGTAATTCATTCCTTTTTATTATTGAATAATACTTCATAGCTTGGACATACCATATTTTGTTTCTCCAGTCTTTAGTTCATGGACATTTGGATTATTTTCATTGTTTGTCTAATGTGAATAATACTATGCTGAGCATACATGTACAATCTTTTCACATGGTTGTATATTTTTATTTCTCTTGGCAATATGCCTCAAAGTGGAACTGCTGATCATATGGTAAGTCTATGTTTAACTTTTTGAAGGACTGCCAAGCTGTTTTCCAGTGACTGCACCATGTATATTCTCACCAGCAGTGTGTGAGAATTCCAACTGTTCCACAAGTCGACTTCATTCTTGTGATTTGTCTGCATCACCAGGGGCTGTGTTCAGGTGCTTATTCAGTTTCATGGTATTACATATGATGCTGGGCCCAGTGCATGCCCTTTGGTGATAAAAATAAATATGAAAAAATAAGAAGCATTCTCTTGTCTGCAGTTGGTGGGGTTTTGTCATCTCCACCCATGCCAGTTATTGTCAGAAAAAAGGGCTAGAAAGCAATCATTTTAAACCAAAACCATTGGTTTAGAAAATGCTCCCCATTTTCCTTTAAGCTCCACATATTTGACCTCATTCAAACGTATAGCGTGCCATCAGCTAATTCTGGAGAAAGTGGACCCTCCAAAATTGGTTCTTCTGTTCATGCATTTGCTGAGTTTTATTTTACTTTTTATATGTCTACAGTGACTGTTGGTTAAACCAGACATTTGGGGAGCCTGGGATTTATGAGGGCCATGAAACTGCATTGGGGTGGAGTCGGGGTGGGGGCGGGACTTGGATGTAGCTTTACTATGCTCTTCCTAAGAATATGACAGATCTGTGGACTGTTTAGTTTTGCATGTTTAGCCTCATGTGGTTCTTAGGGTCCATTCTCATGTTCACAGCACAGCTCTGAGTAAGGAAATGGCACCAGGATTGTCATTCACTTAACCATGGAGGCCCTGGGATGCTCCTTGAAGGCTGCAAAATGCTGGGTATCAGGCACGTGTTCCTGTCTTTGACAGCACCACACATTTGCCCACACAACCCATCTAATCTTGAGTTATGATAACGAGCATGTCTAGCTCCAAGGCACCACAATCAACCCAGAGTCAGACCCTCTCCCTCCCTCCAGACAAGGGGCAGCAGTAACTTCCCACATTCAGTGATGTTCAGAACAGCAAGCTCTTTAGAAAAGGCTTCCTTGACTAAATGCAATGCACTGAAAATCCTCACCACCACCAAATTTGAGGAATCATGGCTCAATTCACTGAGGAAAACTCAAGTATTATATAATTACTTTTAAGCCTCAGTTTGCTGTTCAGTAAGATATGATTTAATTATCTGTAGGCTAGTGTTTTAGGTTTTGTTTTGTTTCTAAGGTTTGTATCATCTAGACTGTATTTGGAATAAGGACAAGTAGAAATTCATATTTGCATTTTTGCAAACAGCTATCCATCTGATCCAGAGAAATCTATTATATAGCCTTCCTTTTTTCCACTTATGTCTTTAGCACCAGTTTTAAATACAAGCAATTCCCACATGCATTTGAGTCAATTTTTGAACTCTCTGTCTTATTTTCTTAAATTGGCTATTTTCATCTATATTAAGCTGTTTTTAGATGGCTTAGTTCTATATAATGGCTTAATAGCCCATACGGTTGGTCTCCACATATTAACCTTCGTTTTCAGAATTTCCTTGGATATTCCCACATGTTTATTTCTCCAGCTTACCCTTTGTGTTATGACAGGAACTTCCAGAAATAGTGCCAGTGATATTCCTATTGGGATGACACTGAAGTATCAACAATTGCTGGTAGACTGTTTACCTTCTCTTTGTTGGTTCTTTTTTTGTGTCTCTCCGTGAACCTGCATTATCTCTTAAGAATCTCAGGATTCTCCAAAGCTTTCTGTGAAAGTTTTTGAAGATAAAAAAAAGCTGAAACAATAGTAAAATGATAATCCATATACTCATCCCTTAGATCCAAAAGTTGTTGACATTTGCCATATCTTATTTCTATCTAGGGACTCTTATTTGTTTTATTCCTATTTTTTGCTGGGCCATTTGCAAACAAATTCTGGGCAATGTGATCAGTTCAGTTCAATCACTCAGTCATGTCCGACTCTTTGCGACTCCATGAATCGCAGCACGCCAGGCCTTCCTGTCCATCACCAACTCCCAGAGTTCACTCAAACTCACGTCCATCCAGTCGGTGATGCCATCCAGCCATCTCATCCTGTTTTCCCCTTCTCACCCTGCCCCAATCCCTCCCAGCATCAGGGTCTTTTCCAATGAGTCAACTCTTCCCATGAGGTGGCCAAAGTATTGGAATTTCAGCTTTAGCATCAGTTTTTCCAGTGAACACCCAGGACTGATCTCCTTTAGGATGGACTCGTTGGACCTCCTTGCAGTCCAAGGGACTCTCAAGAGTCTTCTCCAACACCACAGTTCAAAAGCGCTTCGAAAGCATCAATTCTTCAGCGTTCAGCTTTCTTCACAGTCCAACTCTCACATCCATACATGACCACTGGGAAAACTATAGCCTTGACTAGATGGACCTTTGTTGCCAAAGTAATATCTCTGTTTTTTAATATGCTATCTAGGTTGGTCATAACCTTCCTTCCAAGGAGTAAGCGTCTTTTAATTTCATGGCTGCAGTCACCATCTGTAGTGATTTTGGACCCAAAAAATAAACTCTGACACTGTTTCCACTGTTTCCCCATCTATTTGCCATGAAGTGATGGGACCAGATGCCATGATCTTTGTTTTCTGAATGTTGAGCTTTAAGCCAACTTTTTCACTCTCCTCTTTCACTTTCATCAAGAGGCTTTTTAGTTCCTCTTCACTTTCTGCCATAAGGGTGGTATCATCTGCATATCTGAGGTTATTGATATCTCTCCCGGCAATCTTGATTCCAGCTTGTGCTTATCCAACCTGGCATTTCTCATGATGTACTCTGCATATAAATTAAACAAGCAGGGTGACAATATACAGCCTTGATGTACTCATTTCCCTACTTGGAACCAGTCTGTTGTTTCATGTCCAGTTCTGACTGTTGCCTCTTGACCTGCATACAGATTTCTCAAGAGGCAGGTCAGGTGGTCTTGTATTCCCATCTCTTTAAGAATTTTCCAGAGTTTGTTGTGGTCCACACAGTCAAAGGCTTTGGCTTAGTCAATAAAACAGAAATAGATTTTTTTGTCTCTAAGGGTTTGCCTAGTCTGAACATTTCATATAAATAAAATCATACACTATGTAGCCTTTTGAGTCTGACTTTGTTCAGTTATGCTGTTTTCAAGGTTCATCCATGTTATAGTATAAATCTGTCCTTCATTTATCTTTTTATTACTGAAAAATATTCCACTCTATGGATATACCTCACATTTTATTTACCTAGTCATCAAGTGATAAATATTTGGGTTTGTTTTAAAACTAGGATTAAATTAATGTCCACTTGCTTTATTCTGTTGTTATGTCTCTTTGATATACAACAGTCCTCTCCCTTTTTTTGTCTGATATTAAGCTTTTTTACGAGGTCATTTGAATAATCCACATTCTGGGCTTATGTGTTTATCTCCTTAAGGAGTTGTTTAATTTTGTCAAAAATCTCAACATGGCAAAATTAAAACCACCAGATCAATAAGATAAAATTTAGTAAGAGTTTGTTGTGCATTTCAAAATAGTTTGTGAATTGAGAGCTCTCAAACCAACAGTAAAATGAGACTCAGAGGTATATGGTTATAAGACAACTTAATATAGTGAAAATGCAGAGGGTGTTTATTCTTTAAAATGATTAGCTGCAGCTTTAGAGTTTTCCAAGTTACACAGGATTGGTTAAAAGTGGCTACAGCATGCCAGTTTTTGAGAAGGGCTTAAGCTTCCTTTACAATTTTCAGAGGCATTTACAAGAGGCAGCCCAAGAGAAGTCTGACTCACTTTGCAAAATACGCTGTTTCATTTATACGTCTTAAATGGTTTTGTTTGCTTAAGAGATTTAAAGTTTGGTCTCTAGCTTGTATTTTACTTGAACAACATGCTCTTTGATATTTCTATATTTCCTGTGAATCTAGAGTGAAGTCAAAGGCTTGACTAGGCTTAGTGAGAGCGCATTCCAAGAGATGCTGTCCTCTTCAGACTGAATCATCGGGTGTTGCAATGCTAATGATACTGTTCCATCAGTTGATCCAGTTGATCTTGCCACTGCGAAGGTTGGTGACTCCCTTGGATGTTAGTAAGTGCTTGGTGGAGGGATATTTTAACACCATGAAGACACCTTGCTCCCAAACAACTTTTCACTATCTTTTCCACATTTTTACGTAAAGAACTTTATCCATTCAGTTCTGTAAGAGTTCCACATGGGATATAAAATTTTATGTATCTTATTAAGTTTATTTCCAGTATTTAAAAATTATCTGGGCTTCTTTTTCTTTTTAAAATGAAACATTTACTACAATATATTTTCAAGTTGGTAGTAGCAAACTCTTCCCCAATAGAACTTCTCATTTTTCTCTAAATAATAAAAGCTTCCCTGATAGCAAAGAGTGTGATAATCCCAGGGTTACCTGCCTCTGGACTTGGGGTGAGAGAGAAATACATCCCTATGTTCAAGCCACAGTTGTATTTGGTTTGTTGTCATAAAGACTCTATTATAGGTAGCTAGAAAAGCTATTAATTTTTGCATTTTAATTTTGTAACTAGCAATCACTTTGAATTATTCTATTGTTCATAATTTTGTTTCTTTTTATTTTATTTTTTATTTTTGTTTTTATTTATTTATTTTATTATAGACAATAAAAAGGTCTACAAATAATGATACATTTTCTGCTTTCTCTTTAACATGTAAACCCAATGCCTTCTGGGACATTGGAAGCCCTCTTCTCCAAATCAACAAATATTAGCTGACAAGATCCTGGCTTTCATGATATACATTTCAAAATCATTTTGAGTAATAAACAAGTGTGTTGTAAGGCAATTTGTTTGGTTTTCATAGAAATAGATGTTAAATATTCTTAAATTTCCCCCTAAATTTCTTAACTGTTATTATTATAATCTACCATTTAGTATAGGCATTTATTTATAGTATAATAGGGATATAATACATAATATAGTTGACTCTATTATTAGATTTTACACCATATTAATATTTATTAATTCTTAAACATTCTTGAATTTTAGAGGTTAACCTCTCCATGATCTTAAGGTGCTAATGGCCTCCATCTGCTTATATTTTTATTTAAAAATTTAAAATTATTTTGTGTGAGATTGAAGTCAAGCTATATCAAAAATTTTAATTTATTCTCCAATGATTTGGATGAATTTTCCTTAAACTCTTGAGGCTATTTTTCTTACTCTCAGATCTTTAGATTAAAAGCTGTGAAAATTTAGGATTTTTCTGTAGCTTAGTGGATTGGGAGTTGGAAACACTTCTATGTTCTCTCTTGAAATTTTAATCATCTTGAACCAAGGTTTACTCTCTTTGGTCCAGGAGATACTTACGGACATCTGCACATATCACATCATTCTCCAATTCAAAACTGGGTTTACGGCCTTTACTCTCACAAACATCTTGTTCTTCCCTTCCCCAATGTCACCTGCATCTTACGTTAACTTCACATCCTCCAACAAGAGAAGGGAAAATATAGGTGAGACACGCAAGTCTTTAAGAGGAAGGAAGAACCTTCAAGAGGGAGGAAGTAGAAGGAGGAAACTCCACTCCTCTTTCCCCCTCCTGCAAAGAACCTTGGCATATTTATTTCCTCTTTTGTCTTCTATTCTTTTAGATTCCTAATCATCTTTGAAGATAATTATTTCAGAGTCATTATGATGATTTTGTCTTCTAGTTCCCTTTTCTTGCAGCAGAAGAAACAAAATGGCAAAGCCTGATAGAATTTTTAATCTTTCTTGGGACCTCAGGTGATTGAAACATTTATTTTCATAGATGTTTCATTTACTTCTGGACCACCTACATACACATCTTTTTAATTCACTCTTCTTAGAATTTGGGCAGATTTCTAAAGATTCTTCTCCACATACCTTCTCTCCCCTGCACTGCTTTGGAGGGGGATGAGGAAGGGGCTCTGAGTCACAGTAAACTCTTCCATCTTTGTTTCAAATATTAGAACATAGTACTGTGCTCTTATTTAACTTCTGGTCACCTTTCTGTTCGATTTGTAATTTCTGCCCACCTTGAAAGTTTAAAAAACAGTGAGTTTGCACATAGCAGCATTCTTCCATTTTACCCCCGACATGCAAGAGTAATCATTTTAAACTAATAATATATCAACCCATAGCCAGTTGCAGCTTATCCTACAAAAGACTGTGATATATACCAAGCACAATTTATACCCACAACTTATCATTTTAGTTCAGGTGTGATGTTTACATAATGCAACATTATGTAACCAAAATTATACCTTAGGTAATGCACCAAAACAACCTAGCAATATTATTTTTTGAACAACCCTTTAAAATGTTATTTGATAATAATAAGTCAGTAGGAATACTGACTTGGTATAAACTCTGAAGCTCAATTTCAGAAGAGATAGTCAGTGAAGACTCGCCAAAAGCATCTGGAAATTAAGTAAATAAATCCAAAAATTAGATCAGCTTGATCATGTTTAATTTAATAAAATTCTTGGTATCTTTGTTTTTCCAGATATAAAGGGATAAGTATACTCCCCAGTCCTTTTCATTGGGAATTTGTCTTCTAGCTCAGCTAGAATTTTCAAGGATGGTCTGTGAGTGAAGGATGAGAGCTGAGGCACAGAACTCAGGATTCTGAGTGTTAAGAGTCTGCTCCCACCATGACCAAAACAGGCTTCACTGTGCAGAACAGGAGGTGAACAACAACAGCAGCCACCAATGACCTGAAGGTGGCTGGATATGCAGAAGGCATCCCCGTCTCCACAACCTCTCCCCTCCGGTCATACACCTCCTCTTGATTTGCTCTTGGACTCTAGGTTGGGACCGCCATTGCTCATTTGGACGTACTCTGTATGATTATATAGGACTCTGCTGTACTGGGTATTTAAACATGTGCAGACCTGCCCTGTATGTGGATTTTCTCTGTGGAAGCCTCTTCAGTGGGCTGGATCAGCCCAAACAAAAGCTGCACCTTTCCCCTGTTCCACATTTTGAAAATATCTCAAGCTGTTTCTAAGGCGCATTCAGATTTGGCAATCACTGAGGTCTTATAAGTTGTTGTTCAGTTGCTCAGTCATGTCAGACTCTTTGTGACCCCATGAACTGTAGCCCACCAGGCTCCTCTGACCATGAGATTTTTCAGGCAAGAATACTGGAGTGGGTTGCCATTTCATTCTCCAGGGGATCTTCCTGAGTCGGGGATGGGAACGCGTCTCTTACATCTTACATTGGCAAGCAGGATTCTTTATCACTGAATCACCAGGGGAGCCCATTCTGCCAATAGAATGATTCTAAAGCACTCAAGTTCCAGAAGACCACTTACACACCTGTTAAGTGAGACATCACTGTATTTTAGATATGAGGGTAAAGCAACAGTCTCATCCTAGCAAAAAGCACAGTACCATGACCACATGCATATGATTCTTCTCTCTCGCCCCTGCCCCCTCCCCCACCCCCTCCCTCCAAGGACTGAAGAGCCTGGCCTGTGTCAGTACATGGGGTTCATGGTCAGACATAACTTAGTGACTGAACAACAATCTAGTTGGAGACACAAAAATATACCTGAAATAACAGAATATTATATATACCATTTCAAAATGTATTGGATCTGTCTCTCCCAAGAAATACATTCTGAATTTTTGTAGAAAGGATACCTGAGTTCAGATAACAAGTGAATAAGAAAATAATAGACATCTATACTTCTCACATGGAGAAGGCAATGGCACCTCACTCCAGTACTCTTGCCTGGAAACTCCCATGGACAGAGGAGCCTGGTAGGCTGTAGTCCTTGGGGTCACGAAGAGTCAGACATGACTGAACGACTTCACTTTTACTTTTCACTTTTATGCATTGGAGAAGGAAATGGCAACCCACTCCAGTGTTCTTGCCTGGAGAATCCCAGGGACGGCAGAGCCTGGTGGGAGGCCGTCTCTGGGGTCTCACAGAGTTGGACACGACTGAAGTGACTTAGCAGCTTAGCAGCAATAGCATACTTCTCACACGTATTTTCATACCAGATGGCTCTTATAAGAAACCAACGAAAGGAGACAAAGAAGTCAAGTTAAGGAAGGTGGAGAAAACTATCAGATCACAATCTTGTCTATAAAAGCAAAGATGACTTTGAAAAATTGTTTTATGACCATTAAATTTTGGAAATAGTATGTTGAGAGATTTGCAACACACATTAGCAAGATATAGATTCTGGAAAGTTCTGTCAATTAAAATAAACAACAGTTTCCTCATGCAAAATCTATTTATATCCTCATAGAACATAAATTTGACTGGGATCAATCCTCCTAAAACAAAATTTCCATTAAGAAATGGAAGCAGGAAGTAATGACCTGAATTTTCTCCTCCTATCAGCAACTGTGACTCCAAGCTCTAGGCCAGGAGAATTAAGATCTCCCTATCATGTCTGGGTAAAGTCACCACTTGACACTCCTAGTTCTCAGGGTAAATGTCCCTCATTCTTAATATGTGGCAACTCACATAATCAATGAAGTGTTCCGTGTGAGCTAATTACAACTCCTTTCTTCAGATTCAGAATTATTATAGCTTCCAACTCACCTCCAACTTGGCAAACTATTCACTTCTGCTGACTGAGAGAAGGGTGAATTCTTTTGTTTATCAAGAGGGTCAATTTATCAGTCTCCCTAGCTGTATTTCTTGAAATGAAAAAGTCACTTTTTATTCTTGTCCTTAGAAGATTGAGGCTTATCGTCATTCCAGATTTTATTTTTCCACAAAGGCCCAGAGTTCAGAACGCTATTGCCATCTACACATTCCTGGATGTTCTGACGAAATGTGTTTGCTGAGTTTACAACAAAGTGAACAAGTCAACAACCTACAACCAGACACTAGGGTTGAGCAGGAAAGCCCCTTTGAACATGTAAATGGATAGGGCCATCTTTGGAGAGGACCTTAGATTGGACTTCTAGGAAGAGATGCTAAAAAAGAATTTGTCAGGACCATATTAAGGAGGTTCTCCCAGGAAAAACCAGTGAAGGAGTGGAGAAGCCAGACAAGGGGAGGGGAGGAAGCCAAGCAAGGGTGTGACTACAGCTCGACTGTACCCTGAGGGGGTTCAGGAGCAGAAAAAGCTGGACCTTCATCTGTCCCAGTCACCGGACTTTGCTAATAGCCACTGTGGTAGGGTCTGAAACTCAAGAGAGAGTGTTAGTCACTCAGTCGTATCCAACTCTGTGTGACCCCATGGACTACAGCCCACCAAGCACTTCTGTCCATGGGATTCTCCAGGCAAGAATACTGGAGGAGGCTGCCATTCCCTTCTCCAGGGGATCTTCCCAATCCAGGGATCAAACGTGGGTCTCCTGCATTGCAGGCAGATTCTTTACTGTCTGAGCCACCAGGGAAGCCTCTCTTAAACTCAAAGGTATGTCACATTCTTCTGCACACCTGGGCCAAGTGGCTCTCGAAACCCAATGACCTGCCTTCACGGAGAACCAAGGCAAAGGCCATTAAAAGCAAAACCAAACATGAACCAAGGGAGAGGGAAAGAAATGATCAAAGAGATTAAGAAGATGTGGATGCAGCCTCTAGAGTGTCTGATACAAATGTTGCAGAGAAGCCCATGCAAACCCAACCAAGCCAACAACCATCGCCTCTGGGTCCTGAGGGTCAACTCAGTAGTCCTTTCACTTTCAGTAACATCCATCCCTTTTCTATGCGAACAAATCCAGTGTAACCAACAATAAGGCTTCTTACTCTTTAGGGAGAATCCCTCTTCTTCTACACTTTCTCCTCTTTGAATTAGGAATAGGACAGTCCTCTTGGAATAATTCACCTCTCCATCTTATTTGTATCTAATTCTTTGATTCCATTGTGCAGAGAAGAAGATGGACAAAGGCTGCCTGAGTGCTGCTAGAGTTGGGACCATTTGTTCTCAATCCGTGTGGATTCTACAGAGATTAATAAATTCACTTTCCTTCAGAGAAAGTGCCATCTGTTAGCACCCCAGAAAGTAGCATTGATATATGATTCATTAGCTTATGTATATTCTAATATGATCCGTGAGTTAAACATCATTTTTGCAGACCTTTGTGGATCTTATGACTCATTTTGGAATAGTCTCCCTTTATTTCCATTTTATTATTTGGCTCCAGAATCAAAATTAGAAGCTGAAGTGAGTATATTATGGCTCACACTGTCTCTTGGTTTCCGTATGCATAATACCAAGTATTTGCAATTAAATAAAAGCTAATGAAGAATTTTGCAAAGTAATACCATTCAAAACTAAAGAAGCTTAGAAAAGGTTGAATTTCTAGTACATGGAGTCTATTCTTATATAACTCATGTTTTCCCTTAAAACCAGGAATAACATTTGCATTGCTGGCTCTCACCCTGCCAAACAGAGCAGGGCCTCCAGTGCTCTGTAAAACAAACCTCATGCATATCTCTGGGCATCATGGTGGTGTCCCACACTTATTCACAAACAAATATTGCTGGAAGAGAAATGACTGTCTTCCTCCTTCTTCCTTTTCTGCTCCAGGCTCCACGGTGGTGTCCACTATGGCTCCAAAGGTTGATGAAACTCCAGAAAGATGTCTCTCTCATTTCTAGCACTGGCTGCAAGACAGTCCTTTCAGGCATGAACGTGAACGTGAGTGAAGTCGCTCAATCGTGTTCGACTCTTTGCGACCCCACGGACTGTAGCCTACCAGGCTCCTCTGTCCATGGGATTTTCCAGGCAATAGTACTGGAGTGGATTGCCATTTCCTTCTCCAAGGGATCTTCCCAACCCAGGGATCGAACCCGGGTCTCCCACATCGTAGACAGACGCTTTACCATCTGAGCCACCAGGGAAGTCTACATTCCTGTTAGAGCCTGCTGTTTCTTGGCTAATATTCAGGAATACCAGCCCCTCCACCCTCCACCCACCCCCCACCCCCCAAAAAAAGAACAACTGAATTCAGGACACAGTGCAAGAAATCCTGCAGCCTTCAAATTTTTGAAGCTATTTTGTATTTCAAGCAGAAGTAGGGAGATTTTATACTACATGTTGTTACCCTTGGGTGCATGCATGCTAAGTCACTTCAGTTCTGTCTGAGTCTTTGTGGCCCCATGGACTGTAGCCCACCAGACTCCTTTGTCCATGGGGTTTTCCAGGCAAGAATATGGAAGTGGGTTGCCATTTCCTTCTCCAGGGGATCTTCCCAACCCAGGGATCGAACTCATGTCTCATGTCTCCTGCATTGGCAGGAGGTTTCTTTACTGCTGTGTGTGCACTAAGTCGCTTCAGTAGTGTCCGACTTTGCGATTCTATGGAATATAACTCCTCTGTCCATGGGATTCTCCAGGCAAGAATACTGGAGTGGGTTGCCATTTCCTTCTCTACTAGTGCCAGCCAAATAATATTAAATATCCAGACTTTAGTATTTACATTACTATTTGCTTATAAAATTGCTTCTCCCTAGGACCAAAGGTGAAAGAGTTCTTCATGTAGATTTTGCAAATTGATGGGCAATATGACTTCATTCTTTGCTTCCCCAGTAAATTCCTCACTAATTCCTAGTACTTGTGGGGTTACCTGAAAGCTTCAATGGAGGAAAGGAAGAGATGGGCTTGCAAAGGCCCCACAAAGGAAACTCAGCTACATGTGTGCTTCACAAGTGTATTCATGGTAAGAAGGCAGTTTTCTTCTGAATATAGTATTAAGATTGTTTGAAGCAAATTAGCTATTACAGTTCTAACTTGAGTCAAATGCTATGAAAACTAAAGATGCATCCCATTGTGTAAAAAAATAAAAAAAAATTAGAAATGTCTCTGCCAATCAGTCGGCTTCTTCCCACCCACTGTGTGTTTCTCCAGCTCCCACGATGGCTCAGAGACTGTTAAAGAAAAATTACTTTAAGCTGTCTGTCAGAGTAATGAAATATTTTTGTTGCTGCCGGCTGTGTCATAATGAACTCTGGTTATAAAAGGTGAAGGGGGCAGGAAGCTTACTGAGGAGTTAGTTATAAGATTGAACAGTTTGCCTCCATATTTGGCCCATAGCAGGCTAGAGAGACGATGCCAAGGGGAGAGAAAGGTTGAAAAGCTTTGGTGTTCTTGAGAAGAAGGAAAATCTCAGAAGTGAGCCGTGTAGAAAGTCTGAGGATATCAACCCACACCAAGGAGATGAGGTGGGAAGCTGGAGCAGCAATGTTTCAGCCAAAGTGTCTAGTGGACGTGTCCACTTTGGATCCCTATACGTGTTGAATTATGTCTGACTATGCGACCCCCATGGACGATAACCCTTCAGGCTCCTCTGTCCAAGGAAAATGTCCATGGGATTTTCCAAGCAAAAATACTCGAGTGGTTTGCCATTTCCTCCTCCAGGGGATCTTCTCGACCCAGTGATTGAACCTGCATTGCGGGCAGATGCTTTACTGCTGAGCCGCCAAGGAAGCCCACATTTGATGGAAAGTTATATACTCATGTAGCACTGCCTACACCCCTCCTACAGTGCAATCACTTAAAACAAGAAGCATAAATTTAGCCCATGAGTCCATATGTTTATTATATGTGCTGTGCTCAACTGAGTAGTTCTTCTGCTATTTGCAGGGCTCACTCACATGGGTGGGGGGTGGTTTGCTGTCGGCTGATTGTGAACAGCTTCACCTGGGGTGACTCAATATTGTCTCACATGCCCATCATCCTCCAGAAAACTAACCCAGGTGTTCATAGCAAGGACAGAGATGATGCAAGGGAGAGCAAGCTAAAATAGGCTAAGCCCCCATCAAGCCTTTGCTGGCAAGGTATGTGCCAACAAGTCACATGGCCGAGCCCAGTATCAAGAAGTGACAGGTTTCCCAAGGTGGGAAGTACCACACTGCAAAGTCTCATGGTGAAGGGGTGGATGCAAGGAGGGATGATGAATCAGGTCATATTTGTAATCCAGCACATTAACCTTCCCAGGTAGCTCTGGTGGTAAAGAATCTGCCTGCCAATGGAAGAGACACAAGAAACATGGGTTTGGTTCCTGGATCAGGAAGATCCCCTAGAGTAGGAAATGACAGCCCACTTCAGTGTTCTTGTCTGGAGAATCCTATGGACAGAGGAGCCTTGAAGGCTATCGTCCATAGGGTCACAAGGAGTCAGACACAACTCAGCACACAATGAACAATTAACCACTCTAGCTTATGCTGTTCTGTTAGCTTTTGTCAGTTCTGTGTGATCAGACTTCATAAGCAAAACAATGGTACCACCAAGGTCAGGAACTATTCATATTTAGAATAAAGCCAAGTGCCCAGGAAACCTACTAGAT
Organism: Tragelaphus eurycerus; assembly: GCA_935064755.1. NCBI lineage: Eukaryota > Metazoa > Chordata > Mammalia > Artiodactyla > Bovidae > Tragelaphus > Tragelaphus eurycerus. Next base: position 508,124 of record CAKXYN010000301.1, read on the forward strand.
ACAATATCTTTTTAATCAGTGGCACACAGGAGAAAAATAGCACTAGTTCTAAGCACTGATACAGCTCCGTGTTTTTCCTCTGGGTACCCTGAAATAGTGTATACCACTTGTTTGTTATTTAACATTTGTATAACACTTCCCTATGTGCCATGTGCCTCACAACAATATTTAGGAATTATCCTCACAACAGCCTAGGGAACGTGATGCTATGCTTATTTCAGTTTATCCTGAAGGTGGTTGAGATAGCAGATGTGTCCCAGCAGCAGTAGAGTGAGTAACTGAAATGTGGAAAGTTGCAACGGTCCCCTGGGTATTCAGTTTATACCAGCAAACATGTTTCTGGCTGAACTGACTGATGATTAGACTGAAGTAAATAAACCAAACAGATGTTTTAGCAACATGTTTTCACAGCTTCGAGGGATATTAAGGATTTTAAAAAGAACAATTCATTTTCTTCAGCTTGTGATAGATGATTTGGTTTTATAACTGATGATCTATATAACTTTTATATATGGTGAATCGTTTGTAGTCTAACATATACCATCCCAGTGAACTTGGAGTGTCAGGCTGTGGACTTAAAAATTGTTCACAACCTAAAAGTTGAGAGTTAGATTGGTGGGAGTTATATTTGCTGGGAATTTTTAGGACTTCAAACCTGGGAGACAGAATCTCCCTGAGAGAACTGCTCTGAAGAGGCAAGGAAGGGAAGGGTCCGATTTATACAGAAGTTTTGCAAAAAAGGGGAGGTAGTCTGAACATCCGGGGAAGGCAATGGCACCCCACCCCAGTACTTTTGCCTGGAAAATCCCATGGACAGAGGAGCCTGGTAGGCTCCAGTCCATGGGGTCGCTAAGAGTCGGACACGACTGAGCGATTTCACTTTCACTTTTCACTTTCATGCATTGGAGAAGGAAATGGCAACCCACTCCAGTCTTCTTGCCTGGAGAATCCCAGGGACAGGGGAGCCTGGTGAGCTTCTGTCTATGGAGTCGCACAGAGTCAGACACGACTGAAGCAACTTAGCAGTAACAGCAGCAGCAGTCTGAACATCAAAAGGTTGCTATTATTTAAAGAAAACAAGATTCCCACTTTAAGGAATTTAACGCTTTTCTATGTATGAGAAGATGCAAGAGTCTGGGTTCACTGAGATCATTCCTTTCATATGCATCTTGTCATATGTTAGATGTCATCAGCTGGAAGTAGGTGGCTAACACTGAAGCCCTGAGGCCCAAGGCACATGAGTAGAGCATGAGCAAGTGTGCTGCACACACAATGAAGCCAGAGCAAATCTGCTTAAATGTGAAATAGAGGCATTTTGTCCTGGCCTCCTTTCTAAAATTGAATAAAAATAACAAGGAAAACAACAGTATTTTTTAAAGACAGAGAGAGTGAATGAGAATATTGGTCAATGTTCAAACAGGAAACAAAAGCCACCCCAGTTACCTGAACAAGGCAAGTTTAATCCAAAGAATGAATAACCAGTAGAAGGTAATTAACTGCTGGAAGGGGTAAAGAGAACTAAAAACACAAAAGCACAGGTATAGAAGTGAGCTGCTTTCCCTCAGCTGAGTGGCCAAGGAAGGAACTAAGGATGCAGACAGAAGTCTCCCCATCCTTTCCTAAGGCAGAGATGCAGGTGAGGGCACCACAGAGGTAGGACATGAAATGCCATCCTTCTGTGATTTCAACTAGAAGAAGCCTCCCTGAGTGCAGGCTGATATGAGATAGTGGTGAGAGTGTGAGAGGAACAGGCTGGGATCCTCGGGCTCTTGTGTTTGAGTACTGGGTATTAAAATCACTCCAGTTAGTCCTCCCACGTGGAATCCTTTTATCTGCTTCTCCCATTACTCACTTTTCATCGGCCCCAGATGCTCCCCATCCCCATAGAAGCGTCCCAAATCCCCACTGCTGCTACTGCTGCTAAGTCGCTTCAGTCGTGTCCAACTCTGTGTGACCCCATAGACGGAAGCTCACCAGGCTCCCCTGTCCCTGGGATTCTCCAGGCAAGAACACTGGAGTGGGTTGCCATTTCCTTTTCCAATGCATGAAAGCGAAAAGTGAAAGTGAAGCCGCTCAGTCGTGTCCGACTCTTAGCAACCCCATGGACTGGAGCCTACCAGGCTCCTCCGTCCATGGGATTTTCCAGGCAAAAGTACTGGGGTGGGGTGCCATTGCCTTCCCCGCCAAATCCCCACAGATACAAACAATTCAAGGAGTTTCACAGGACAAGGCTTAGTCCCATTTTGTGCACTTGTTCTTTCCTATTGCCTTGAATGATAATAATGTACATATTTTATCTCCTCTCTGAGGCTAGAAGCCCTCTATGTCTAACCTTGCAACTCCTTAGAGCCGCATGGTCCAATACAGTAGTTATGAGACAGCTGGGGCTGTTAGAGCACGTGAAAGATATCTAGTCCAAATTCAGAGAGGCTGCAAGAGCAAACAACTAACTAGATTTCATCTGCTTGGTATGAAAAAAAGAATGTAAAATATCCCATTAATAACAAATTTTATGTTGATTACATGTTAATATTCCGAATGGGTTTCTTTAGTGGCTCAGTGGTAAAGAATCCATCTTTGAACTGTTTTGCAGATACTGAAACTCCCATCAGGTGGAATGAGTGCTGCCCACAAACACATAGACCCCAGTTCAGTTGGAACCAGAAGGGTAATGATTCTGAGTCCCGATTACTTTGCCACCAACCAATCAGAAGTATGTCCATGAGCTGATCATGCCCTCTTTGAAATATTTCTATAAAACTCCTCACTATCCCACCCAGGTCAGGGCACAGTTTTGACAGCATTAGACCACTGTGGCCATCTTTACTGGCAACACAATAGAACTGTTCTTTTCTTCTTCATCCAAAACTCTGCCTCCAAGACTTAATTCAATGCCGGGCTACAGAGGCTGGATTCAGCTTCACTGTAAACATCAGTTCATAAGAGAAAGGGAACATTTTAACACTCAAAAGCAGGCAATAAGTGATCTCAAATGAAAGAGAACAGTGGTCAATGTTACACAATTAATTTTAAAGCAAACAAAAGAAATAGAATACAAATTTAAATTTCCAAGTGCAGAGCAAGTGCAATGCAAACTGCTCCTCTGAGTTATTCTTTTGTGAGCCATTGTTTTCTTGACACAATTGTCAGTTTGAGGGCAGCTGTTGAACAGGAAGGGGAGTTGCTCAGTTCAGCTTGTTAGCTCTTTGTTTTGAGCACACTGGCTGAAAATGCAGTTTGGCATGGGAACAGCAGTGAAAGTGGACCGGACACAGTTAACATGACTTCAGTCCAATTGGAATGTTCTAAGATGATTGATTGCTGAGGCTCAGTCCTCACACTGACCTCACTCCAGCAGCATTCCTGGATGCAGTTCCCAAACTCATCCGTGTTCTCCATGGTTGGTGTAGACCAGGGTTCTCATTTTTCAGGGCTGCAAGAAGGAGGCTGCAGGGCTGACCACTTGGCCAGCACCTTCCCAGCTCACACTGTGCAGGCTCAACACGAAAGCAGGGGATTTGTCTGAAAAGGCTGCTGACCCCATGAACGGTCACAGAGCAAACACTGGTGTGTTTGGAAAGCTGATGCAAATCTTACCTGAAGAGCACTAGTGTTGTCAAAGCAAAAACAGAGCTGGACAGAAGTTAAAGAAGACAGATTTTATTCAACAAACAATGGCAAGAGAGGAAGAGGGAGCCCAGGTTAGAACTGGGCTGGATTCTGAATACAACCAGAACAAGTGGGGGTTTTTAAATCAAGGAGAAAGTTGTGGGGAGGGGGTGGAAGGTTACTAAGAGGAGATATCAAGTCTGGGAGGATGCTGGCTGAGCTGACCCCATAGGATTCTTGCTAAAGGCAGGCCAGGGTGATCAATTACCATCTAGGGTGTGGGAAGGATGGTAGGGATGAGGAATTTGACCGTGGAGAATTCTTCCTAAACTGACTTAGATGGATTTTTGCTGAAATTGGTTTCTACAAGAAGCACACAGATGGGTCTTTTCTGGGGGCTACGAAAAGGGTTCAGGAGGCCTGATCAAAGTTTGGCCAAGCAAAGAATCTTTGTCAGTGTTTCATCAATAAGCTACCATGATACTGCTGTCAACTATCTGTCATGGGCACTTGCCATCTACCTCTACCTAGATTAAATCACGTGCTTCTACAGCTGCTGACCTTCAACACCGCTTGAAAAGAGCTCAGGGTGGAGAGCAGAAATAAGGCACTCTGTGCTCTGGGGCGGGGAAGGCAATGGCACCCCACCCCAGTACTTTTGCCTGGAAAATCCCATGGACGGAGGATCCTGGTAGGCTCCAGTCCATGGGGTCGCTAAGAGTCGGACACGACTGAGCAACTTCACTTTCACTTCCTTCACTTTCATGCATTGGAGAAGGAAATGGCAACCCACTCCAGTATTCTTGCCTGGAGAATCCCAGGGATGGGGGAGCCTGGTGGGCTGCCGTCTATGGGGTCACACAGAGTCGGACACGACTGAAGCGACGCAGCAGCAGCAGCAGCAGCAGTGCTCTGGGGAAGCAGGGAACTGGCAGGACAGGTCTTCAGATAGCTTCCCTGGTGGCTCATAGGGTAAAGTATCTGCCTGCAATGTGGGAGACCTGGGTTCCATCCTATGTCAGGAAGATCTCCTGGAGAAGGAAATGGCGACCCACTCCGGTACTTTTGCCTGGAAAATCCCATGGATGGAAAAGCCTGGTGCAGGTAAGTCCATGGGGTCGCAAAGAGTTTGACACGACTGAGTGACTTCACTTTCACTTTTCAGGTCTTCAGATAGTTATATGTTTTCAGGAGCTCATTTTATGAGCCCACTTCTTGTATCTCCTCATATCTAGAAAAGCTCTAACTTCCTTCATGGTGATGTCTGCTCCTCATGACCAGCAGAAATTGTATGCAAAAAATATGTGCTGGATTGCATGTACTCCCCCTTCACCAAAATCACATAATATTGGCCTTCCTCCTTTACCTCTTTGGAGTAGATTCTCAGAACTATCTGAGGTACTGTCTTCCAGGCTATAGTCCTCATTTTCCCCTAAATAAAATTTATTCACAACCTTCAGGTCGTGCTTTTTTCAAGTCTACACTGTTTTATCTATACCCACAAGTGGACCTAGAATCACTCCTTTTCCTATCAGTACAAAGATTAACATAATCACTGCCTTTGGCCCTCAATGCCCCTCTTCTAAGATCTGTGTGCTCTTTGTATTGGAACGTCCTCCGCTCATCAGGATACTGGATGACAAGGGGGTGGTTGGGGGAGAAGGGTGGTGGGAAGAGACAGAGGAGGTGGTTATTTCACCTGCAGCTCTTGGATTTCTCAGCTGTCAGTTCCCCTGGGATATCATCACCTGCCAATTGAGAGGCTTTTATCCTGAGGCTTCCCTGATAGCTCAGTTGGTAAAGAATCCGCCTGCAATGCAGGAGACCTGGGTTCAATCCCTGGGTTGGGAAGATCCCCTGGAGAAAGAAAAGACTACCCACTCCCATATTCTGGCCTGGAGAAATCCATGGCCTGTATAGTCCATGGGGTTGCAAAGAGTCAGACAGGACTGAGCAACTTTCCCTTCACTTAGACTGGGCTGAAAAAACATCATCATCCACATGGGAAGCTGCACTTTTAAATCAGTTTCTGTTTGCTTCACAGCTCTCCAGAAGGCAAGGGCAATTTCTCAAAGCTTCCTTCCAATAAGAAAAGACAAAAATAATGGAAAAGAAAAATTTTGGTTGGAAAATAAAAATTTTGGTAGGAATCTATTTTCCAGAAAAAATGCATTGATGTGGCCCTTTCTTCACTCATCGTTTTTTTGTGCTGCTTCTGGAAGATCCCTTATTTATAAATATCTAAAAAGCAGAGTTTCTTCTAAAAAAGGAAAATGACATGTTTCCTTTCTCTGCACTGATCTTAGCATTCATGTGCTGACAACTAGCAGCCTGACTTCTGCAATCAAATGCACCGAGATCCAGGTTTACAGTATGAGCCTTACAAGCTTTTGTTTCCTCCTAGACTGTGCAGGGGGCCTCCCACACAGGTGAGGGTGATCCTCCCACACAGGTGAGGGTGATCCTCCCACACAGGTGAGGGTGGAGTCAGCTTCAGCTGTAAAGGGCAACCCCCAACCTGAGAGTATTTCTTAGCAAGATAAGAAGAGAGAAAGCTGGAAGGAAGAGGGCCTGCCATCCTGTCACTGGTGTACTTCCTTGAAGATATAATTATTTATTTGCATAATTAGCATTGTATTTTTACTATGTCTAATTACCGTGAAAAAAAAAAAAAAAAAAAAGATAATTTAAAAGTAAAGATTAATGCTACAGGGCCTTCCCTGGTTTTCTTTTTTTTTTTTTTTTCTTTCCTTGTTAATGGATATTTTCTTCCCCCCCAACCCAGGCATCACCTCCTCTCCCTGCCAAAAAAAAAAAAAAAAAAAAAAAAAAAAAAAAAAAAAAAATAATTTATTTATTTAAAAAAATTAAAAAAAAAATTTAATTAAAATAAAAAAAAAAAAAATTTTTAAAAAAGGGGGGAGGAGGAGGAGGGGGGGGAAATACACTTTCTCCTCCACAAATTCATCAAGGGGACATCTAAACGCCGAGTAAATTCCTCAAACAGCTTCGGAATGTCGGCAGAGAACATCGGACACTGAGAAAAGCAACTCACTCCCCTCTAAAGGAGGTAGGGAAAGAATATAGAAGCCAGAGAGGGACAAAGAGGGAGGGACGGACCTCTGTCCGGGGAAGGGAGCCTGGAAAGGGAAAGAGAAGTTTCCAAACACCGGGAAACTCTCCCTGTAGAGTCTGTGCCAACCGAGAAAGCACGGAGATATCATAACAGAGAGGAAATCAAAGGAACAATTAAGACCCACAGACTACGAGCCCTGCAGTAGCTTCCGCGGCGGGAAGGCATCATCGCAAACACCCGCTTCCGCCAGTAGCAAGCCGGGGCTGGGCGGGGAGACGCTGTGGGCTGCTCCCACGCCGCCGGCCGCTCCCCCGTGGGAAGCACCCCCGAGGAGCGCTCCCCTCCCCCCTGCCGCCAGCCGCTCCGCGCGCGGGCGCGCACCCACCCCCTGCGCCCGGGGCTCCCGAGCGGGTCGACCCCCACCACCGACCGTTCCCGTGCGAACCACTCCATCCCCTCACCGCTGCTCCCCCGCCAGCCGTTGCCTCGCGGGCCGTTTCTGCCGGGAGTGGTTTGGGCCGGCAGACCGGACTGCGGCGAGGACCACAGGAGGGGCCGGCCCGGGCCCAAGACACTGCGGGGCCCGCGCACAGAGCAAGGGACTATAGCGCATGCCCGCCCCCTGCGCCGGGGGCTCCCGCGCGGGTCGACCCCCACCGCCGACCGATCCCGTGCGAACCACTCCATCCCCTCACCGCCGCTCCCCCGCCAGCCGTTGCCGCGCGGGCCGTTTCTGCCGGGAGTGGTTTGGGCCGGCAGACCGGACTGCGGCGAGGACCACAGGAGGGGCCGGCCCGGGCCCAAGACACTGCGGGGCCCGCGCACAGAGCAAGGGACTATAGCACGCACCCGCCCCCTGCGCTGGGGGCTCCCGCGCGGGTCGACCCCCACCGCCGACCGTTCCCGTTCCCGTGCGAACCATCCCCTCGCCGCCGCTCCCCCGCCAGCCGTGGCCGCGCGGGCCGTTCCCGCCGGGAGTGGGTCGGGCTGGCAGACCAGACTGCGGCACCGTCCACAGAAGAGGCCGGCCCAGGCCCAAGACACTGCGGGGCCTGCGCACAGAACAAAGGACTATACAGACCAACTACAGAGAAAGGGGCCTATAGATCTTGAGGAACTTAAGCCGGAACAAGGAACTAGCCGAAAATGAACTGAACCCACAGCAATAAAAGAGAAACTCTTATACATATTGTTACTATTTTTACCAACATTATTTTTTTTTTTTTTTCTTTTTTTAATATATGTTTTTTTAAAAAATTTTATTATCTTTTTATTGAAAGGAAGAGGAGGGGGAGGGGAAGAAAGAAAAAGAAAAAAAATTTTTTTTTTTTTTTTTTTTTTCTCTTTCCTTTTAATTTTTTTCTTTTTTTTCTTCTTGTTTTTGTTTCTTTTATTCTTATGTTTTTATCCTCTAGTACTTCTTTAATCTCCACGGTTAGATATAACTTTTGCGACCCTGTTTTGGTTTTTTTGTGTTTTTTTTTTTTTTTTCTTGTTTTTGTTTCTTTTATTTTTATGTTTTTATCCTCTAGTACTTCTTTAATCTCCACTGTTAGATATAACTTTTGCGACCCTTGTTTTGGTTTTTTTTGTGTGTGTTTTCTTTCTTTTTTTTTTTTTTTTTTCTTTCTTCTCTTTTTTCTTTATGTCCTTGGCTTTTTTTCTCCCCTTTGTTCTTTTCTTTACTGATTACTGACTGGATCTGTCTCTCTCCTTGACACTCCCTCCTTTTATCCTCCTGACCAACTATATCTCCCTCCTCCCTTTCTCCTTCTCCGTATAACTCCGTGAACATCTCTGAACAGTCTAGTTGTGGAATGCAATATAGAAGACGAACTTTATGAGACTACTGCAAAAATAAGACAGATAACAGGAAGCAGGAGGCTTAAGTCCAAACCCTGACCCCACGAAACATTAATTAACAGGAGCTCATCAAATGCCTCCATACCTACACTGAAACCAAGCATCACACAAAGACCAGCAAGTTCCACGGCAAGACATACCAAGAAAAACCTTTAGAAAAACAAGAACACAGCCCTGAGCTCCAAGTCACAGGCTACACAAAGCGACCTCAAAACCATAGACATCTCATAACACACCACTAGACACTCCACCGCACCCCAGAGAAAAGAAATCCAGCCCCACCCACCAGAACATCGATACAAGCTTCCATAAACAAGAAACCTCGACTTGCCACCGGTACAAACCCACATATAGGGCAGAAAAGCCACAATAAAGAGAACTCCACAGACTGCCAGAATACAGTAAGGACTCCCCAAACTCAGCATTTTAAACAAGATGAAGAGACAGAAGAATTCCCAGCAGGTAAAGGAACAGGATAAATGCCCACCAAACCAAACTAAAGAGGAAGAAATAGCGAACCTACCTGATAAAGAATTCCGAATAATGATAGTGAAATTAATCCAAAGCCTGGAAAGCAAAATGGAATCATGGATAAATAGCCTGGAGAAAAGCATCGAGAAGATGCAAGAAAGATTTAACAAGGACCTAGAAGAAATAAAAAAAGAGTCAATATATAATGAATAATACAATAAATGAGATCCAAAACACTCTGGAGGCAACAAATAGTAGAATTACAGAGGCAGAAGATAGAATTAGTGAATTAGAAGATAGAATGGCAGAATTAAATGAATCAGAGGAGAAAAAAGAAAAACGAATTAAAAGGAATGAGGACAATCTCAGAGACCTCCAGGACAATCTTAAACGTTACAATATTCGAATCATAGGAGTTCCAGAAGAAGAAGACAAAAAGAAAGACCATGAGAAGATACTAGAGGAGATAATAGTTGAAAACTTCCCTAAAATGGGGAAGGAAATAATCACTCAAGTCCAAGAAACCCAGAGAGTCCCATATAGGATAAACCCAAGGCGAAACACCCCAAGACACATATTAATCAAATTAACAAAGATCAAACACAAAGAACAAATATTAAAAGCAGCAAGGGAAAAACAACAAATAACACACAAGGGAATTCCCATAAGGCTAACAGCTGATCTTTCAATAGAAACTCTTCAAGCCAGGAGGGAATGGCAAGACATACTTAAAGTGATGAAAGAAAAGAACCTACAGCCCAGATTATTGTACCCAGCAAGGATCTCATTCAAATATGAAGGAGAAATCAAAACCTTTACAGACAAGCAGAAGCTGAGAGAATTCAGCACCACCAAACCAGCTCTCCAACAAATACTAAAGGACCTTCTCTAGACAGGAAACACAAAAAGGATATATAAATTCAAACCCAAAACAACAAAGTAAATGGCAACGGGATCATATTTATCCGTAATTACCTTAAATGTAAATGGGTTGAATGCCCCAACCAAAAGGCAGAGACTGGCTGAATGGATACAAAAACAAGACCCATACATATGTTGTCTACAAGAGACCCACCTCAAAACAGGGGACACATACAGACTGAAAGTGAAGGGCTGGAAAAAGATTTTCCATGCAAATAGGGACCAAAAGAAAGCAGGAGTAGCAATACTCATATCAGATAAAATAGACTTTAAAACAAAAGCTGTGAAAAGAGACAAAGAAGGTCACTACATAATGATCAAAGGATCAATCCAAGAAGAAGATATAACAATTATAAATATATATGCACCCAACTTAGGAGCACCGCAATATGTAAGACAAATACTAACAAGTATGAAAGGAGAAATAAACAATAACACAATAATAGTGGGAGACTTTAATACCCCACTTACGCCAATGGATAGATCAACTAAGCAGAAAATTAACAAGGAAACACAAGCTTTAAATGATACAATAGACAAATTAGAACTAATTGATATCTATAGGACATTTCATCCCAAAACAATGAATTTCACCTTTTTCTCAAGTGCACACGGAACCTTCTCCAGGATAGACCACATCCTGGGCCATAAATCTAGCCTTGGTAAGTTCAGAAAAATTGAAATCATTCCAACCATTTTTTCTGACCACAATGCAGTAAGAGTAAATCTCAATAACAGGAGAAAAACTATTAAAAATTCCAACATATGGAGGCTGAACAACACACTCCTGAATAACCAACAAATCACAGAAGAAATCAAAAAAGAAATAAAATTCTGCATAGAAACGAATGAAAATGAAAACACAACAACCCAAAACCTGTGGGACACTGTAAAAGCAGTCCTAAGGGGAAAGTTCATAGCAATTCAGGCATACCTTAAGAAACAAGAAAAAAGCCAAATAAATAACCTAACTCTACACCTAAAGCAACTGGAAAAGGAAGAAATGAAGCACCCCAAGATTAGTAGAAGGAAAGAAATCTTAAAAATTAGGGCAGAAATAAATGCAAAAGAAACAAAAGAGACCATAGCAAAAATTAACAAAGCCAAAAGCTGGTTCTTTGAAAGGGTAAATAAAATTGACAAACCACTAGCCAGACTCATCAAGAAACAAAGGGAGAAGAATCAAATCAATAAAATTAGAAAAGAAAATGGAGAGATCACAACAGACAGCACAGAAATACAAAGGATCATAAGAGACTACTATCAGCAATTATATGGCAATAAAATGGACAATATGGAAGAAATGGACAAATTCTTAGAAAAGTACAACTTTCCAAAACTGGATCAGGAAGAAATAGAAAATCTTAACAGACCCATCACAAGCACGGAAATTGAAACTGTAATCAGAAATCTCCCAGCAAACAAAAGCCCAGGCCCAGACGGCTTCACAGCTGAATTCTACCAAAAATTTAGAGAAGAGCTAACACCTATCCTACTCAAACTGTTCCAGAAAATTGCAGAGGAAGGCAAACTTCCAAACTCATTTTATGAGGCCACCATCACCCTAATTCCAAAACCTGACAAAGATCCCACAAAAAAAGAAAACTACAGGCCAATATCACTGATGAACATAGATGCAAAAATCCTTAACAAAATTCTAGCAATCAGAATCCAACAACACATTAAAAAGATCATACACCATGACCAAGTGGGCTTTATCCCAGGGATGCAAGGATTCTTCAATATCCGCAAATCAATCAGTGTAATACACCACATTAACAAACTGAAGAATAAAAACCATATGATTATCTCAATAGATGCAGAGAAAGCCTTTGACAAAGTTCAACATCCATTTATGATAAAAACTCTCCAGAAAGCAGGAATAGAAGGAACATACCTCAACATAATAAAAGCTATATACGACAAACCCACAGCAAACATTATCCTCAATGGTGAAAAACTGAAAGCATTTCCTCTAAAGTCAGGAACAAGACAAGGATGCCCACTTTCACCATTATTATTCAACATTGTTCTGGAAGTTCTGGCCACAGCAATCAGAGCAGAAAAAGAAATAAAAGGAATCCAAATTGGAAAAGAAGAAGTAAAACTCTCACTGTTTGCAGATGACATGATCCTCTACGTAGAAAACCCTAAAGATTCCACCAGAAAATTACTAGAACTAATCAATGAATACAGTAAAGTTGCAGGATATAAAATTAACACACAGAAATCCCTTGCATTCCTGTACACTAATAACGAGAAAATAGAAAGAGAAATTAAAGAAACAATTCCATTCACCATTGCAATAAAAACAATAAAATACTTAGGAATATATCTTCCTAAAGAATCTAAAGACCTATATTTAGAAAACTATAAAACACTGCTGAAAGAAATTAAAGAGGACACTAATAGATGGAGGAATATTCCTTGCTCGTGGATTGGTAGAATCAATATAGTGAAAATGAGTATACTACCCAAAGCAATTTATAGATTCAATGCAATCCCCATCAAGCTACCAACAGTATTCTTCTCAGAGCTAGAACAAATAATTTCTCAATTTGTATGGAAATACCAAAAACCTCGAATAGCCAAAGCTATCTTGAGAAAGAAGAACGGAACTGGAGGAATCAACCTGCCTGACTTCAGGCTCTACTATAAAGCTACAGTCATCAAGACAGTATGGTACTGGCACAAAGACAGAAACATAGATCAATGGAACAAAATAGAAAGTCCAGAGATAAATCCACGCACATATGGTCACCTAATCTTTGACAAAGGCGGCAAGAATATACAATGGAGTAAAGACAATCTTTTTAACAAGTGGTGCTGGGAAAACTGGTTAAACACTTGTAAAAGAATGAAACTAGAACAATGTCTAACACCATACACAAAAATAAATTCAAAATGGATTAAAGAGCTAAATATAAGACCAGAAACCATAAAACTCCTAGAGGATAACATAGGCAAAACACTCTCTGACTTACATCACAGCAGGATCCTCTATGACCCACCTCCCAGAATATCGGAAATAAAATCAAAAATGAACAAATGGGACCTAATCAAACTTAAAAAGCTTTTGCACAACAAAGGAAACTATAGGCAAGCTGAAAAGACAGCCCTCAGAATGGGAGAAAATAATAGCAAATGAAGCAACAGACAAACAACTAATCTCAAAAATATACAAGCAACTTCTACAGCTCAATTCCAGGAAAATAAACGACCCAATCAAAAAATGGGCCAAAGAACTTAATAGACATTTCTCCAAAGAAGACATACAGATGGCTAACAAACACATGAAAAGATGCTCAACATCGCTCATTATCAGAGAAATGCAAATCAAAACCACTATGAGATACCATTACACGCCAGTCAGAATGGCTGCGATCCAAAAATACACAAGCAATAAATGCTGGAGAGGGTGCGGAGAGAAGGGTACCCTCTTACACTGTTGGTGGGAATGCAAACTAGTACAGCCATTATGGAGAACAGTATGGAGATTCCTCAAAAAACTGGGAATAGAACTGCCTTATGACCCAGCAATCCCACTGCTGGGCATACACACTGAGAAAACCAGAATTGAAAGAGGCACGTGTACCCCAATGTTCATAGCAGCACTGTTTACAATAGCCAGGACGTGGAAGCAACCTAGATGCCCATCCACAGATGAATGGATAAGCAAGCTGTGGTACATATACACGATGGAGTATTACTCAGCCATTAAAAAGAATACATTTGAATCAGTTCTATTGAGGTGGATGGA